>CM061532.1:223686760-224019260 GCA_030545055.2 Neoaliturus tenellus
TCATCGATGTGTCCTTCTACTCGACCGGGGACCTCCAACATTGGCCTTAAGCTTGTTGAGATGAGCGACGCTCCTAGCAGCCTTGTGTCTGCCTTGCAGATGATCTGATCCCTCCAACTGGTTTCGTGTCCACCATAACCCCGAGATAGTTATAATTCACTTTTGTTATAGTGTCATGGTAATCAAGCTATTAAATATACACCAGACTCTTCACAGATAACATCTGTTAAAAAACTCCTTTAAATGGATGTTCCTTAATTCTTTTTTACTTTTAGCGAATTTCCCTATAGGGAATACGCTATTACGGTAGTAGCCATGGTAAGACCTAAGCCCAGGACCACTTTACTTTTTCATTTTGAGGTCCCCAGAAGCCAAAAACACCATTCGTTCATTTTCATATATATGTATATATATATATATATCTATCTATCTATCTATCTATATATCTATGTGTCCGTGGTACTGATAACTTTTGAAGTGGACCTCCGATTTTGATGAAATTTGGTATGGAGGTGTAAGACCAGGTCTATTTTCATGAGTTCGCGAACCAGCATTGTCGGGTTATGGGAACGGGGTTTTATGGGGTTTCAAAGGGGTCAAAAATGGGTTTTTTGCATTTTTGGACCTTAATTTTTAAAATTCGTCAATTTTAACTGAAACCATTTAAAAGAGCTTAAAAAAACAAACAATTTGGTATTTTGAATTTTTATCATAGCATAACTGGTTACGGGGAAAATCCAAAAATGTGTTTTCCATGTTATTCTTATGGGAAATCAAGCAAACCATATATCTTGCTTATTTATTGACATAACTTAATCAAATTTGGTATGTACATTATCTATATAAGGTTTAACTTATACTTGCTTACAAAACCCATATGGCGGCAAACCTACATACTCACCCCCATGGGATTTATGGGGAAAATAAAAAATTGCCAGAATTTGATACAATTTTGTGTTTACATTCACCAATTATTGATTAACTTGGATTTTCTAACAACATCCAATGGCAGGAAACCTACATACTCGATCCTATGGTGTTTTTATGGGGAAAGTAAATAATCTGAAATTCCATTGGAAATTCGCTGAGTACGCAGGTCTGCTGCGACGGGAGTATTAGTTGATATTTCGTTACCAAAATAGCAACCCATAAGACCAATGTTAAAAATTACGAATTTTAAACTTAAATTTAGACCAAATTCGATTTTTCCTGGGATTGAGGCTGTTTCTAAACTTATTTTTGGGCCAAAACAATCTTAAATGCAAAGTTTAAGCAAAATCTACCTGCTAGATTTTGAGATCGCAGACAATGGACAATAGACAATATTCTTTATTTACATATTCATTAGCTTATTCACATTAGCGTATTTACATAATCATTACATATTTATTAATTTATTAACTGTATTAGGGTCACAATATTTATAGTAATTACAAGTACAGGTACAGGTTGAGTAAAAAGTAGAAGAGTGTTAAATTGTCTGTAGGTGTGGAAATTCCACTTCATTGTAGAAGGGCCTCTCCAGCAGCCAATCTGTTAGTTTGCTCTTGAAGGAGTTGAAATTTGTTTCCATCTTCAAGTTTTCTGGGGGAAGATTGAAGAATGCCGCTCCTTTGTAGGAAGGTTTTCTCTCAGTTTGTCCCCTGTGGTGAATTGGAAGGGTGAAGTCAGTGGCATGTCTGGTATTGTGTTGGTGTAGATCTCTGAGTCTGGTTTGTCGTGTTGCTATTGCATGGAGAATGGTTTGGCGTATGTAAAGTGATACCACTGTCAGTATTTTTTGTTCTTTGAAAAGTCCACGGCAACTTTCTTGTTGTATGATGCCGACTAGGCACCTGATCGCCCTTTTTTGTTGGACAAGGACACGTTCTAGGTTTGTTGCAGTGGTCCCGCCCCAGGTCTCGATGCCATATCTCAAGTGGGATTCAAAAAGTTCAAAATAGGCTGCCTTGGCAGCATCAGTTCCGCTTATTTGTTTTATTCTCCTGATTCCATTGATTAAGCCTAAATTGTTCCTTTCACGAATTGTATTCATTCGGAGGAGAAACAATTACTTTGTTCATGAATTTTTTTATTCAGCTATATCTGAAATTTAGTTGTCACTAATATCACACCAATAAAAGTTCTTTTAATAACTGTAGAACTTCCATGAATGTTTATGCAAGATTTATTGGAGCATAATTCCTTAATCTTTATTTAAAAAAATTTATATTTTGCCTCGTTTACTAAAAATCTATTTATACCATTCATGCATAGGGAATTGATAAAGATATGCAGTAAAATTTTAGTTGACTAAAACGTTTGTAGGCTAGGAATTCAAGTATACAGAATTTGTAGGCACGGAATTCAGTATACAGAACTAAAAAATGATGAGACGTTTTACATTAACTAAAACAAAAAGAAGAAAAGATTAAAAACAACTATACGTTTTCTTAAAGTAAAAGAATTTCACACTGTTAAACTTTCTTTGGTTGCTACAGTTATACATCAATGCACAGCATTCTGTATTCACTTAAATAAAAAAAACCCATTTCGCGTTTTGAGCATTATATATGTCTGTGTTTATGAACCTTATAGATAGTAATTTTTTCCTGTGTTAGAGTTTTTAGCGGACCTCAAGCGATCAGGTTGTCATAGACTTGGTTGTCATTTGATTTAACCCTCCTTGATCGGAAATCTATAAAGAACCTGTGGATCATACACTAAGTAAGCCTGCATCTAATAACCATAAGGAAAAAGTCACCAAATTTACTAAATGTTTTAGTATTTATTACCTATCTATCTATATTAATAAAATTAGAGTTTTGTCTGTACATTGCTTAGAATCTTGAAATTTTTGGTTATTTTTACTTTTTATATACCACAGAATCCAAAATCGGCGTCATCTAAATTTCTTTCCCTCTGTCTTTCTCTCTCTCTGTCTGTCTTTCACTGTGCCTGTAACGCTCATGGGCCCTGTCTGTAACGCTCATGGGCCCTATTTTGTCCTCTTTTCACGGGACAACGACTTTACTTGATGGTCTAAATTTTTTTCCTGTTATAGACAAGAGTTTTGTGAAGGTTCATTACAACTTAAATTGCCTCAGCGACCCTAGGGCTTTGCCCCATGGTACGTCAAAGTAGCCAAGTTGTGCTAAAATACCAATCTTTGATCTCTTTTCAAACGACAAGGGCTTTAGTAAATGATATGAAAATTTTTATCAGTGTTAAATGGTGCAATTAGAAACAATTTAGCTGCTCTTAACCAACGTTCGTCAAAAAGGTTCTGCCTCATAGTAAAAGAAATATTCAATGTTAATCTTATGGGAATATTAAATTCTTTCATCTTATCTATGCTTTTTAATCAGCTGGATTAGACAGTTTGTCATTTTCACCACAGAAAATTTTAAATACAGACTCATTCATGTCTAACCCTTTTACCTTTCACTAGCTAAAATACAGCGAGTAAAATCAACTAAGTTCTTGGTTCTTAATGTGAATATTAAAATAATTTATGCTTAGTATTACAGAAAAAGTTTTGTTCCTTAAATATTAAAATATTTCTTATTATCATCGCAAAGTAATTTTAGTTCCCAATTTAGCTTTCATGACACGATCTGGCAGAAAGAGGCGTATTATTTCATAAAACAAAATACGAGAAAACGAACATGGTTAATAAATTGCTCGATCTTCCAAATAATGCTGGTATAGACGGGACAGTACCAATGTAAAATAACTGAATAACTAGGGAACCTTGTGAGGACGCTGCTCACGAAACACTTATAATTTTCATTGAAGGATAATGCTGATTGGTTAAATGGAATTAGATGGCTAGAACAATTTCGCAGATGTTTGTTATCGTTTTTATGTTTTGTAAACAAAATATGCTCATTTTGACATTTAGAAGGTAGAAAGAGCGATTTTCTTGGCAATAAGAAGTAACCCAAGATCAGCGCTTTATTTTCCTATATTTTTCGAGGCAAAATATTTTAACATGGAATGTCTCTATTTATTTGGTTCTGTATGTATCGTCAATAAATGGGGATTCTTTTAAGTAAGAAGGTAAATCTAAACTAAAAAAAAAATTAATTAAGTAGACCTAATATCTACTTAAACATATCTACACTGGTGCAGTGCCTACATTACTGACAGACAATGCGTTATTTTACTTGGGTTGGTTATTTAAATTTTAATTAATTTTTAATTTGGATTAAAAGTTGTACATGTTTTTTAAGGGTAGAACAAGAAATACAGAGGTGGGGTACAGGGGTACATTGGATTTAGTACAGCTATTGTTACAAGGTTTTAATATTCTTAACAAGTCTGAGTTTTATTTAATCGTCTATGAGTAATGGTAAAGTGTACTTTTAGAACTATAAAGTTAATCACGAATATTAATGTTTAGTAAAACTGCAACAAAAACATTAGACAAAGACTTCTAAGTTCTAACCCAAATGGTAAATGAATATAACAAGATTTTGACAAATTTACCAAGAAGCTATTAAGCATAAAATACGTTATGATATCTAGATACGTTAAAATAAACCAAATGAAGTTGACATATTGAATTTGTGAAAGGATTTTTATATTTCTGTTAATAAAATGCAAATGCACCCGTGCGAACAACGGGTACACAGCTAGTTTTAACTAAAACTATCCAATTTGGTTTTTATTTAAAACACCTCTAGTCTTTTATCCCACTAATTACTCCCTAAATTAATTACTACTTATGTCAAAACTGTCATATTAATTTTTACTACAACCTTGCAGTGACTTTTTTTTGCAGTATATTTATACAAAAAATCTATAGGTCAAATAAACGGTTAATTTAAAATAAACATAATATTTTAATTCAAGAACAGTATGGAAGTTAACGTAATTTATTATGAGATGCGTACAATTATATTTAATATATAAAGAAAATTTATTATAATAAATTTCACCTCCTTACATTTAAGTTGCTTAAAAACAGAGGTTGCCAAACATGTAAAATTTAAAACTTCACTAAGATAGTGTTTTAATAAAATGTAAGTAACAAATAAATAAAAATATTGTATATAAAATTTGTAAATTTAAAACAAAAATGTTAAACTAAACAAAATTTACTAATATAAATGTACTTCCACTAGTTTCACGAAATTGTAATATTGGGTTTATTACCACGATAAGACATATTTGGGAGTAATTCAACTTTTTTGACTTAAGACACAACACAACCTCACAATAATTCAACTTTTCTGTTTTAACACGTTTGCTGCGGCACATAAAATGCCAAAACTCAACCCCCATGCTGAACTATATTTACATTCCTCCAACAAAAAAGCGAAATTAAAAACCACTAGTAATCACAAGTAGTCTAAAAACTCAATAACCTTACCTACACGCTAATGCACAATATGTGTTTCCTTCTCAAACGCTAGAAGAGAAACAGTGGTATTACCTTGACATAGTCATATGTAACCGATCGGATACATCCGCACCCGGGAAGGGACGCCTTTGTATCCTATCGAATACATGGCGCACTCAACGTGTTAATGAATTACAAACAGCTGTTCCAACCGGCCTCCAACCATTCTCGAACCTTCCTCACACAAATACTTGAGGGAGGTTAGAGGAAGGTTAGAGGCGAGGAAGGTTTGTGAATTCCGCCCTCTATCTACAATAGAGATTGAGTGGTCTGCACCAAATACTTTAATTTAAAATCTAAATGGCCTTCACAGGTTCTACCAGCTTTTACTTCCACTATTGGCAATTCTATTCACTGGGAAGCATGTGCTGTCATTCAATTTCTTTGAGCAAAGCAAAAAAAAAAAAAAAAATTGTACTGTTTTTACATGCTGAAGCTGTGTCCGAATGTTGTGGATCCTAATGAACAAGAGTGAAAAATACACAAATAATCATGATGGATATGATATGGTATCCTGAGTTTCATATTTCATCTACAGACATGAGTGGCAAAATATTATTACACAGCATAGTAAAATATTATTATTGAGCACAGTCTGAATTATTGATTGTGATAGCAAAGCTAAATTGTAATGGTTTTTTGACACTAAATAATATTAATATATTCTGGAAAAACAAGTAAAAATTACTTTTAATTGTTTCAGTGGGTCATTAAATTTTATTTCTTACAAAAAGTACACATTCAGTAACTTACATACAATCAGAAATGTAAATTCTTGCTCTGAATAGGCATTTAGCAAATTATATCACATACAAAACTGTTTATGTAAAAATAGGCTAAATATAAATTAATTTGTTTTTATCTTATGTCATGTATAAATATTTTCTAAAAGAGACCTAAGGAAAATACATGATCAAAAACAACAAATAGAACAATAATGGGCAAAAAAATAAAAGTCAATTTAATTGTATAGTTGAAGAATAAATGAATAAGAAAAACTAAATAATAATATAGTGAACTCAACAAAATTTCATTACTCTATAACACTGTTTTATAATTATTGTAACTTTACAATAAGAATGTTTATCCAATTTTCATTTGAAAATTTCTTCAATGACGATGACGGTACATCCAATGTTCCTTTTCTTGAGGAGAAATGAAGTAAGGCATTTTAACCGAGTCTTGCACAGTATTGTTGAAGGTGATTTCTAGCAATCCCTGAAATGAGGTACAAAATCCATTAACTCAAAAATTGTATATGTAACTTAATTTGTTAAAATATTTCAAATTTTAGGAATTTAGGATTTAAGATTATCAAAACTGATAAGTCAAAAGCAGATAAAACACATGTTGTTTTCAATTGCCTATTTGTTGTATACGACAGTGCTTTTTGGGATAGCTGTTGTATTTTTAAACTATTTTTGCTCATAGACATTAAAGCCCACTCACTTTATGGTTAAACCAAAATCAATGCTAACACTATCGCAAAACGTTTGGATTCCTTTCAATGCAATATGAAAGAATGATTTTTTCTGAACACTACGATACAACATTTTACAAAGTCAAAAAACAGACCTAAAAATCTGTCCTGGATTGCAAATAATTGACGGTGAGGCCAATTTATTTATAATAAAGCAATTCCTAGGTTTTGCTATAATTCACCATGAATTATTTTATTTTTCATAAAGTTTATAATATTGAAAAATAAAGATTATTGTAAATTTATGTAGGTAAAGTTAAAATAAATTAATACAGATAATCAGATTTTTTGATGGAATATTACTTAAAATGAGGTTTTAATACATTTTCATGATCGGACAGTTATGTTTAAGTAGATGTTTAAGAAATAATGGATATGAAATTTTTTCTATCGTATTCTTACTCGATAAATACCCATCAAACAATTATATCTGCTAATGACCTATATTCTGTATTCAATATTCTGTATATCTATATTCTGTGTAATGTGCAAGTTTCAAGATGTCCGGATTGTCAAGTTAACGAGATCTTACTGTGGTACTAAGTACAGCAGCACATGATCCTTAGAGGGGGAAGGGGAGGGCAGCGCCTGAATGGTTAGCCCAGGGGCGGCAAATGTTCAAATCCGCCTCTGTGTATATTTCAATGATTGAGGTCTTAAATTGTAGAAAATGTAATGTAGTTTAGTAGTTCTCAGAACACCTCTTTTCATGATTGTTTCTGGGTAAAAACTGCATAAATATTAAGGTTTTTTTACTACTATGCGTTTGTCATCCGAGTGTAAAAAAATTGGAGTAACCATCAGGCCATCATCTTTAACAACTGTGCCAAAAATCATAAATAACCGATCATTCAACGGTTTTCGGACAAGGTTACTGGGCTACTCTACAACCAAAATATTTCAGTTTAAAAAAATGTATAATAGGCATATGTTGGCCTAAATTAAGGTTGGGTCTCTATTCTAAAAAATGTGTTGTTATCGAGAACCACAAAGGGTCCAGTTTTTTTAACATAGAATTTGAATAAAGTAATGTGAAAGGTTATTGAATCCTATTGTAGACCTAAGCTACTTAATTTCTGTACCTTTGATCTAAAAAATGCAGCTTTTACATCACAATTTGTTCTTGAGCTTCCACTTGAATCCATTATCTGAGCTTCCACGGCTTGGGAGAATTGAGAAATAAAGTTAGAATATCCAGTCAGATCTAGAACTTTAAGGTGTGTAAACATTTCTGGTTTCCTCCCAAGACCAGCAATTTCAATGATGGTTATAGGTTGGAAAGTTGCTTGGTGAAGAGAGCAATACTTCAACCTTGACTGATAAGCAAAAGACTTGATACAAGTATCAGTTACTTTACTTGAATAGGTAGCGAAGAACACTTCTAAGTTATGGCATTCTTTGAGTTTATCCAAAATGACATCCTCCACACTAATACCTAAGCCTAGTTCTTTCAAGATATTTTTCTTCTTGTCTAAAAAGTACAGAACATCAGAAATGTCAAGTAATCGACAAAATAAAATCCATAGGCTTCTTAAGTTATTACAATGGGCTAAGAGGAACAAATCTGAACTTTTGAACACTTTATCATGGGAAACTAATGTATTGAGATAAGTAAATCTAGCAATTTCATCATATGGTACCCTGTACATATCAGGTTTCCAACCAAACCTTATTTCTTTAATATTATTGTACCTTTTTCTTAAAAGCCTCATAAATTGATTTGATAAGGCACCAAAACAGTTAGAGAACTCTACATTCTCAATGTTATTGCATCTTTTGCTGATAGTGATTATAACTGTTGTCAGCAAATCCACTGACTGGTGCATTATAGCAGATCCTTCGATGATTTTTAAACTTTGCAACTTGGGAACTATTTCCAAATCTTTTTCCCCAATGAGTATTGTCCAAGGTTCTAGGCCTACAGCTCGTTGGTCCCTGAGACAGACAGTTGATTGTCTAACTGGCTCTTTATCAAGATAAGAATGACCCATAAAGAGATCAGCATCAACGATGAACTGTACGTTATCAACAAATATTTTACTATTTGCCACAATAGACCTCCACCGTTGGCAGACATTCGTAACACATTTTATGACAAAATAAAAATCCAATTTGGTGAACATGTAACACAGAACTTCATCTGGGAGGTCACATATTCCAACAGTTGGGGCCATAATACCTGTAACAGTGAACACTTTTTAGGCGCAGGCATTTGAGATGCATAGGCTACAAAAAATTCAAATGCTGTAATTGAAGGCAGGAAATAAAGGGAAAACGAAATAAAGTCCTTACTGTATGTAACTTGTTAAGAATAACCAGTACCATCAATATATATATATATATATATATATATATATATATATATATATATATATATATATATATATATATATATATATATTATAATAAGTATTAAAATTACCTGAATACCCTTCAAATAATAAATATTAAATAAATGAATTTGAAGGGTATTCAGGTAATTTCAATACTTATTATAATATGTATATTGTATATTGTATATATATATATATATATATATATACACATATATATAGGGTTTTTCCGAACAACCTGGAAATATTTTGTGTATTTGTTCCTTAGGTCAAGACAATAAAAGAAAACATCATATAAACATATGTCCTAAAACGCTTCATTAAGCCGCTAGCCATCATTTGGTTTTTCACACATAATAATTTTTATTTCCGTGACGAATGGTTGTATTAAGTTCATATTTAGTATTAATCTTTATGACATCAATATAAATTTTCAGAAAAAATTATTTTAGCCCAATGTGTATTTTTAAAATGGCGGCCATTTAAAATGTTTGAACTCAAATATCTCAAAACCGGTAAGTTTTATCAAAATTTAATAAGACAAAACAGTTGACAAATTAAATTATCTAACTAATAACCAAGATTGTAAGGATCAAACAACAAACAACGGAGTTTTGTGATTTTTCTGCAGAAAAACATTAATTTTCCTTTATAATGCATGCAAATTTAGGTTATTTTAGTAGAAAAATCACACCAACTCGTTTATTATTTGTCCGATCCTTACAAGCTTGGTATCATCAGTTAGATACTTTTATTTGTCAACTTTTTTGTATTTTGTAAAATTTTATAAAATTTACTTTTTTTGAGATATTTTAGTTTAAACATTTTACATGGCCGCCATTTTGAAAATACACATTGGACAAAAATAGTTTTTTTCCTGAAAATGGACATTGATACCATAAAGGTTCATACCAAATATGAACTTAATGCAACAATCTGTGACGGAAATAAAAATTATTATGTGTGAAAAACTAAATCAAGGCTAGCGGCTTAACGAAGCATTTTAGGACATATGTTTATATGATATTTTGTATTGTCTCAACCTAAGGAACAAAATGCACAAAATATTTCCAGGTTGTTCGGAAACACCCTGTATAAATATATATATATATATATACACACACATTAAGTTGTAGTGTAGAAAGAACGTAGGGTCAACTGAGGGTCCTGGCATAAGATAGGGATCGATGGTGAGCTCTTCTGGACGCCCTATGCTCCTAATAAGGAGTTACAACAACTTTTGGTTGTAAACCTCTAATGTAAACACACTCCTTTAAGGTTATTATTTATTGAAAACCTCAATATTAAAGTACTTGATTTAAACATATTAACTAGATTAGGTCTAACTAAAATCAAAACTTAACTTAAAAATCATTAAGTTTAGGCCTAACTATTCACTCAAAAAAATTGTTATCTAACAGCAGCAACAAATTATTAACAAGAAAGAGTAGGCCTAAATATATCTGATTAAATGTACATAAGACACAGAAAAAAGACCATTAAAGACCAACACAGACTTTTGAATGTTGGAGGTAATAAATTCAAACTACGGCAACTAAGTTCAAATTCTACTGGATATAAGTTTAAGCGAATTTGCAGTCTATAGGCTACATCTTTTATAACAAAAACACTTTGAATTAGAGTTATATTATTTTTTAAATAATAGAGGTTTTCTGAAGGGAACAGAGAAAAATTAAAGTAGCAGATATTTTTAAATTATCTCGAATGGAAATTAGTGACACTCTACTGTACATTGCCTCTGTTAGACTATATATATATATATATATATATATATATATATATATATATATATATATATATATATATCCCTCCGAGCGTTCAATATAGCACCCCTGGAGCGTTACGCATTTTTTGAAGGTTTTGCATACTTTGAAATAAAAATTAGTAAAAAATATATTTTATGACCTAGCACTATAAATGTATATATTATATGAAAGTAGATAAAATGGACTACCTAACAATACAAAAATTTTTACCCTTACTTATTGTTATCAAAATTAGGCTGTAGGTTAAAAATTATAAAATTACAACAAAAATTTGTGTAGGCCTATATAACTTTGCTCTCCCCTTTTGGATACACATAATTAAAATTCCATGATATATATTTTGTTTAGAATTTGATACAGTTCATGAAAATATATAATTTATATAGGCTAGAAGTATTTGAACAAATTTATGTTGAATAAAACCAAATATGTCTTACGGTACTTAACCTATTCCCATAAGAACACATGTAAAATAAAGCTAGGAATATTACACTAATTCCTACTCATATTTATGATTATGAACTCGATAAAACATATTAATTTATTCCAATAATGTAAATTAAAAGTATTAGTAACACTTTTAATCATTAATAACCTTAAAACAATTGGTAAAATATGTATTTCGTTGTTTACACAGTTAGCAGATGGTAACAGTTTTTTTACAGATGTTTCATTGCATATAACAAACAACCAATCACGTTCCGCCATTAGAAATGGGTGTTTTGGATAGCTTAGAATCTCCCGGTAACAACAGTAGCGTTCACGGGTCCGTTTCTGCCATTCACTATAAAGTTACGTCACTTTTTTTAAAGGTCGAAAAATCGACTCAAGCGCTCAGAGGCCGAAAAGCTGGGCCGAAAAATTGACGATTAACGCTCGGAGGGATATAGACAATGTACAGACTCTAGAACTAGAAATGGAGCACTAAAATATAGTAGTAGGTTATTACAGTACACTCTCGTTCATCAGAACTAATGTGGCGGACGGCTGGTTCGGATGTCAAAAAATTCCGATGAAGCGGAGTCCGTTGTGAGTCATCATTTCCGGCCGTACGGTGACCTATCGTGATTGTATTCACTCTTGTTTTTAAGATAACACAAGAGATTTTATGAAAATAAGGCACTCAAACTTTGAACATAGTAACAGTGAACCTATAGGAATAAAAACAAAGCAGGAAATAGAGATCCAAAATCTTTATTCTCACATTCCATATTCATATTCCAGCAGTCAACTTACTTCCACGTAACACAGGTGCAGTGGTGACGCGAGACAGACTGAATGACAGTTTGGGAAGCGGTCGAAGCGGATGTATTGTTCACTTGCTGCCCCCTTCCCTTTCTATTTTTGTGCGAATACTCCACGGCCTCGTAAATTACATCGATGGGTACAGATTATGGAAAACGCCTGATAACTTTTGATGCAAAATGTGATACTTCACTGTTGTGCGGATAGAACGAATAAAAATTAAAGGCGCTAAAACGGAAAAAATATTTATTTTGTAAGAAAAAAAATTAATAATTGTCCAGATTTTCAGTTCCGATGAAGCGGAGTTCCGATGTCACCGAGTCCGATGAACGAGAGTGTACTGTACAATCTTTTATTTTCGTTTTGTAATTTTGTATTTGATGTCGGTTGGTATGTTTGGTATGTAGGTTTGCCGCCAAATGGGTTTTGTTGGTGTATTATATATAAGTTAAAACCTGAATGTGCATACCAAATTTTATCAGGTTACAGTATGGTGTTCTTTTTATTTTCCCCATAAACCCGATAGGGGTGAGTACGTAGGTTTGCCGTCTTATGGGTTTTGAAAGCAAATATAAGTTAAACGCTTCCTAATGAATGTACATACCAAATTTTATCAAGATATGTCAAGGCAAGATAGAAGGTTTTGTTAAGAATAACATGCAAAACATAGATTTGGATTTTCTCCATAACCATAAACAAGGTAAAAAATTCAAAATACTAGATTGTTTTTTTTTTTTAAGCTCTTTTAAATAGTTTAAGTTAAAATTGTTGAATCATATAAATAAATAAAAGTAAAAATAGCCTAAAACCCATTTTTTTACCCTTTTGAAACCCCATAACACCCTGTTTCCATGGTCCGATCATTCTGATCCCTTCAACTGAACTCATTCAAGTAGATGCTGGCTTACACCCCTGTACCAAATTTCATGAAAACAAAGTTATCGGAAAGTTATTGTGTTTACGGGCACACACACAAATACACATATATATAACAATTTGAACAGTGTTTTTGGCTTCTAGGGACCTCAAAACGAAAAAGTATCATGGTTCCGTGCTTAGGTCTTACAGTGACTACTACCGTAATAGCGTATTCCCTATAGGGAAATTCGCTAAAATAGTACCCAAAACGCCACTAGCCTGATTACAAAAAAACAGCTGGTGCATGTTACTCTTATGGACATCAGATGGATTACGTCACCGGGCTGAATCAAAAGCGGCACTTTCTATCATCAAAGGAATGAAATAGCCCTTCTTTTGTTTATATTTTTTCCACGGTTCTGGGGCTTGTCAGCGTCATTGGCGGGGTCCAAAAGTTGTTGACTTTATCCAAATGAATTTCTAGTAGCCTACATTTAAAAATTGACACCTTTTGGTTGTCAACTTATGATGTAAACGCACACCCTTAGTAATACAATTTCATTACAAGTTTTTTTATTTAGTTGTTTAAAAAATATGGTTTTCAATGCCTATCAAAAAATTATAAGACCCCCCCCCCCACCCTTTCAATTATGGTCGATAACCAAAAATATCCTCTTTTTCCTAACTACTAAATGGAAACCCTATGTATGATTAGCATTGATTTGATATTTTTTTATGTTAGGTTTATGTACTTGTTGTTAAGTTAGATGTGTGAATAACAAGCTAAACAAAAATATGGTATAAGTTAGGGGTGATGAGTTATAGTGATTATCTTTGTAATTTCTAAAGGTAGGCCTAGCCTTAATTTTGTCAAATTTAGCTATCATCAAAAAGTTACCTCTTACGGTACTATAATTTATATTGAGTTAGTAGTTTAAATCGCCGTTTATGAATTGATATTTTTTGCTAAACTTTGTTATCCTAATCCATCACTATTATCGATGGTTGAAATTTGTGATTATTTGTGATTTGCGATTATTTAATTTGCAATTATTTGCTATTTTGTCGACACCGCAACTAAACTTAAACAATACAGTAGACTCCCTCTTAACCGGCCACCTTTTAACCGGTATCCGCTTTAACCGGCCTACCCTAACACAAAATAACATCTTTTTAACCGGCCATTTTTTATCTCAACACCGCTTTAACCGGCCGCGTTTCGCCGGAAACTAAGTTTTCTTGTCTAATGTATCATTCAATTCAACTTTATTGACGTTCTCAAACCAATTAAACTATAACGTCCTGGACGGAAGTGACTGCCACCTGAAGTCAATGCGTTTGTACCTACTATCCAGTAGACCACAATAAAAAACGAATTATTATTAGGCCTAGTGTAGGTTTATTGTGGATTTCATGGGTGGTAAGATATTAGCTATAAATCATATACAGTAACATTACTGTATATGATTTATAGCTAATATCTTACATTCAACATTTATAAAATGTAAATACCTAAATATAATTATATTTAGGTCATATAAATTTGCAGGATGGTGTTCTTAAATGAACATCGGTTTAACCGGCCAATTCATTATCCGGCTGCGGCCTGGTCCCGAGGTGGCCGGTTAAGAGGGAGTCTACTGTACTAAAATGATTTTAAGACCTGATTTAGTTTTGTTCTAAATGAAAATACCTTTCAACAGTAAAACAAATGATTGAAGAATATAAGAATAACAAAATAAAACTTTAACTAATGTAACCTATAACATTATCAAAGGATGACACAAAATAAAGTACAGTACCTAGCCTAAGTGTATTTTTTCTGAGGGTAGGAGTGGAAATCTTGGCTGCATCTCTTAGCTGTAAGAAAGATGCAGCCTAAAATTATTATTATTAACTAAGCCTTAAAATGGCATCACATAAATGTTGCCATAACTTAATAAAAATCAAAAAGGTATGTTTTCCTATTGAATTGAGGGAATAAGTGGTTTGCATTTTTCTATAAACCATTGATTTTGTTTGTATAAACATCGCACTGCATAAAAGTGACGGAATAGTTTACGATTAGATTGTTAGGTAAGATTAGTATAATAGATTTCTTACCTCAATATCGTTGTTGATTTGATTCAATCTAACAATTTTAATCGCAAAATTAAAATTTCAACCATTGATAATAGCGATGAAGTAATTAAAATAACAAGTTTCGCCGAAAATTAAAAAAAGTATCCTGGATATATTTTTGTTTTAGGCTAATCAATATTTTGAATTCGATATAAAATATCCATCGAATAGCTGGTTGATACCATTGTAAGTAAGCCCATCGTTATTTTCATTTGATAGTAGGCCTAACTTAGTGAAGCGCTATTTATGAAACTTCTTTACCTACCCATAAATCTACAGTCATGCTCCGTCAGGGTGCCTGCTGCCAAGGAGAAACGAAAATCAATGACTTTTGACTTTTGGGGATAAAAAGGTTTAAAAACAGTGACTTTTTGGTCTCTAGGCCTAATAGAAAATTTTTGGGGGTAATTGCTGAAGTCGCAAAACTTTTCTGCACGACCACATTTCCTTGATTCGTACTACAAATCTGTGACTTTTCTTGCATTTTAAGGAAAAATAAGTGACGTTTTGGTGATTTCCGTGACCATTTACTAAAATCTGTGACTTTTGGTGACTTCACTGACCAGTAAACAGCCTATCCATTTTCCTAATTATTAAAAAAAAATTGTCCAAATAGCCTAGGCCTATTTGAAAAATATGAATGGGGGTCGGACACAGACAGCCGCTCAAGTAGTTGTCATGAAGCAGGGTGTAAGTAGGCTAGTCATATTAAAAGTTAAATCACAAGATGGACATTAACACAAAGGTATAGGCCTACCTGTAATTAGCCTAACCACTTCAAATTAATTAAGTTTAAACTTACCTTGGTTCTAATTTTTCTTCAAAAGTGTATACAAAACTAGGCCTACTGAAATATGGAGGTGCCTCGCTAGGGTTAGGGAAAGGGAACCTTCCGCCCGCGCCCATTTCCATAGCCTGTACACCCTTTTTGCCTTTTTTTAAAAATCTTTTTTTGCCAAAAAGGCTTGGCTTTGGAATACTTCCACGCAGCCGTTATAACTCTAATTTTTTTGCCTTTATGCTTTTTCCTCGGGTCGAGTTTTTTCTTTTTTTTTCTAGTTTACCGCGAGGTTGGCTTTGGTGTTTTACCATGAAGTTACGAGGCTCAATATTATTATTACTTTTGTGGTTGTTTCTTTTTACTTGTTAGTATGTAGTATGTAGTAATTGGTTTAATTCAGTTGGTTGGGGACTATTGTAAGCCATTATTGTATATTTAGTGTTTATTTAGAATGTTAGTCACATTAGATAAGGATAACTAACATGGGGTTGGATTATAAGGAGGGCCTGGGTATAGGCATTCTTCACTGCTAGGGGTCTATCTAGCAGACTTCCTGATCCGAAAATTGACTCGACCACGGATAGAAGAAACCAGATACCAAGATCACATGTATGTGTTAAATGTGTTTTCCTATTTGTGCCAAGAATTTGTTTATTTCTATGTAAATCTGTAGCTTTTCGGACTGAAGTAGATCAAGAAGTGATGTCATGCAGTTTAAGTTGTTTCCAGCCTCCGTTACAGTTCTGAGACAGTTTTTCCTCTCATGATAAAAATGAGACATTCCATTATCAAGTGTTCCAAAGTTTCGTGCTTTCCATCAGTACAATTTATACATAACGGTGTAAAATATTTTTTAATTCTAAATAGAGTAGTGTTTACATTAGCATGGCCGAATCTTATTCTACATATGTTTGTTATTTCAAGTCTACTAAGTTTTACGATTTTAAACCAAGGGGTTTTCCTAAATTCCTTTTGTATATTTTTATACCACCTAGCTTTATTTGAATCTCTAATTTGGTCGTTGAAATTTTTTATATACTGCTGATTTCTGTAATTTTTAAAGTCATCTGCTGGAGTATGAATATTGGGAAGTCTAATTCCTGTTGATATTGCTTCCTTGGCTAGTTTATCGAGAGTCTCGTTTTGCCGAATACCACAATGCCCTGGGACCATAGATATATATATATATCTATGCCTGGGACCCACTTAAACGTGATTTATTTGTCAGATTCAATGGCAAATTTGATAATCTTTAGGGCGAACCCCTGAATTACAAAACCAGAATTGGCGCTTTCTAAGGATGTTATAGCTGCTTGTGAATCAGTGAATATTATAACATTATCCTCATGTAGTAAGATTATATGCTCTACCGCTTTATAAAGGGCTACCATTTCTGCCGTATAACTTAAAGTCATTTTATTTATACAGTATTTAAGCGCAACATTCTTCGATGGTAGGTAACCATATGGCTACTCCCACTCCGTCGTCTGTTTTTGACCCGTCAGTGTAAACAAATACACAGTCATTTGAGGTTATGTTCGCATTGACATCTGAATAAAAGGCATTTCGCAGAAACAACGGATTACTATTAATTTTAGTGTAATTTCCTTCGTCCAATTGTTTTATAAAACGTAGTTTACTATTCATTAAATATAGTGGGGCTTCAAAGTCGCAATGTCTCATACACTGTTCTAAGTTTTTATTCCAAATGTCCAATTCACATTCTATTTTCTGGATACTGGTGATAAACATTGGCTTTGACTTGAATTTCCAGAAATCATTAATATTGGTGAGTAGATTTAAATAAGCCAATTTATGATATGCTGGGTGTGTAATGTCTGTTAGTATTTTGTACACAATACGCTCAGATAAAATTTGTCTTCTAATACTAAGTGGTAGGGTAGAGCATTCAGTTTCAAGTGCAATTATTGGTGTTGTTTTGAAAGCTCGGGTAACTATTCTAAGAGCTTGATGTTGTATTAAATCTAGCTTATTTAACACACTCTTTGATAGATGTCCATAAATATAACAGCAGTAGTCAAACTTGGATCTGATTAGACTGTGATATACCGGTACCTGTAGAATGAACTCCGGGTGTGTACCATGTCTTCCGCAAGCTAATGATTTCATAATGTTGAAGTCCTTTATACCTTGAGTATATAAATTTTCGATGTGATCTTTGAAGGACAGTTTTTTTGTCAATAGTCACCCCTAGCATAGGGTGACCAAATCATTCATAGAGGAAACCGGGACAACTCCGAATATTTACCCTTTCCATCAAGTGACATTAGTTTATGAATAACAGAATTATCTTGTGAGGTTTGAATGTAGGGTTGAGTTGTCTCGTTTGACACCTAGAAGAGCATACCAACTAACTGGTCCATGGTTCCTTGGATAAGAATTAGGTTTAATAAGAACATTGATTCATAGCATATGTTTTAGTTACAGTTGATTAATCAGATTCACTCAAAAACCAAGTTTAAGAATTTCCTAAACGTAAACACCCTTAGTACTCTATACTATAGCAATTTCCAAAATTTAACTTGTCATCCTCCCATCAAATGATAGTAATTAATAGGCATACTAAAATATTGATAACATCATAACTACACAATGTTGGCATTTTGCGGATAAAATACTGACTCATAATAAATTAGTTAATTAATTAACTAACATCATTAAATTGACATAACCTCAACAAACTAACAATATTCTAAAAGAAAAGTGTAAAGAGCTGCCAAGCGAATGTTTGTGAAAAAAATGTTAGTAATGTAGTTTACATAATTGCAGATATAAAGGTGCAACCCCAGAACAACAATAGCACGATTAAACTTTGCAGAAGATATAAATTGAATCGCTTATTTATACAATTTTATTTGGCTTACATTTGTGTCTCATATATTTTTAAATCCACTTAAAAACAGAATTCCGGGACTATTGGTCGTCCCGACACAATTTTTCGGGACATCGCATGGCATGATAAAAAACCGGGACAATCCCGGTTTTCCGGGACGTTTGGTCACCCTACCCTAGCAGTCTAATTTTATTCACAGATGGTATACTTTGCTTGTCTAAGTAAAATTCTTGTGGACATGCCGTGTTTCTTCCAAACAGTCTTTGTCTTGATATAGTCATAGTTTTAGTTTTTTTCTGGGTTTAATTCTAAAAATAAGGATTTGGCATTGTATTCAATGATATTAAGAGCATCTTGCATATTTTCTTTTGCATTATTATTGTACTCTTTGTGAGAGGTGTACAATGCAACATCATCTGCAAATTTTAGAGATTTGATCTGGGTAGGTAAGTTTCTATTAATATCTGCAATGTATAAACTAAACAGAATTTCTTTTATTTTTTCTTTTAAATTATGCTTTTTTTATAGGGATGGTAAGATTTTTTTCATAGAGCAATGTAAAATATGTATGAAGAACATATTATGTACAACCCACAAGACATTTTTAATGAATTTGATTCAGTTGGAGATGGGAAAATTGATGTTGTCCAAGTGGGTGATGTTTTACGAGTTTTGGGTTTAAATCCTACTGAATCTCAGCTTAAAGTCCTTCTAAGGAGACATAAGAACATGGAAAGAATTGATTTTCAAACATTTTGGCCCTTCTATCAATCTTTATCAAAAGAAAAACATAATTATAGAGCAGAAGATATTATTGAAGCTTTTTATACTTTTGATAGAGAGAGAAGTGGTTATTTACCAAGTTCTGAAATAAAACATCTTTTAAAAACATACGGAGAAAAGATTTCTGATGAAGAGCTGGATAAACTCTTACAAAAATTTGAAGATGGCCAAGGATTGGTTGATTACGCGAGGTTAATCAACGAAGTATTAGATTTTGACTAAAAGTTTATGAATAGCCTACAATGTATTAAAAATGTATTAATACTTGTTTTTTAATAATAAGTTTCAAATTGTAATAATGATACACAGTTTTACTTTTATTTCTCATATTTGATAGTATTCATTGTCATGTTGTGCTGGCAATAATACCTAAGTGACATTCTTTGCAAAAGTGAGTTTTGTATATAGCTCTTTTGTCTTGAAAAGACGTATTAGTTGGTAAAGATGAAATTAAAAAAAAAGCAATAGAGTCTAAAAAAAAAGAATGTCCACATTTGTGGACTCAAGCAGCCATTGAAAAGTATGATACAGTATTACATAGCGAGATTGTGTTAATCATAAAATAACATGAACAATTTGAAAAAAAATTATTTTGATTCTTTTTTTGAGTGAAACAATTTGAAATTAGGCTCGTTCACATCATCCACGGCAAACATTTTTCTGTTTTAGCGAATTTCTGCTATAGGGAATACGCTATTACGGTAGTAGCCATGGTAAGAAATAAGCCCGGGACCAATTTACTTTTTCATTTTGAGGTCCCCAAAAGCCAAAAACACCATTTGTTCATTTTCATATATATGTATATATATATATATATATATATATATATATATATATATATATATATATATATATATACATAATATGTGTGTGTGTGTGTGTGTGTGTGTGTCCGTGGTACTGATAACTTTTGAAGGGGACCTCCGATTTTTATGAAATTTGGTATGAAATTGTAAGACCAGGTGTATTTTCATGAGTTCGCGAACCAGCATTGTCGGGTTATGGGAATGAGGTTTTATGGGGTTTCAAAGGGGTCAAAAATGGGTTTTGGCATTTTTGGACCTTAATTTTCCAAATTCTACAATTTTAACTAAAACCATTTAAAAGAGCATAAAAAAACAAACAATTTAGTATTTTGAATCTTTAAAATAGCTTAACTGGTTATAGAGAAAATTTAAATCAAGTCTCCCTTGTTATTCTTATGGGTAAATCTTTAAAAAGTTATATTTCGTATATTAATCAACATATCTCAATAAACATTTTTATGAACCTTCACCAGGTGGTGACTAATCAAGATTTGATAAAAAATCCACATGGCAGCAAACCTACATGCTAAATCCCATGGTATTCTCATGGAAAATAAGTGTATAATGGGAGCAAGAGAGATGGTATCTGTTACTAATCAGCTGATCAGCGGTCTTCAAATTTGAAATGTTTATGTTTTGTTATTCATAAACAAATCATTCCTTTTGCATGGTAGCTTTTGATATGCACTTTTATTACTGATAAAAAAGTCATTTATTGCAATATAAATATTAATATATAAATTATTAAATAAAATAATTTACTAAGAAATATAATGCCATTAAATATATTATATTTCCTTGTAAATATTATTAATTACTAGGGGACCTGTGCAGCGCAATGCGCTGCATTTATTAGGGTACCTGGTGATCAGACTTTGCTCCATGGTAATACTTTGAAAAAAAAAATTCACTATGGTGAAAATCAAATCGATCTTCATTACCAAACTCCAACTTCCCAATGTGATAGTGCTGAGATGTGGTGCTCGTTCTTTTAGGTCTAAATTAGCTAAGATTATGTAGTTGTTCTTTTGCCGATATGTCTTAGGGCATTTATCTAAACCCTCCTATAAAATTTAGAATAAATTCACAGATGTTGGATCCACATAGTTCATAAAACATAAAACATAAATGACAACAGAATAAAAATCAACATTTCATTACTTCCCGGTCCTGTATGAGTTATGCAACACTCACTGCGGCTGTTTTTGTAGTAATACTGTATGTGGTAGGCAATGACATAGTGTATGAGTCCACATTACTATTTATGAATAAATCCTCTTTAACTTGACTTTTCGTAAAATTTAAATAAAGAAATCACATAAATTGAGAGAATCTACATTTGTTGGTGTGATCCATTTTGTCTTTAGTGGCATTTTTATTTTGGTAAACATTTTTCTTTACAAAAACCATTTTTGTAATAAGCTTGTTTTCTATACTTTAGGTAAAAAACTTTTAAATGTTGTCTTTTACACAGGTTTTTTTTTTTTTAATATGTGTAGCATTCTGCATAAAACATGTTTATACTAAAATTGTAAATAAAAAGGTTATTACACTTACAACCAACTATCCCTTTTCCTTATAGTTTACAGCAGTTTGAAAACCCATGCACACAAATTTAATGTTCTATTTTAATATTTGTTACCTTTCATTATTGCTTCAATACCAGTCGGACAACCAATAAGACCCATGTCAAAAATTTCAATTTCCAAAATTGTTTTCGGAAACAAAAATAAATTTTTCTAGGTTTAAGTTACAAAAATTATTTTTGTGCCCAAATACGTGTGAATAAAACTTTCAAGCAAAATATACCTGCTACATTTTGAGAAAAGGTTAAAACCTCAGATTAGACACTCCTCGTATTAAAGTATGAAATTGTGTTGATATTTCAGTACCAGTTCAATTATTTGCTTCTATTCAGCTTTTAACATATGTGTTTGTTTATTTAACTATCAACAGCTGTTTTATTAGCAATTCAAAATAAATTGTTCCCCATGTTAATCTTATGGACAAAAAATGAACTTCGAGGGCTTCCCGTGAGCTTCAGATTTAAAATATCAAAAATCTAAAACCTTATTGCAAAACTACGAACTGAGACCATTTTTTTGACACCTCAAACTTTAAAATTTGTCCAGAAATAAGGGAGGAGTAGTGTTAACAAAAAAGGGGCATCACGTATTATATATATATATATATATATATATATATATATATAGAGAGAGAGAGAGAGAGAATAGATATAAGATAGCCACAAAGTTCTTTGATGTTGAAACAATAATTCTTTAGAAATTCGCTGAGTACGCAGGTCTGCTGCGAAGGGGGTATTTGCCTATAACGTGAAATTTGTCACGTGATAGGCAAAAACAGAAAAAAAAGTTTGTGGTGGATGATGAGAACCGGATCTAGGAAGGGTATAAGTCACGCCACATAAGTTGACGAATGGCCAAAAACAGCTGGGTAGGGCGAGGGGAGGAGAGGGGGTACTTTTTCAAAAACATCGAGCTTACGTTACATGAAATTTTTTATAGAACAGCTGATTATCCAATAATTTTAACTGAATAGTAGCAATGTATACAGAACCAAATAAGTAGGGACATCCCATGTTAAAAAATTTTAGTTTTGCCCCCGAAAACCAGAGGAAAGTAAAGCGCTGATGCTAGGATTACTTTACCTTACTGTCACGGGAAGCGCTCTTTCTAGCTCTCAAATGTCAAAATGAGCATATTTGTTTACAAAAAATCAAAACAATAACAAACGTCTGCAAAATTATTCTAGTCATCTGTTTCCATTCGGCCAATCAGCATAATCCTTACCATTTTCTTGGTGCGATCTGTGTTTCAGGGGCGGCGTTCTCACTTCCCCATAAGGATGTCCCTACTTATTCGGTTCTGTATACATTGATAGTAGTGAAAATTCATTCGTCAAGTTACGTGGCGGGGGTTATAGTTAAATGAATCATTAGACAGCAGTTGTAATAACGAATGCTAGCAAATCAGGAAGAACAGATGTTTCTGTAAGAAAATCTTATTTTTTCAATTTATTGGGATAAAAACTGTGGGTTTGGTAGTTTGGTCGAATATTGGGTGGCAATCTCTAGTACACATTAGATTAATTCATGCTCAATATATCTTGTGTTTCATTAATGTACAAGTATAAATGCTAGTCTTCTTCCCAAAAATTACAACGGGCTTTCTTAGTTGTTATTGGCAGTTTCACGGATTTCAAAATGTTGCATCTTGAAGTCAGACTGTCACCCTTTTGAACCACTTATGTCACAATAAATTGTGGATAGCTACAGTGTATGCTAGCTGGGGTGTAATGTAGCTCTCCAGGGCTGTGTTGTATCTAATGATGTTCCGATAAAACGAGGAAGCTCATAGCAATATCGCAGCATGTAGGGTCAAAGAGGTCGAAACTACATTATGTTATCGAAACTATTACTATTGCAATCTACCTAGAGATTATTGGGCAAGCATGATAATTTTCCTCCTTTTCTCTCAGCTTATGTTCATCTGAGCCATCATTACTGGATAAGATGGCTATCATATTCCTAAATTGTACATTATATTTCATGTATAATGTTTGGTTGGAATAAACAATTTTTCATTTCATTTCATCTTAGAATAAATACGTGCATAGGCCTACCGTTAGAAAGGTATTATCCTGTAGATGAGCAGAATCATAATTCCCATTGGCCGCAATGGCTATGCCCTATAGGCTTTAAAAGTTTCAATATTAATCTTATGGAAGAAGGGTAGTTGGTTGAATCATCAGACCACTGTTGTAATCACAAATTATAGCAAACCAGGAAGGACAGATGTTTCAGAATAAAATATTTTAAAATCTATTTAGGTTCAGACGGTCCATAGAATAATTGAAATATTTGTTGAATTTTGACCAGTGGGTGATCTCTAGTACATATTTAATACGCGACACTGTTGTTGTGCGAGACTGTTGTTGTAGAAGGAACTCGTACAGTTTTCAACAGATTTTAATAATTTTTGTGCCATTGGATAGAGCTCAGCTTAAAGTTGTTTCTAAAGTAAATTGATAAATATCCACGTAAATGGATATTTACTTGGATTCCTACAAGCCCTCAAAGTTCTACATTTTCCCATTTGATTAACATTGAAAAGGAAATTTAAATATTTTCTATTTTAACAGCTGTAACGAGTAAACAAACACAGTACACCAACTTACATAGTACATCTGTGTATCCTCGGCAAGCTTTATTCTTTTCCTCTTCTTGGTTGGTAGTGTACTTTAGAAGAGCAGAATCCCATTGTTCATGTTTGCCCCCAGGGCCACGCCCTGCAGGCTTTTAAAGTTTCAGTATAGGCCCGGTACACACGAGCGTCTTGCATCTGCGTCGACGCAGCATCATCTTGCGGCGGTGTTTGAGCAGTGTATGTAATCAAATGGAGTTGTTCACACGAGAGGCATAGCAGCGGCGTTGCAGCGGCCGTGATGCTGCATCGATGTGGCGGCAAGCTTCACGCTCGCGTCGGCGTTCTCGGTTCACATGAGCGTTTTGCACCTGCGTCTACGCACCTTCCTTATGCAGCGACGATTGAGCAGTGTATGTAATCAAATGGTGCGGTACACACGAGACGCGTGCAGCAGCAAGACATCTGCGTCGACGTGGCTGAAAAATTCGAGACTTGCGTCACTGCCCAAACGTAGGTGCACTGCCTCTTCTCTCAGTGTTGCCACATGTCCATAAATAAAAACACAATAATTTTGAATAATACTAAAAAAATAATATTACAAAAAATAAATAATTAATATTTTATAAAATATGAATTATTATGATGAAAAATAAAAGACTTAACTTCAGTTAGGATTCTGCCGAGCCGTATCGTCATTAAAACATTACTCAGTACTAAAAGTTTTCAAATAAAAAAATGTTTGTGATATGTTATCTTGTAACTAATTTATTTAAATTAATGTAGACACTTCGAATAGAGGAGCTACACCTTCAAATGCGTGTGAGGGAATAATAATACCAATAATAATTAATTGATTCATGCGTAATATAAAGAATACCAATTTACCCTTTGCAATGAGACCATTACTTAAATTCTAATTATGTATTATGTTTAATAAATTGTAAAAAATTGTATTTTACAGCTGCAGATTGGGTATATTCCGACCATTGCACGTTTTCGACTGTAGTAAACATGTTTTTCCCCTGAGGCAATAATAATAATTAGCCAAGCAATGATCTGTCATGAAGTAACTGATTGAAAGGGTCTGGTGCACCTACGATATAGTTTATATTCCCCCTCACAAATTTGCTGTTTACGTTACGGTGGCACTGTTATTGGCAGTACAGAATTCATGGTCTAAATAAGTAAATGTTTGGCACATGGTCTGAGGTAAATGGTATAGGCTACCGTATTGTTGTCGTTAAAGCCTTCCCATTTTTAAATTAAACTTCAAACAACCTTTCAAAAACCCATCTGAAAGCCATGTGTGTGAACTCGAAGATTGAAAACAACCTGGCCGGCCACACAAAACAAAGAGGACCGTCCTCCTTACAAATACTCTGCCTCCGCCTCCTCATTGGAAGGAGCTGTATCGAGGCCCGGCTGAACTCGTGCATCTATGGATGATCACCGGCGCTAATGGTAATTGTTGTACCTTTCTATTTATTGTGCGCATTGTAATTATTGTAATTATTGTACTCATTGTAATTATGGCACTGGTAAATTGATTAGAAAACTTTACCTCGTCCTTTTGGAGGACACAAAAAAGACTAACAAATGCTCCTTTTACTATAGGAACTCACCAAAGGGTGTCCCCAGTGCTTCCTATCCTTTATAGTTAGGATATAATTATAAACTAAGAATGCAGTTTTCTTTTATATTCCTCTATTATTTATCTGAGCCACCAAAGGGTGTACCCAGTGCTTCCTATCCTTTATAGCTAGGATATAATTATAAACTAAGAATGCAGTTTTCTTTTATATTCCTCTATTATTTATCTGAGCACTGATCGTTATTTCAATAGGTAGCATGAATATAGGGAATTTAAAAAAAAAATTTTTAAATTTAATTTCCTGTATGCCAGGTACTAATACGAGGAATATGAAGGGATGTGTGTTCCACGATCTCGAAATCTAGCTGTTAGATTTTGCTTAAAGTTTGCATTAAAGAGTGTTTTGGCCCAAAAATAAGTTTAGAAACAGCCTCAACCCCAGAAAAAATCTAATTTGGTCTAAAATTAAGTTTTAAAATTGTAATTTTTAACATTAGTCTTATGGGTTGCTATTTTGGTAACGAAATAACAACGAAATGTAAACAAATAGAAAGAAACATTAATGTTAAGCAGACTTTTTGAAACAGCTGTTAACTGTGAAGAGGTATAGTTGGTTGTTGGTGGAAATTTAATTGCTTTTTTACCTTGACACTATAACAAAAGTGAATAAAAACCAATGAGCAAGGCTCGGTTAACCTGGTACTGTTGTAAAAACGCAAGTCAACGCCAAACTAACGCTACGTGTGAACTGACTATTTGCATCACAGCTGCGTCGACGCAGCGTGCACGCAGTGTGTTTTGACGCTCGTGTGAACTGGGCCTAAATCATACGGAAGAAGGGTAATTGATTGAACATTGTGTTCTGGCAGCTGTTGTAACAACAAATGTTAGAAAAACAGGTAGATAAGACATTTTAGTTATATTTTTATTATGTAATGTGGTCCAGATCAAGTAATTTTTTGTCAAATTTCGATCAGTGGTTGATCTACAGGGTGGGGGAAATTAACTAGGTATTAAAAAACTTACATATTCTGTATTAATGACACTTATATGTTACAAAATGATGTACATGTGCTTGGTTACATAAGGAAAAATGGGAACCAGTTAAATGTCAACATAGGCACCGTTGTCAACCAACTTTCTCAGACGGCCAGGGATACACTTTACACTCTTCTGAAGAAAGGCAATTGAAAGATTGGTGACAACATCTTGACGAATGGCCTACTATTTCCAGTCAATTTCTTATTAAAATGAACTGAGGCACTTTTAAATAACGTTATTCAGTACTTTGGTTTGATTGTCAACACGGAATCAATAAATGTACGCAGGGCCGTCGAGAGGGTATGCCAGCCAAGTCTGGAACTTGGGGCCCGGGCTCGGAGGGAGCCCGGGACGGTCAGGTATTTTTTTTCTTTTTTTAAGTTTTTTAAGTTTAAGGATTTTTAGAAATATTACATCAATTCCTTAGAAATAAAACCACGCAGTAAATATAGACTTTTTAGTTATTAGGCAGATGAGAAATCTTTGTTGAGAAAAAAGTTGCTGGCGGAAATTGTACGATTGAAAATTATTCAGCCAGAAAACTTCAAACCTAACTTAAATCCAATTGACCTGATGGACACTTTAGAAAGCCTAAATCTGTGCAATATTTTTCCAAATAAATAATTGCACTTGGAATCTTTTGCACCCTGCCTGTTACGGTGTCCGAAGCCGAACGGACGTTTTTGTTTATTGTCAAGGGTAAAGAACTTTTTGCGTTCTACAATGAATCAAGGACGACTGACGAGTTTGGCTATGTTGGCTATTGACACTGGAAAACGTCTTAGCAAAAACTTTGAACTTTGACGATGTTATAGAGCCTTTTGTCAGCAAAAAAGCATTAAAGTAGCTTTGTAAAGTTACGTTGTTATGTATGAAAATATTAAGTAATGTATAATCCCGTTTGTATAAATATAATTTTTTTAAAATATAATTAATTTGAAATGATTACAGGTATGTTATTTTAAAATCCTTATCGATAAAATTTAATTACATGTTTTTACAATATGTAAGATAATGATTTTGCTATTTTTATAATATTATCATGTGGTTAGGGTTATGCCTTTGCGAGTAAACTTTTTCACGTAGCCAACATAAGTTGATAATGTTCTGATTTTTTACATGATAATTAATTAAATGCATTAAGTGCTCAATAATAATGACAACTTTCTAGGACTGCAGGATGAATATAAAACTAAGGGCTATTTAATTCTTTTTATGTTTAAAAATGCCGCTTTTGATTCGGACCGGTGACGTAACCGATTTGATGTCCGAAGACTAACATGCACCAGCTGTTTTATGTTATCAGGATAGTAACGTATTGGGTACTATTTTTATATCGTTTTACCCGTTAATGAGATAGGCGTAGTCAGAAAACATTATCACAACAGTTTTCCCCATTCCTGCAATTTTCTCTCTGTTAGAGTATAGGCAATGGTAGCAAAATTAAAGGGTTTCACAGTCACATTAACAATAACTAATAATTGTGAAGCTTACATTTGACTTTGTACTATTTCTTATCAATTTCAATTAGCCCAGGCCCTAATCTTAGGGTTTTGTTTGTACTATAGTATTATTTACGTTTTAGCTGATAATGTTTTAATCTTGCCATACTTATGCAGTGCTCAATTAATTATTAAATGATGTTTTGTATTAATGAAAAAAAAGAAAGTCACTAGCAAGGAAATAGTTTCATCTTTACTGACAAAAACTTGAATGATAAATGGTTATAACTTAATAAGCATGACAGTAAACGAGGAAAGTGTAACAAAGTTGCGAACTACGCATACGGCGAAAAAGCAATCACACGTGTTTACCAAGGAATCTAGGAATAAAGGTAACTGACATCAACAAAAACAACAAACCAGTGACGTAGTTGATTGTTCAGCTGATAGCAACTGTAGATGTGACGTACTTGGTGCTTTTCTCTTCGAATTGGAATCAGCTTTAGTTTAGCTGTGACCTACCGTTAGAGTGTTCTACTTTCGGTTTGTGTTTACCAATAGGGGTACTTATTAAGCAGAAATTACTATTTCTTGAATCTGACCGCTATATTCAGCCTCAATTGGTTTTATTTTGGGTTCTTTTTAACGTAATTACCTCTCTAGAATGATTAAATACACGAGTCTAGAGATCTAATTTTTCAAAAATTTTAGGGGGAGGGCCCCCAAACCATCCGATTTGCTTGGGGGTATTCCATGACCCCCAGACCCCCTGGGGGCCCGGGATGAATGCAGACTTGGGGCCCGGCCTGGCTCTCGACGGCCCTGAAAGTACGCCATTTATTACAGTTTTTAGCGAAATTCCCTATAGGGAATACGCTATTACGGTAGTAGCCATGGTAAGATCTAAGCCCGGGACCACTTTACTTTTTCATTTAAGTGCCCAGAAGCCAAAAACACCATTCATTCATTTTCATATATGTGTATATATATATATATATATATGTGTTAACTTTTGAAGCGGACCTCTGATTTTGATCAAATTTGGTATAAAGGTGTAAGACCAGGTCTATTTTCATGAGTTCGCAAACCAGCATTGTCGGGTTATGGGAACGGGGTTTTATGGGGTTTCAAAGGTTTCAAAAATGGGTTTTTGACATTTTTGGACCTAAATTTTTAAAATTCATCAATTTTAACTAAAACCATTCAAAAGAGCTTAAAAAACAAACAATTTAGTATTTTGAATCTTTTAAATAGCTTAACTGGTTATATAGAAAATTCAAATTAAGTTTCCCATGTTATTCTTATGGGTAAATCTTTAAAAAGTTATATATCGCTTATTTATCAACGAATCTTAATAAAAATTTGTATGAACCTTATCTAGGTGGTGAGTAATTAAGATTTGATCAAAAACCCACATGGTAGCAAACCTACATGCTAAATCCCATGGTATTCTTATGGAAAATATAAGTATAATGGGAGCAAGAGAGATGGAGATACAGTAATAAGATATCTGTACCTAATCAGCTGATCAGCTGTCTTCTGCATATTTGTCAAATTTGAAATGTTTATGTTTTGTTATTTGTAAACAAATCATTCCTTTTGCATGGAAGCTTTGGATATGCACTTTTATTACTGTTAAAAAAGTCGTTTATTTCAATATAAATATTAATATATAAATTATTAAATAAAAATAATTTACTCAGAAATATAACACCATTAAATATATTATATTTCCTTATAAAAATTATTAATTGTATAAGATAGCCACAAAGTTCTTTGATGTTGAAACAATAATTCTTTGGAAATTCGCTGAGTACGCAGGTCTGCTGCGACGGGGGTATTTAGTAACTACTCGTAGTTACTTTTCACCCACCCTGTACCTATGTACTTATATTTAATATGCAAAGGATTTTCTTTGCGATTGGAACTCCTCCTACAATTTTCAACTCAGTGTCAAGTTTTTAGTGTCTTGAATAGGGCTGCTTCTATAGCTGTTTCCACCAAAATGTATGAGAATTGTACCTAAAATAAAGCCGCTATTCATCATTAGAATTTGAAATTTTCCTATTAGAATAACATTGGGAGTGGGATGAGTGTTTTAAATGGCTGAACAAATGAATTAGCAATTTATGATTAAATCAGCCATTAACTGTAGAGGTAAGATCCACATTACAACAAACTCATACCAGAGTGCAGCACCCTTAGGCCTATGGTGTGTTCAAACATCTTGAAAGGCGAGTGAGCAAAGCAAACGAGCTTGTCTCGAAAGAAAAAAAGTCATTTGGGCGTGGTCTGTGACTGATATTATTTTAACTACCAATAATTGTATAAGTTTACAGAGTAAATGCTCGGCCCCAGGTGCTATAATTTTATATCATAAGTTATTATATCAATTTGTTTAATCCTGTTCGTCTATAGATTTTTTTTACCAAATTACAGAATTTTGTGAATTTCCCATAGGGAATAAGCTATTACCGTGGGTCTCATGGTAAGACCTAAAGCCCGGGACCATGTTACTTTTTTGTTTTGAGGTGCCCAGAGACCAAAAATAATAGTCATAAAAAGTTATATATATATGTATGTATGTGTCCCTAGACACAATAACTCTCGTAAAAACGGTCCGATCAAGACCAAATTTGGTGGAGATGTGTAATCCTACCTTTATTTGGATGAGTTATTAAACCAGATATATCGACCTACCGGAAGGGGTGGGTTTGGGGGGTTTGTGCCCCAAAAATGGTTTTTTTTGCTTTTTTCACTTGTAATTTTTTTAAATTTGATTTTCACCACTGGATTTAGCTTTAAAAAACACAATTTAGTATTTTGAAGCTTTGCTCTATCTCCATTGGTTACCGAGATATTAAGAAGTCTAAAGACAGTTGTATTTTGGGGCTCCAATGTTAATCTTATATGGAGGATAAGGATGTGTTAATATCTATCTATATATTAATACGCAAGCATGTTTCATTTCCTCCTTTTTTTCTCAGCTCGTGTGCATCGTAGGATAAATCTGCGCATACTGTTAGAAAGGTATAGTCCTGTAGATGAGTAGAATCACATTCTAAATCCCATCGGACTCCAGGGTTACGCCATTGACTTTGTACACTACGTGAGCAGACTTCTCATAGCATAGGCGTGTGTGAAACCTATTGACGGGGGCGCGATCTCGTGCAGCGTCCATCGAAGTACACGTATCATATGATAGTTAAATCAGTATTACCACTCTTCTAAACCAAGTATGAAACATTTTATAAGTGGAAGTTATGTTTATGTTTTGGTAAAATGTTTTTGACAGCACTGTAAATTCAACTGAATAATAACAACATTGATGGCAACGACTCTGGTGCGGCGTCCACCGAACTTCAAAATTTTTGCCTCAAACTAAATGCATTGGATGAGAGGTCTATTCACGTTAGTGTACATAGTCAATGGTTACGCCCCACAGGCTTTCAAAGTTCCAATGTTAATCTTATGGAGAAAGGAAAATTGAATGAATCATAAGACAGCTGTTGTAAAAACAACTGCTAGAAAATTAGAAAGAACAGATGGTTTAGTTCTAAAATGTTTTTAAGCTTGTTCTTCAATCAACTGAAATTTTGATCGAATTTCGATCAAGAGGAGATCTCTAGTACTTATTTAATACTCTAAGGGTTTTTTTTTGTCTTGAGAACTCCTCCTACAATTTTTAACCGATTTTCAAGTTTTTGGTGTCGTTGGATAGGGCTTAGTCTGTAGTTGTTTCCGCCAAAAACTGATGAGAATCGGACTAAAAATAAAGGCGCTATTCACCATTGAAATCTCAAAATTTCCCATTTAAATAACATTGGGATTGAATAAAGCATTTTATACATCTGTTAATAATCAGCTGTAAATACGTGTTGTTTTGGTGATTAAAGATATTCACAACAGTGGATTGGCCGGATGACGTTGATTTTAAGCTAAAAGTAACATTTGTATTGTATTAAAGTAAATTGCTCGATTTCGAGCAACATGTATACCGTACTAGTTTCACTTATTGATCAAAATTTTAGGATGAAACTTGGTTTATAGCTTAATTTGGTTGAGATTCAACCATTTATTTTAAAAACCCTTGGTTTTTAAACTTATTATGGCAGCAAACCTGCATACCCTTTTCCCATTTTAATCATATGGAGAATAGGCAAACTCGTTTATGTAAATTCTTCTTAAAATGTAAATTCCCATACAATGTTAATTATTGTCTGAAGAATAAAATTTATGATTATTATATCTTTGATCAAAAATATTACAGTGTAATGGGTCACATATCATAATAGTGTGCCTTAATCATATTTCTATGATCACATATACTGCTTTAGAAAACACTTTTACTTTCTCCCCCTATACCATAGTATATGGAGAAAGTATTGTTTTTGTAAAACACTTCGCATTAGTTTGAGATGATGTATATATCCATTTTGGAGCCCCCTTTCCCCCTATAAATGTATATATTGAGAAATATGTATTGGTTTGTCAAAATGTTAAAATTTGAATTGTTGGTAAATTTATCCGTTTTGATGCCCTCTGAGTCCAAAAAAGTGGTTTTCGAGTGATGTCTGTGTGTGTGTGTCTGGATGTATACAGAGCTAGAGAATGCCCCAATGGTCCGATTTTGGTGAAATTTGGTACGTAGGTCAAACCCATAATAATTCCAGGCATTTTTTTCATTTTTTGAATTTTTGATTTTTAAGGGTGATTTGCCCGACAAAAACCCTCAAAAATCGTGAAAAATCCAAATTTCTCAAAAACAGCTCTAACGATTTTGATTAAAATTTTGTGGTTTATTAAGCTTAAAATGGTGAATAAAATGACACCACCCGCATCTCCGAGAAAATGCTCGTTCAAAAGTTATGGCTTAATAAGTGTTTCAAAAATCAATTTTTTTGGATTTTCAAAATAGCTGTTATTTTGAAATAAATTTTACTTATCACCATTAAATCAAGCTCAAAAAATTAAATAATCCAGTATTTAAAATTTTTGCTCTATGTCAAGTGGTTGCGGAGAAAAATCAATTTTTCGTTTAGCAGTAAACGCAGTACGTTGTTAAAAGTCACAGACGCGCGTAAAGTCAAACTCACGCTGCTCAGCTGGTAGCTATCTGACTGAGTCATCAAGACATTAATGTTTGAAGCTTAACATCTTTTTTTATATTGTTGGGAGAAAGTATGTGTCAGTTAACTGATACCGTTTATTTTTTATCAATTTTTTTTTTTAAATAAATAAATAAATCTTTATTTTCTGAACAATATACAATAGTACAATATGACAACCACACAAATTAACAGAGCAAAAACGATAACATTACAAGAAATAATATAATTTACAGTAAAATCCAGGCTGACCTCGATAACAAGTACGATAAAAAGCAAAAATTGTTCAGAAAAATAGGGCCCCTAAGACACAAAGTCCGTTTAGGGGTTCCTTTACAATATGAATTCATTATTTTCAAGAGTTCAGAAACTACTAATTAAACTGTTTAACTTCTGTGAATAATTTAATACAAACAAGAAAAAATAAAATCCTGTGCTCTTTAGATCAAATAAACAAAAATACAAACTACACTTAAACGAAAAAAAAAAAATACTAACTACAATTAGTAATATAAAATAATGTAAAAAATATACAACACTTCAACAATCAATGACAGCCAACAGTGAGAAAACAATAAAAATCTCTGTTGATAATTATATATATTTCAACAATCATACCATACTATTACAATTAAAATAGTAATTAGTAAAATCATAAAACAAACACCATACTGTAAAAAATGCCTAACCAACAATACTTAGTAAATCCTCAATATTTTTTGTGACTTTAACCATACCCTAACTTCTTTTAAAAAATGTCTACGGTTTACAATCACTTTAACATTACTAGGGAGCATATTAAAAACTCTTGGGGCAATAAAGTAATATGAGTATAAAAAGTTGAATTTGGTTTTGGTACAAAACACGATCCTACATTTCTTAAGTTCATTTTTAAATCATAATTTCTTTCGTTATTTTCTAGTTTCCAATTAAGATGATACAATTTCAAAACTTTGTACAAGAAAAGTGCTCTAATTGGAAATATATATAGGTACTGAAAACATGGGAACGAAGGATCGTACCTACTTCTTCTACAAATAATCCGCACAAAACTCTTTTGTACAGTTATAATAGATTTTAAATTAGTGAGATAAGTGCCTCCCCAAAATATTATGCCATATTCAAGTCTGGTATTAACCAGAGCAAAATATAAACTTTTTAGAATACTAAGAGGGCACATATGTTGAAGAAAATAGAAAAGACGGATACCATTCATGATTTTGTTTTTGAGCTTAGCAATGTGTAATTTCCAATTGAGTTCACTATCCAGTATAATCCCAAGATATTTTGTACTACTGCTTGGGCCAATTACTGGGCAGTTGTTACATTGGACATCTTGCAGCAAACATTGACTACACCTGTACACTATATCCTCAGAAAACCTTATTGTTTGTCTTAAAGAAAAATTTAAGAATGTTGTCTTTTCAGTACTTAAAACCAATTTATTAACAAAAAACCACCATTTAATAGCACCCAAATCTTGGTTAATTTTCTCATGTACCACATCCCATGAACGTTCAACATAGCACAGGGCAGTATCATCAGCAAAAGCAGTTACTTTTCCATTTAACTGAGCATTACAAAAATCGTTTATAAAAATTATAAAAAGGATTGCCCCTAATACTGATCCCTGTGGCACCCCATATTTTATTTCCCCCATATAACTTAAACACCCATTAATTTTGACACACTGTTGTCTTTTACTCAGGTAACTACAAAACCACTTGTGTGCTGTTCCCCTGAAACCAATTCTGTACAGTTTTCGTAGTAAAATACCATGGTCCACAGTGTCAAAAGCCTTTTTTATGTCCAGAAAGAGACCACTTGTGCATTTTCCTTTGTTAATACCATCTGTTACATTGTTCATAAAGTTCAATAAGGCCAATTCAGTGTTTAAACCTGTTCTAAAACCATACTGATTCTTACTAAAAAAGTTTGTTCTATCTAAAAAACTCAACATTTTCTCTTTCATAACTTTCTCATAAATTTTACCAAACGTAGAAATCAATGATATCGGTCTGTAATTTGAGCATAGAGTATGAGATCCACCCTTAAATATTGGTATAACAACAGCTGTTTTCAATTTTGTTGGAAAAACTCCGGTGGAAAAACTTAAATTTATTAAAAAAGTCAGAATATCTAAAATTGATGGGTATATGGATTTAATAATATTAGAATTTACTCCATCAAAACCTGGCGATTTGCCATTTCTTAGAGATTTCATAATTTTTTCAACATCTTGCGGCAAAACACTATTAATCACAACAGAACTCGTTTCATTGTGTTCAGGAAATTTGTCCTTGTATGGCAAGTCTGAGAAACCATTTCCAACACTTTTGTTGCCTACAACTTCCTCAACTACTGATAAAAAGTATCTATTAAATTCATCGGCAACTAAATTGTTCTCACTTATCAAATCATCATTCAAAGTCAAAGAAATATTTTTGCTGCATTTTTTCTGTCCTGCCACTTCATTTATAGTATTCCAAATTACTTTGGAATTGCCTTTGTTAACTTCAAATTTGCTTGCATAATAAGACTGCTTTGCTGTTTTAATCATGTTCTTAAGCCTTTTTCTAAGCCTTGAATAATATTTTTTAAACCCATCATCTGCTGGTCTAAATTTAACTTTTTGAAATAATTCATCTCTCTTTTTTATAAGCTTACAAATGTTTGTTGTGATCCAAGGCTTTAATTTTTTTATTTTGCTCTCGGATTTAATTTCAACAGTGCAAGCCGAAATGCAAGTTACTAGCTGTGTTTCAAACAGATCATAAGCAACTGACGCATCGCTTTGTGATTTTACTATTGACCAGTCTACGGTGTACAATAGGTCTCTCAGTTTATCATAGCACACACGACTGCGGCGTGGTACCGGTGACGCAGGAGCCGGAGAGGACAGACAGTCAGCTGATCGGCCGTCCCCCTCCCCGGCCCCCGCCGGCAACAATCGCACAGCTCTGTCTTGTAGTGGTCAGTGATGTCTGTCTTTATAACCTGTGCCACACAATCTACCTCACTTCTGTTTTCTATGCGTACGTAGATATGATCAATACAAGTTTCTGTTGTATCAGTCACCCTTGTAAAATCATTTATCAATGATTCAAAACCTAAACTAGCCAATACTATTTTGTAATTATCTATTTCATAATTATTTAAATTCATGATATCCACATTAATATCTCCTATTATAATTACGTTTTTAAATGTATGCTTCTTCTCAGTTTGAATTAGATAGTTTTGCAGTTCATCAACAAAAGAATTAATTGTAAAATTATGAAGCCTATATATTGCAAAAATGTTATATTCTTTTCCATAAAAAGTAAATCTAACTCTAATTGTATCTGCAGATTGTATTGTCGGGGTTTCGGATTCAATAACAGAATACTCCTTTTTAACAAAAACTGCTACTCCCCCTGCTCTATAATCATCATTTGTGTATACGAAAAGCTCAAAACCTTCAATATAGAAAAATGTAACTTCCTCTTTATTTATCCAGATTTCCGAAAGCACAATTATATCTGGATGGTTATCCCAAGTTGAAATTTCAGCAATGAAACTATCAAAATTTTCTCGCATACTGCGAATGTTCTGGTGGACTATACTTAGTTGTTTTATAGTTCTAGTTTTTAGTTTGGTTGTGTTTATTACAAAGAAATGAGAAGTCATGTTAGTTTCCTACATGAATTGCAACTTACATAAATACCAATATGTAACTGGCTGTATACAAACATGTGAGAAATAGCCTCGAATATATACATACAAAAATATTTTAAATAATATTTCACTAATATAAAAGAATAAACAAATATACAAATAAAATCGATATTTTAAAAATACAAGAAATAATGTTTATATTAATTGAACATACCTAAATTTATGATTACCCTAGTTCATTATATTAATATACTTGTCCAAATCTAAGCAGAAACTATTCTAGAAAATTTTACAACTTACTGAGGTCAGCCTGGTTTCTTAGTTCTACAACTGGAGTTCCCTCTTCTTTCCTAAGTAAAATGTTCCCATTTCGCAGCCAGATGTATTTGTAGCCCTTGTCCTTTTTAATCTGCCGTGCTTGAGCCAAAAGTCGTCTCCTCACCGGTGATAGAGAATCGTTCAGGTAAACCGGGGTGTCCGTGGGCATGCCGAGGTGCCGAGTCGAGAAGTCTCGTTTCTTCTCCCGTCGCCGGTTCATCAGCGCCTCCTTGTCGGTTCTTCGGACAAATTTCACAATTATTCCCCTCGAACGATCCCCAGTTCTCGGTCCGACTCGGTGGCAGGCGTCTATCATGGTGTCATCAATGTCAACGCTTAAAGCCTTTTCGACTTTTTTAACGACGTCAACCACATTTTCACCAGTCTCCTCCGGCACTCCTTGTATTTCCATACAATTCCTCCTCGAATAATTTTCCAGATCCTCAACTCGAGCCTCCAGATCACCAACCTTAGTTTTCAAAGCCGCATTTTCACACTTTAGGCTCTCTATTTCTTTTATGTAGGCTTCAATTTTGTCCATCCCATTTTTTAAAGTTTGATTATTCTCTTCAAGTTTGCTGTGTAAGGCCTCATAAGACCTATTAAAATCCGCCACATTCTTACACTGATCTTCTTGCATTTCTTTGAGGGCACTCATTATGGATTCGAGTGACACCTTGCCTTATGCTGGTGAGTACTCAAATCTCATGCTTTTTCTTTTGATTTGATTGCAAGGCTCACACCTCCAAACCGTGCCTTGCTCGTTCAAGAAATCAACGTCAGACTGCGTCATCTTGACGCATTTCCCATGATGTTCGCTTTGACAATAACCTTAAACTAAGTTTTTTTGAGTGTGGCCAGACAAGTATTACAAGCAGACATTTTTGCAGTTTAATACAATTATTGAAGATGTGTATAGTAGATTCAAACAGCAGGAACACGTAGAGCACAAGATATTGATTATTTCTACACAGACACAATGGTTATCGGAGCTCCGGCACACGTCCGCTCTCTTCGAACTCTGACTCATAACTGTATTTTACAAACAATCTACCAATTAATTGTAACCATCAAACTATAAAATAATAAAACCAAACAAAAGGTTGTGTTATTCATTTTATCACAAAAATGTGAAAAATTCTTATAAAGTGTAATTGATTAACATTTATAATAATATTTTGTTTCTATCATAGTTATATTATCAAATATATGATAACCACTTATCATACTAAACATGAATATACATCATAGAACTATGATAGGGTAATACCGGCCTTACAGTGGTTTAGGAAAATTATACCAAAGTGCAGCACCCTTTGGTCGGGCGAGTGAGCGAAGCGAACGAGCTCGTATTAATAATTTGGAAATTTGCTGAGTATGTAGGTCTGCTTCGACGGGGGGTATTTATCAAGTAAATTTGAAATCTTATGATTTTGTAGTGTTAGTGCATGTCTTTCATTTTCTAAACTTAGGCATGTTTCATATAGACAAACTCAAATAAAAATACACTTGGTTTTACAGTAAATGAAAGTATACACGGTACAGTAATGGGCATCTAAGACTAAGAGAAATATGATATAAAGTTCATCACATATTTTTTACACTTTGACAGAGTAATAGTTCCTGTTTTTCTCCCTCTATACCTGTACTGGTTGTTTTGGTTGTGTTACAGCATTTAACACTTCACAACTTATTTTCAGCACACCAAATGAGAAAATACCCCCGTCGCAGCAGATTTGCGTACTCAGCAAATCTCCATTAGTATTTTGGTATATTTCCTAATTCTCCATAAAAATTCTCGGGGTGAGAGTGTAGGTTTGCCACCATATGGGTTTTGTAATAAAATATAAGTTAAATCCTACTTAGTGAATGTACGTACCAATTTTTTCAAGTTAAATGGCATTATTTTCATTTTCCCCATAAATCCTAGGAGTGAGTAAGTTTGCCGCCATATATGCCTTCAAAGTAAATATAAATTAATTCCTTCCTAATGAGTGTACATACCAAATTTTATCAAGTAAATAAGCAAGATAGAAGGTTTTGTTAATTTCATGGAATAACATGGGAAAACATACATTTGGATAATCTCCATAACCATTTAAGCAAAGTTAAAAATTCAAAATATTAAATTGTTCATCTTTTTACTCTTTTAAATGGTTTATGTTAAAATTCCTTTATTTTAAAAAGTAGGTAAAAAAAATGCCAAAAACCCTTTTGAAAACCCATAAAATCCCGTTCTCGTAGTCCAATCAGTCTGGTTCGCGAACCCATTTAAGTAGATGCTGCCTTAAACCCCTGTACCAAATTTCATAAAAATCGGAGGTTCCGTTAGAATGTTATCGTGTTCACGGACACACACACACACATATATATTTATATATCAATTTGAATGAACTGTGTTTTTGGCTTCTAGGGACCTCAAAACAAAAAGTATCATGGTTCCGGGCTTAGTTATTAGTGAGACTACTACCTTATTCCCTTACACTAGCTTTATACCCTATAGGGAAAATCGCTAAAATTTATCACTTCTTTTTTTTCTCCTAGGTTTCTGGTTCTCATTAGGCCAAATAAAATGTAAAATTTTTCTCTGTGTAACTTTCCTTTGCAAAGCACATTTGTTCAACTAGTAAAAATTTAATTGTATATTTGTTTCAGGCCATGAGCTCTGCCAGAGCAATATTTTTACATATAAAATGCAGGAACTCCGTCTATCCAAGAACTGAAGGATTAGTAAAGAGATTCTCAGTTCCAGACGACAAAGTTAAATGGGAAATAAAATGGGATGAATATCTTCCAGTGGATTTCACCGCACCTTTCATAAAAAACCAGGTTTGGGCCGATCCGAATATTGGAGATCCTACGTTTAGTCCCAAATGGAACAGTCTGGATGGAAAAATTAACAGGCAAAGTTATGATGGGACTTATGAAGTGGTAGATTCTTACCCCTTGAACATATTTGGAAGAACTGGAATGAGGGGAAGAGGAGTATTGGGGCGCTGGGGACCAAATCACGCGGCAGACCCTATAGTCACCCGGTGGAAGAGAGACGATTCAAATGAAATTGTTAAAAATCATTTTTCAGGTAAACCAATTCTACAGTTTGTTGCAATTAAAAGACGAGATTCTGGCGAGTGGGCTATTCCTGGGGGAATGGTCGACCCAGGTGAACTTGTCTCATCGACCCTTAAAAGAGAATTTCTTGAAGAGGCTCTGAACATATTAGAGAAAAATGAAGCTGAAAAAGTAGTGATGAGTGAAAAATTGAATGAGTTTTTTGAGAAAGGGAAAGAAATTTATAAAGGGTATGTTGATGATCCAAGGAACACAGATAATTCGTGGATGGAAACTGTTGCGATGCATTTCCATGACGAGCACGGAGACACGGTCGGAGCTCTGAACTTTTGTGCTGGGGACGATGCGATTGGAGTGCAGTGGCTCGATCTCAACAGAACCTTATCACTTTATGCTAGCCATTTTAGCTTAGTAGAAAAAGTTGCCTCTGAAATGAAATGTGATTGGTGACTCAAATATACTAACACCGACTGTAAATAAATACATTTTTTCAAGTAATTGAGTATCTTTTAACAGCTTTCACTTCATTATCATATGTTTGTTGCAATAACTGGGAGATGAATCCTATCCTAGAAGAATATTGCAAGTTTTGGGGAAGACTTAAGCATGCCACTGGGAAACGATTGAGTTTTTATATTTTATTATTATATCTGCATTTTTTAGCTACATGCAAAATTTGTTTGTTTCAGAAAATCTTTAGAAAAATTTAGATTCAAGATTCAAGATTCAAAATTTCTTTATTCACATATATACAGAGTATACAAGAATGGCGTCAACATAATTTATTCATAATATATACAATAGTTATTGTACTTTACACAGACATAGGCCTATACATGTAACATGCTTGAATGTGGCTCTGGAGTGTACATCAGGGCTGCCCACAATGCAAAAAAGAAAATACCGATATACAATACCGAAAATACTAGTATATGAATACTACCTTTTTTATGTATTTAAAGACTTTGAAAACTAAACATAAGCTCCTTCTTCAAACTCTCTGGCTGATCACCATTTCCTCCTTGTTCTCTGGTGGCTCTTATTTTGTATTTTGAATGCTATAGCCAAAATGTTAATCAGTAACACAACTAAACGACATTCACTGAGTAAAGACTACTATATCAACCAAATCATAGATAGAGCCACAAAAAAGAAATGTAATGTGGATACGTAAGTTTCCATTACTATTGGTCTTCTCCTGTTTTATAGTGCATAGCCAATTTTAAAAATTTATAATTGAATTTTTTACTATATGGAACATAGAGTATAAAATTTTTTACGATCGACTTTAAATTTCTCTTAGGCGAATTTTAGACCCCCAAAAGGCTTTTTTATTACTAATTTGATTTCAATGAAATTCTCAGGTTAGATTTTAAGTATTTTAAACTAGGTAATAAACTATAATCGAGCAATTATTTTCAAGTATTAAAAAAGCTTATTTTCCGGAATTTTTGACAGAACTTTAGTTGTTTAGGCTACATGATTTGACTAATGTAGCTATGATCAGTTTATATTCCCCCATCGCAGCTGAGTTGTCGCTGTGTTTGCTGAAAACAAAATTCAACATATTAACATAACCTTTTCTTGTTTATATCTGCTTGCCGTTATATTACGTTTTTAAATAAAATTTAATTGATATTTTGACAGACCTATTTGTTAAATTAAATAGATCAACACTTATGTTTACTTGTTGAAGTTATAAATTATACCAAAAGATAGGCATGTTGATGTGGAATGAATTGCTGTCGTACGGAATTATGCGATTAACTAATTTATGGGATACAACAAATATCTATTTGGGAGAAAGATTTAAATTGAACAACTAATTAGAATGTGTTGTGCCATTGTAGCCTATGTCTCAGGTAACAAAATATGCATTAAGTGTTAAGTAAGCGTAATTCTACAATACTTACATTACTTGATTTTTATTAATTTGCAATCATGGATTTTAAATTATATTGTTTTTTCGCTCTACAATCTATTTACCTTTAATATTATAAGCATAATTATTATTAAGTTACTTGCTTGTTTTGAGGTCTTAGCTAAAATCATTGTTTGTATTTGTAGGCTAGGCCTAGGATGTACGCCGGTTGACTTTGGACGGTTAGATGACGTTCCACTCTTCACATTCGAGGAAATGGAAACCTCCGTTCTCTCCCTAAAGAGCAACAAGGCTCCTGACCCGGACGGATTCCCAGCGAGGCTTTAAAGAAAGTATTTTTAATTAATGCTGACTTGTTGTTGAGAATGTACAACGCCTGTTTGGTAGAAAGGGTGTTTCCGGCTCCCTGGAAAACCGCCAGACTTGTACTCATCAGCAAGGGCAAAGGTGATCCCGAGCTGCCGTTGTCCCACAGGCCTTTTTGCATGTTGGACACAGCTGGGAAGCTGCCCGAGAAGCTGATCCGTTCCCGCCTGACGTCTGCCGTGGAAGCTGCTGGGTACTTATGCCCCCGTCAGTACGGCTTCAGAAAGGGACGGTCAACGATTGATGCTATCACCGAAGTCCAGAGAGCTGTGAAGAGAGCCGAGAGCCACGACCATTTCTCTCGCTAAGTAGTGCTTCTTTGTTACGCTTATGTCAAGAATGCCTTTAACTCGGCTAGGTGGGTCGATATGCTGTATGCGCTTCGCAACACCTTTCGCGTTCCTGCATATCTGTTGCGACTCATCTTGTTGCGGATTATCTCCGCTCTCGAAGCCTGATTTACGACACAAGGGACGGAACGTGGACGATGGAAGTCACTTCTGGTGCCGTGCAAGATTCAATACTCGGCCAGGATCTCTGGAACGTTGCCTATGACAGCCTCCTGAGGTTGGAGATGCCTGAGGAAACCACTTTGGTTGGGTACGCCGATGATGTTGCAGCTCTCATTGTCGCACGCAACGTTGAGCTGGCCCAACTAAAGTTGAACCGAGTCATGCGTGTGGTCAACACATCGATGTTCGATCACGCTCTCTCGCGTACTCTCCGTAAGACGGAGATTGTGATCCTTACGAAGAAGAGGATGGAGACCGTCGTTCCGTTCCGAGTGGGAAGGAAGGTGGTCCAATCAACTGGTGCTGCTCAGTACTTCGGGATTATGGTGGTCACCAAGTTAAGCTGGAGGGATCAGATATTCCGTACGGCGGACTAGGCCGCTAAGGTAGTCACTTACCCTAGTAGGCTGATGGCCAATGTCGGGGTTCCACGATCCAGCAGAAGACGTCTGTTGATGTCCGCGGTTCAGTCCGTGCTTTTTTATGGAGCAGAGGTGTGAGCAGACGCTCTCGATAAAGAGTAGTACAGGTTGCGACTCGCCCGGGTTCAACGTCGAGCGGCGCTCGGGGTGTGTTTCGCCTACCGGACAGTGTCCGAGCCTGCCGTCCTGGTGGTCGCCGGAGTCATCCCTGTCAAGCTCTTGGCAGGAGAGAGGAAGGCAATTTATCAGAGACAAGGCGAGATTAAAAGGACACGGCAAGAACAGAAGAGCGCTCCAGAACCTTCCAGCAGTGGCAACACAGCTGGGAGCACGACACCCGAGGACGATGGACTGCGCGACTTATCAAGCACGTCCAACCATGGGTGGAACGGCAGCCAATTCTTGACAATTCACGGCTATCTCGGTCGTACCTGAACCGGATGGGCAAGACCGGTTCACCGGACTGCATTTATTGCTCGGGCGTTCCCGACGATGCGGAACACACATTCTTCCGCTGCCCCCGTTGGGAAGGGCCCCGCCTGAAGGCCACACAAATTTTTTGGTGCATTTTCGGTGGACTCGGTCTGCCAAAAGATCTTGGAGGATGAGGAAAACTGGGATTGTTTATCACAGTTCGTCCGGGGCATCCTCCTGGAAAAGAAACCGATCTGGACCGCGAAGTGGCCCAGATCCCTTGATCGAGTGGCTGGATAAGGAGTAAGCCCCACCGGCGTTAGCCAAATTTAGGCCTATCCTGACGTAATGTGATAAACAATTTCAGGTTAGAATCCTAAAGAGTAGAGGTTTTTTAGTGGGTAAACCCATTTTTAGGGGAGCCCCACACTACAGACTTGCCACCTGTGTGCGTAATGCATTTTTCTTACCTCTCCCTAAAAAAAACCCATAAAAAGCGTCACTTAATAACTCAAAAAGTGAGTAAAAAATTCTTGTACGGGACGGACATCGGAGCGTATTCCTAGTTAATTGGTTATCTTGACTCTAAATATCTGCTCAATAGCCAGCTGAGTTTGTAATGAAAAATATATTCATTGGAACGTCTGCTTAATCACATGTATAGAACTAAAAATCTTCTTCCCATTAGATTAACATTAAAACTTCGAGGTCCCCGAGGTCCAATATGGGGCGGAGCCCAGGTACCTTTTGATATTTCTGGATTTTTTCCTTATGTCCTCGGCCCTCAAGCTTTAAAATGAGCCATCATTTTTACTCTATCTTTTTTCTAACTCGAGATATTTCGTGGGACCGATTTGCTTACGGAATCATCAAATCAAATCAAATCTCTTTACTGTCACATAAAAGTTTACATAGCGATGCTATTTTTACAAGTGACATGTCAATATTTAAAACTAAAATCTTACATATAACACACAATATCTTGGCCTCTTACATATTCCACTTCTGTATTCAAATTGGTAAACATATCGAACTAAAAACATTCTACAACTTTGTCACTCTACTCCAATTTTTTGAGCTGTAAACGCCCGTACAGGCCAAGATATTCCGTGTTATCTGTACTATAAAATACCACCCGTCGCAGCAGACCTTCATACTCAGCGAGTTCCCAAATTAGGAATATTATATTTGGCCAGATGAACCTGTAAACAAAATTTCATCACGTGCTCATAAATAGGGCAATAAATGTATATTCTCCTTAGGATAAATATAGGGAATGAGTATGCAGGTATGCTGCCATGGGGAACACTGATAGTAGGGTTTTGGAAAAAAAATGTTTCGATCATATGAAGCCATACGGTATACTAAGTTTCATCAATCTGTTTCATCTGTCCATAAGTGAAGGAGTTTGCCTATTCACCATATGATTAACATGGGAAAAGAGTATGAAGGTTTGCTGCCACGATAAGTACTAATATCCCCCGTCGCAGGAGACCTGCGTACTCAGCGAATTTCGAATGAAATTTTGGTATATTTTCTATTCCTCCATAAAATCCATGGGGAAGAGAGTATGTGTAGGTTTGCCGCCATATGGGTTTTGTTGGTAATAAGTTAAACCCTACCTAGTGAATGTACATACCAAATTTTATCAGGTTATGGTGTTCTTTTTATTTTCCCCATAAACCCCATAGGGGTGAGTATGTAGGTTTGCCACCATATGGGTTTTCTAAGCAAATATAAGTTAAACGCTTCCTAATGATTGTACATACAAAGTTTTATCAAGATATGTCAATAAATAAGCAAGGTAGAAGCTTTTGTTGATTTCCCATAAGAATAACATGGAAAACATAGTTTTTGGATTTTCTCCATAACCATTTAAGCGAGGTAAAAAATTCAAAATACTAGATTGTTTGTTTTTTTAAATTAAGCTCTTTTAAATGGTTTAAGTTAAAATTGTTGAGTTTTATAAATAAAAGTAAAAAAAAGCCAATAACCCATTTTTAACACTTTTGAAACCCCATAAAACCCCGTTCCCATGGTCCGATCATTCTGGTTCGCAAACTCAATCAAGTAGATGCTGGCTTACACCCTTGTACCAAATTTCATCAAAATCGGACACATACACAATCCTATACTCTTATACGAGCAATGTTTGCTTGTTTGCTTGCTTGCTTGCTTGCACAATTATCTCAAAAACGGCTCCGACGATTTCCTTCAAATTTTGGAATATGGGGGTTTTGGCCACCAGAAATCGATTGGAGCTGGTCCCATAGCTGGGAAAAATCCGGTTTTCGCGCTAGAGCCCTTCAAAGATCCCATGTTATCCTTATGGAAATTTTTTAACTGAACAAAAATCAGCTGATAACTGTAGATAAAATAAACCAATGTGTTACATCTTTAACCTGTGGTTTTAGGAAAATCATACCAATGTGCAGCAAACCTTCCGCCTGGCGAGTGAGCGGAGCGAACGAGCTTTGTGTGAGAAACGAAAGTAATAATTTTACCGAGCTTAAGCTCGGTCCCCCTGGTACTTTCATCTAAATTGTGTATGTGTTTTTTTTTTTTTTTTTATTTTTTTAGCTAAATCTAGTGGTGAGAATGAAAATTGCATATGAAATTTTTGGGGTACAAAACCCCCCAAAACCACCCTTTCCAGTAGGTTGATATATCTGATTTACGAACTCATCGGAATAAAGGTAGGATTACACATCTCTACCAAATTTGGTCTCGATTGGACCGTTTTTACTAGAGTTATCATGTCTAGGGACACACATATGTATATAAATTATACACCTCAAAACGAAAAAGTAACGGGTAAGGTCCCGGGCTTAAGTTTTACCATGAGACCTACAATAATAGCTTCCTCCCAATGCCAAATTCACTAATAAAAGGGGATATAAAGGGAAGTGCACAGAGAGTAACTAGTAGGCCCCAAAACAACATAAAATTAAAGTTTATAATGTAATTTAAAAAGTGTCATTTAAATGTTCATCCACAGATAATTAACATTTCTTTTGCAAAAAAAGATTTTAACTTAGAATTGAAACTGTCTGTGTTAAATACTGATTTTAGGGCTTCAGGAAGTTTATTGAAAAGCCTTTTACACATCATGTTAACTATGTGTTTTTTCAAGCAAAGTTAAATGATGTATTTGATGCATTTTTCTCTACTATTATAATTATGAATATGTTGTTAAGATAAGAATGATGGGAAACTAACTTTAAGAAGAATCAAAGATTTATAAATATGGGCCAATATTTTAATTTGAGACAAATTGACTTAAAAAATAAAATTTTAAAATTTGCAAAAAACTTCAAGTTTTATATTTTTAATACATATTATTGACTTGCCTGATCATGATATAATGTGTATTCCTGCTGAAGACTCCTTTGTTCGAGGAATTTTTTTTATTATTTTGACTAGGAGACACGCCATTACAAAACGCAAAACGAAGAATTATACATCACTTTTTGACTCCAGATATTCCAGGGTTTTCAATTTAACTACAACATATGAAGTTATGCTACACATTTACTTAAATTGAAAGAAGAATGAAATTTAATTGATAATTTGTAAAAGATGTAACGGCGGTCCCCAATAAATTATATTTTCTAATATTCAGGAACCGCCGTTGCAGAGTGACCGCTGTTAAAAATGATTAAATAAAGATTTTTCACAAAATTAGGGCTTTACTGACAACATCCATATGGGAACACTATAATACTGTGCTCTAACTACATAATCCAATGAAATAATCATTGCCTTATATATGCAGAATTCCAATATATCAATGGGACAGAAGTTACATAACAAAAACATACGCAAGCATTTTGAACGATATTTTTTATAATACAAAAAAATCATAGTAATTTCAAATGTTTAACTCCCACAGATCAACAACTCGACCACTCAGGTTCGTGTGTCTGACCACTGACTGAAGCCCTTTTGAAACTCTGGTAGCAATGAAGTGCACTTATTTGGTTGGGGTTACTCTAAAACCTGGGGACAGGCTAAAAAATATATCTTACACACACACACACACACACACACACACACACACACACACACACACACACACACACACACACACACACACATATATATATATATATATATATATATATGAGCCAGTTGGAATGAAAGTGGCTTAAGTCCAGCAGAGCTAGTTTTGAAATATTAAAGGTTTTACGTTTTGTTTGATAAAAAAATTATTTATTATTTTTTTAATTTTCTTATTTATCATTAATTGTTTGGGTATGGTTAATTTTTTTGCATTATAACCATATTCATACTTGGTCTCTTTTTATAAAAAATAAATAAAAAATGTGACTTACGCCACTGTCATTCTCAACATATTTTAGGTACGGTTACACAAGTTTTAAGATGGTAGTACTAATGAACACTTATATAGGCACATAACACATAAATAGGCTATTTTAATGTTAAAAAATTAAATTTGTGAAGATAAAACATAGGCCTAACCTCAAATGTGTAAATTGAATAAAGTTGTACCTTATAGACAATTTATTTAAAAAACCACTACTCACAATACTTTAAAACACTGACTAAAACACTATAAAACAATAACAATTACTAAACACAACATAAAACACTTTAATAATACAAAAGTCGCATGATAAAAACAACTGGAATTAACAGCTGAAAACTCTGAAGGACTTACTTCACTGTCATTCTCAATGGAACAGAAATTCTGCTAAGTGGACTTAGTTTGTGCTGCTCCTGGTGGCACAATATTGAACTAGGGACTTACATCACTTTCATTCGAAACAAAACAGTCTTTCTACTATAAGAAACTGTACTTATCTCAATTTTTTCAAATTTTGGACTTACGCCACTTTCATTCCAACCGGCTCATATATATATATATATATATATATATATATATATATATATATATATATATATATATATAGGCTAGACAATTATATATATATATAGATTACCTTTGCTCGCGCAGTTGTAAGATGTTTTGTCGTGTCACGTTCATTTTGAACATTTTGTTTACAGAAACTCTATTTTATATACCAAAACAAACAGAAAAATCATATAAACATATGTCCGGAAATGCTTCATTAAGCCGCTAGCCGCCATTTTGTTTTTTACACTAAAGAATTTTTATTTCCGTAACGGGTTGTTGTATGGAGTTCATATTTGGCATGTATCTTAATCACACCAATGCTAATTTTTAGAAAAAATATTTTTTTTCGTTGTATATTTTCAAAATGGCGGCCATTTAAAATTTTTAAACTCAAATATCTCAAAAACGGTAATTTTTATAAAAATGTCCCAAGACACAAAAAAGTTGAAAAATTAAATTATCTAAACATTGACACCAAGTTTGTAAGGATCCGACAACAAATAACGGAGTTATTGTGGTTTTTTCTGTAGAAAAAACACTGAAATTGCACTATGTTTAATGCCAATTTAGGTTATTTTAAGAGAAAAATCTCATTAGCTCCGTTATTTGTGGTCAGATCCTTACAAACTTGGTATCACTGTTTAGATAATTTAATTTGTCAACTTTTTTGTATCTAATAAAATTTTTGTAAAATTTACGGTTTTTGAGATATTTAGCATTAAAAATTTAAAATGTCCGCCATTTTGAGAATATACATTGAAAAAAAATATATTTTTTCTAAAAATGAGCATTGGTGTGATTAAAATACATGCCAAATATGAACTCTATACAACAACCCGTTACGGAAATAAAAATTCTTTAGGGTAAAAAACAAAATGGCGGCTAGCGGCTTAACGAAGCATTTCCGGGCGTATGTTTATATGATTTTTCTGTTTGTTTTGGCATGCTTAATATCCTGGAAAAGTTTGTAAAGGTGGAAGCTGGACACCCTGTATACCTATTGATCCTATTATGTGGAGCAGCTGACTAATTCTGATATAAATATTGAAAATTTTGGTTATGGTTCTCCAAAATATGGTTTGTGAGAAGGACTGATGTCATACAAGATAAAAACGGAAGATTTAAACCGTGAAATTGTTGATTTTGGCACGGTTTATTGCATTAAAAAATTCACCAGAGCTTTAAAAGTAACTAACAAATCAACAGTAAGTAAAAAGACAATACTTTTTAATTAGTAAGTGGGCATTCATAAAATGTATAATCACAGTGCTGTATATCTTGCCTCGTGGAGAAAGTTTGTTCCTTCTCGTAGTGTTGTGGTGGTGGGATGGGTGGTGGAAGGGGAGGGGTGTGCAAAAGAAGCAGAGAGACTTTTTATATTGGATGCTATAAGTTGTGTATGTAGGTTTTATTTGATTTTGCCAACAAATTTGACCTTTCTCTCGTGGATTGTGGCAAGTATACCTATACCTTAGTTTGTTTTAAATATAGCAATTAACCTGTTGTATGGAATTCAGTTGTTAATTTAACTCAAGTGTTTACGGAGAAACTCCGAAAGACATGTTCTTATTGGAGATCAGCAAAACTTATATTTCTATTTATAAGTACTATATTTGAATAAAACCTTGTAAATGCCTTAACCGGATCTGAATCACTTATGGGCCCTAAGCTGTCTTCATACTTATTTGTGAGGAATAAATAAATTATAATCTCATATTGTTAATTATTAATGGAATGCAGATTTTTGCATTGAGAATAGTTTGCTTTCTTCCTCTTGAACAATAAATATCAACAAATCTTAATCTTAATCAAGATTAATCAAATCTTAATCTTAATCAACAAATTGGTTAATCTTACTAACATTTGGCTCCTACAAGGTACAAGGTCCAACTAATCTATTTGGATATTATTCTGTTTATAACGATTAATTCTTTACAGATTGATCAGATCTTTGCCATCGAGAGATACTCAGACCGGCCTAGCCTGGAGACTGGATTCTCAATCAAACCTGTCAAGTCACCCCCGATAAAACCTAACGAAGAGTTCACATTTATAGTACAATTTGTTCCGAACACCTTTGACATCAGATGTTGCGATAGTTTTTTAATCATTCATTTGTATGGAGTGTACTGTGTTCTTAATACCAGGGCAATAGTAAAAGGTTTGTTATTTTTTTAATTTTAATATCTTGAATCACGTTTTCTGTTTGGCAAAAATTAAATGTTAATAAATTCCATAATTGTAACTTTTCATTGATAAAAAAGGGAGAAGTTGGCACAAAATGGATTGAGTATCTAAATAGAATTTTATAGCGCGATTTGAAGGAAGATTTAAAACTGGATACTTAAGGAGAAATTATGATATATCCCAATCTAGTTTATTATAAAGTAACTGACTTGACTGTTACACATCTGTAAAGCTGGTTTTTCTTATATAAAATCATTGCCTGAATCAAATATATAATCTCTAAGTCAAAATATTCACTTAAGAAAAAACGTTACAAGTTAAAGGGAGATTCAACTTGTCAACTGTATAAGCAAGGAATATGTTTAAGTGGAGGGAGATGTTACATCTAACGCATTGTAACACTAGAAAAATACTAAAAGGTTTTCATTTTATAGCAGAATGTCCAATGATTAAAAATATAAGACAATATTTTTTTATATATTGCAGTATTTCAATAAATCTGAGCTTTTTGATTATTTAAATGGCAGGGATTGGCGGACTTTGGGTTACTATTTAAAAGTATGCCTAGCTTGGTCAAAACGGTTGAGTTTGATTGAAGAGTTCCATTTTTAGTTTAGTATTCTGTTTATACAGTAGAAGCCCTCCTGGTCTGGCCTCGGATGGTTCGGCCGCCGGATAATCCGGCTTCAATATTCCGGAATGTTTAGCCCCAGGTGTTTCCTACACAAAAAATAGACAAGAGTCAACTTATACCATGTTATATCACTAAAATATATCAGTTCAATTGACGATTTCCGGACTATTTGGTTTCGGATATCTTCATAAAACTTTGTGTTAGTGTTTGATTGTTCTTTGATCGTTATCTTTTAGTTGGGTGTTTTGCGGCCCGATCGTCGATGTTACATAGAATTTAGGTCACTAGACATATTCTGTCGCTTTTACTGTCCCATTTATACGTTAGGGCCTTCGTTGACAGAAGACCAGTGTATTACTGTCTGTTAAACACAGTTTCATTGCCAGTGGCAGCTTGTCCATTCCCGATTATCATTTTGGCACTACAACAACATAGAGGAAGCAAATCATGATGGTTAAAAAGTTGATATAGCATTGATTGGGCAAGTATGATACCATTAATTGTTAAATACATCCTAATAGTTCATTGTTGGAACACACATATAATACAGGTCTCTGTTTAACCTCTTTAATAAACCGCCAGATAATCCGGTCATTTTGAAATCCAGCCGGTGGTCCGGTCCTGAGGTGGCCAGATTTGAGGGCTTCCACTGTAGTATAGTATTTCCTGTCTAATTAAGAAAAAGTAATATAGAGGTGTTTATTATTTTTTTTTCTATCCTATACTCTTATACGAGCAATGTTTGCTTGTTTGCTTGCTTGCACAATTATCTCAAAAACGGCTCCGACGATTTCCTTCAAATTTTGGAATATGGGGGTTTTGGCCACCAGAAATCGATTGGAGCTGGTCCCATAGCTGGGAAAAATCCGGTTTTCGCGCTAGAGCCCTTCAAAGATCCCATGTTATCCTTATGGAAATTTTTTAACTGAACAAAAATCAGCTGATAACTGTAGATAAAATAAACCAATGTGTTACATCTTTAACCTGTGGTTTTAGGAAAATCATACCAATGTGCAGCAAACCTTCCGCCTGGCGAGTGAGCGGAGCGAACGAGCTTTGTGTGAGAAACGAAAGTAATAATTTTACCGAGCTTAAGCTCGTTCCCCCTGGTACTTTTATATTGAATAACACAGTTTTGTTTTGTTTAATTCACAGTTAAAGATTGTTTATTTTGATTATCAAATCAAATCTTTATTGTCACATAACGTTTACAATTCAGCATATGCTAAAATAAAAAATAAAAAAACATGTGACATTGTCAGATAATTACACCAAATTACCTATTTAAAAACCAATCAAGTACAGTATAAAAATATGTTTTAATTACAAAAAATTTTGGTCAGCCACAAGTCGGGCACATGTGCCCGGCACAAATCTCCGAATTTGTATTAATGGAAACACAGTGGAATAAAAAATTGTGCCAGACGACGGTGTGACAAAATTGTGCTGCGAGTCGCAGGCACATGTGCCCAGTTGTAATGGAAACGACCGGGCACATGTGCCTGCAACTCGTAGGTGCCCAGTTGCTCCAAATACTCTCGAAATCACGAAAAGTCCTTTGTAGGAAATTTTCGTACCCACTTTGCACTCGCAAACCCCAAATGCACTACCCAAAGGCTCCTTCTGATGGCCTTTTAGCAAAAAAAAACTTCTTATCTACCACCTAGGTGGTTTTCGTCTCTTTTTTTCAGTTTGTTGTAAGTCCCGGCTAAAATAAAAAAATGCAGAGGTTGCTAAGTCATTCATGGTGAAGGCACACAATCAATAACAACCCACCTCCCGGTACTCAACTTGGTACATCACTTCACCATATCACAACAGGATAGTAAGTCTAGTTTCCGCCAGTTTTTACCGCGATTTGTAATAGTCGCGGGACTTGTGCCGGACATGTTCCTAGAGAATGGAATTATAGTGTGAAAAATTATGCGCGATACGTGCCGGGCACAAGTCGGGTACTTGTGCCTGTGACTTGTTGTACTGGGAACTTACCTTAAAGAAATACATTTTTGCTACAGACTTACCATCTCACAACCCTACATTATTCAAGTAATCATTAACGTTGTAATAATTTTTTCCAACAAAAAATCTATAATGTGGTTTTTGAATGAGTTTGTACTTATTAATGATTTATTTTTTCACGCAGTGTATTATATATCTATTTCTCCATATACATTGGAGTTTTCCCCACTATTTTAAGACAATGTATTGGGTATAGAAAATGTTTTTGAATCTTGTGTTGTTTATCTATCAAAGTTTCCTTCAGTGAAAGCCTTAAGAACTTTTCACCATTAATAACATCTTCTATATAATATAAGTGAAATCCCACTCACTGACTCATCACGAAATCTCAGGAAGTACTAGACGGATTTGAGACCGCGCCAAGGTCTGACGGCGACGAAGTCTGACGGCGACAAAACCTACCACTTTTTTCGTCAGGTTTTGTCGGGTACGTCAGGCATCAAGCCTCGACGGTTTTTAAAAACGTCATGGCTTGTCGCCTCACGCACCCGGCAAAACCTGACGATTGTTCTCACCTCTCTTTAAGCACCTGACTGTACAGTTTAACTTGCCTGTCCTCTTAGGCCACACCTCCATTATTATTTACGACAACTCACACAGCCGTCAAATTAGGAACCATTCCTCTCACCTCCCGTTTACTCCCAATTTTCTAAATTGCTGTCTTCCTAGGCCATCACTATCCCCACACCTAATTTGTTATTAGTTTATGCCACAATATTAATAAATGTGTATAATTATATATATTTAAATATGTTAAGCAATCGTGTTCCGGCAGAGCAGTTCTTCAGTATGATGAAGTTAGTTGTTCTATCGTATGGTGTGTTTAATCAGACCAAGTGAATTTTATTCTCTTAAGTCAGCTTTAATGCATTTTAATAATCTCTTGACAAAGGGGACTTGGTAATTCTCAAATAGTTTACAGCCAAATGTAGGAGTGGTTGCCTGGCAGAGTCCATATTCTTTATTTAATTTATTTTAGTGAATAACAGTCCATGAATTATTATCCAACTAAGCAGTTTTAGTCTGCCACTACGTAGTGATGGTGGGGAAATAATGGAAAAACCCATCCGTGTGCCACTAACTTGACCAGCATAAAGCTCTATTGTTGGGTAAATTATGAGAGTACTAGTAAACGTGTTGCTCGAAATCGAGCAATTTTATTTTAATACAATACAAATGTTACTTTTATCTCTAAATCATTGACGTCCGACCAATCCAATATTGTGAATATCTGCAATCACCAAAACTACACGTATTTACAGGTGATTATTAACAGATGTTTAAAATGCTTTATTCAATCCCAATGTTATTTAAAGGGAAAGGTGGATAACGCCTTTATTTTCCGTCAGATTCTCATTAGTTTTTGGTGGAAACAACTACAGACCAAGCCCTATCCAACGACACCAAAAACTTGAAAATCGGTTGAAAATTGTAGGAGGAGTTCTCAAGACAAAAAACCCCTTAGCGTATTAAATAAGTATAGATAGATTTTATTAATAAGATTGATAAGGAATATGTTTCATTACGATATTTTTAATTTGCATTAGAATGGTTAATTATTTAAATAATATCAAGCAATTAGAATGTTTACGAGAAAACTTATTACAATATTTACATTTTCATTTTTCATTGTTAAATCCCCACATAGGGAATACGCCATTTTAATCTAAGGCTATAGTTTCAAAATCTGCCTTTTCCATTTTTTTATTACAATTGTCACTCCCTTCGCATTTTTAAAGAGAAAATGTGTTATAAAATAAATTAGTTAATACAAAAATTTAACATGATTCTGCCCTATACAGTCTTTCAATTGACCATGTTGTGTACTTATGGCCATTTTTGTTTACCTACTACAGTTTAGCCAAAGTTATAGGCTACCCCGTTCAAAATAAATTTGTGGTCGAAACGAAACGCACATTTCAATTTCCATATTTTTCTTCTTCTTAAGGCCAAGAATCTAACCAATCAATATCATTGAAAATTACAACAGCTGTTTAATATCTCATGTCACTTTATGCTAAAGTTTTGATTTTTGGTAAACAAATATTCTAATTTTGACATTTGAGATGTAACAAGACGCGCTTCCAATGGAAAGTAGAAGTAACACGATTATCAATGCTATTTTCTTCTCTCAAATTTAAGGGCGAAATTAAAATAACATCTGATCGTGAATAAAATCGGGGATATCAGAAAGATATTGAGGGAATTTTCATTGTGACGGGAAATAAAATTCTGTCGTTCGACCGAACATTTATTTGGAACGGGGTACATGTGATTACAGTTTAAATAACCCAAAAATTACATATTCACCATGTGGTTCAACAAATGTTACCAGAGTGCAGCACCTACTTGCCCGGCGAGTGAGCGAACGAGGACCGTCTTGAAACAAGGAATGCATAGCTTTTTTTAACTCGGCATCTCACCGGATGTCACTGCAGAGAAATAGGGGGATGTTTTGTAAAAATAATACAGTCTTATCCTATTTTGACTACTCAATTTTAACTTAATTAAATAAATTTCTAACCCAAGACCTCATCGCATAACTAAAAACTGGAGCCATTACTTTGAAACATCAAATGTTAAAATTAGCCAGGTATTGATAGAGCTGTGTTCACAAAAAACGGCTTCAAGTAAATAAGGACTTGCTTAATTAATCATTAGTATTTGAAATTGGCTTTACTGTACAACACAGTTTTAGTAACACCATAATATAAGCCTGACAAAGCAGCTCTCGGACCGGTTGAGAGGTTCTTACAACAATGGCTACCTTCTTTTGACCATAATCCACAAACTCCAAAAGGCCTACATTGGACAGACGGCCGGCCAATAGGCCACGTGAAGTCCGTAATTTATGAGGAGCAGTACAGTCTTTTTAAAAATTGAAAACGTCACGAGTTGTCGCCTCACTCACCCGTCAAAACAGGACGGATTCAAATCGTCAGAGTTAGACGCCTGACGCACCCGTCAAAACCTGACGAATTTAAAAACGTCCTGATTTGACGCCTGACGCACCCGTCAAAACCTGACGAATTTAAATCGTCCTGATTTGTCGCCCCCCGACTTTTTATTCGTCAGACTTTAACGTCCCGTGACTTTTAAAAGTGTCAGGGTTCGTCGCCGTCAGACTTTGACGGCGTCCCACGGATTTACTTGAAACTTTGAACATAGGTTCGTTTTGCCCCTAAGGTGCTCACTAAGAAACGATTTTGCAAAATTCCTTCAGGGCTCCGCCCCACACGTCTTCAAAGTTACCGTGTTATTCTTATAGAAGCACCATTTTTGTATTGGAACATATGATTACATTAAGGAATATTAATTTTGTAACCAGCTGTTCTCATTCAAATTATTGAGGAAAGATTGGTAATAGAAAACTATAGGATATTATAGAATTGCGGCGAGTGAGCTTAGTGAACAAGCTAAACCTGACAGGGAGTAATTACTTACTTACTTATCCTCTTGAACCACGGTGACCCCGTCGTGGAGCATGTGGCGAGTCAAATAATCTTGCTAAAATTATCAATATCTTGCTTATTTAATCTAAAAATTATTATCTTCATTGCTCTGATACTTTTTTCGATTGTCTTGAAAACTGTAACTTGATGTCTTTCTTTTATATTACTATAAAGGGTTGGCAGGCTGTAGTAACATTTATCGACCAAATAATCCTTCAGTTTGATCTTGAACTTATTCAAACTTTCGATATTCTTCAGGTCTTCAGGTAATTGATGAAAAAATTTTTGGCCCATATACTCTGGCTTGGTTTCAGTAAGAGTAAGTCTATGTGAAACTGCAAATCTATCTCTATGACGTGTGTTGTAATTATGAAGAGGAGCTTGAAACAAGTTATAACTTTTTACATAAAAAATTGTTTCAAACACATACAGTGAAGGCACAGTTAATACTTTTAAATCCTTAAACAGGGGAGTGCAAGGAGTCCGAGCTGGTTTTTTTACTATTGCACGAATTGTTCTTTTTTGTAATTTAAATATTCTATCCAAGTTATATTTGCTTGATGACCCCCATAATATAATAGAGTATCGTATATAACTTTCAAAAAGGCTATGGTAGGCCATTAGTAGAAATTTTAAGTCCAACACATTGCATAAACTTCTAATGACAAATAGGTTTGTGGACAATTTTGAAAAAACTTGATCTACCTGGTGATTCCAGTTAAAATTGCAATCAAGTGAAACCCCGAGACAATCGGTAGTTAGGTCTTCCTCAATTTCTTCCTCACCTATCATAAAATTTACATTGTGAAGAGGTCTTCCACGTTGTAGTTGAGTAGTTTTGAAGTGTACAAATTTAGTTTTCCCTTCATTTAAAGAAAGCTTCATGTCGGCAAAATATTGTGAAAGGCTATTGGCGTTTAGATATGTTGAAATTTGTAATTCTTCCAAGTTTGCATTTGTAGTTAGTAAGGTTGTGTCGTCTGCATAATTTATGAGGTGATTTTTATCTACATGTTCTCCGATATCGTTTATGTAGATGAGAAACAGGATAGGCCCAAGATTTGAGCCTTGCGGCACTCCTCTAAACACTTCCTCTATTTCAGATTGAAAAGATGTAATTTGGCCAAATGAGTTCTTATGAGTCACCAATGTTAGCTGCCTTCGATCACTAAGATACGAAGTTAACCATTTTAGCGCATCACCAATAATACCGGCTGCGGCCAACTTTTCCATTAATATATGGATATCCACACAATCGAACGCTTTTGTGAGGTCTACAAAGGTTCCAATAGCTGTTTCACCATTTTCTAAGGCATCTATGACTGAGGCATCTACTGACTGCATCATCACAAAATCTCAGGAACTACCAAATATATTTACTTGAAACTTTAAACACAGGTTCGTCTTGCCTTTTAGTTGCTCACTAAGAAACGATTTTGAGAAATTCCTTCAGGGCTCTGCCCCACAGGCCTTTGAAATTTGAATATAACGGTATCCGTATGGCCAAATTTAAATACAAATTAGAAACCTGCCGGATTGAAATTTGAAGTGATATCTTTTCTCTTAAAAAGGTGCTCAATAAATAAAACTAGAGATCGCCTCCTGATCGAAATTCGATCAAAACTTTTGTTGATCTGAACCCAAGAAGTTAAAAACATTTTATAACTCAACATCTGTTCTTCCAAATTTTCTAGCAGTTGTTTTTGCAACAGCTGTCTAATGATTCATTCAATTCTCCTTCCTCCATAAGATTAACAGCGGAACTTTGAAAGCCTGTGGGGCGTTGCCCTGGAGTCCGATGGGAATTAGAATGTGATTCTGCTCATCTACAGGACTATACCTTTCTAACGGTATGCACGGATTTCTCCTACGATGCTCACGAGCTGAGAAAAAAGGAGGAAATGAAACATGCTTGCGTATTAATATATAGATGCTTTGAACATCCCCTTTGGGCTCGACCCCACAGAAGCTCACAATTACTGGTTAGCCTACATGTTGAAATTTGACATGGATGATTTTCTTTGCTTATAGATACTTATTAAGAAACTGTTTTACAAATATAGTTTTTGAAGCACTTTAGGGCTACGCCCCTTTGGACTTGAGATTACTTTAGGGCCTCCGGAGTTGAAATTTGACATGAATGTTTCTCTTTGCTCATGGGTGCTCCCTAAGAAACGGTTTTGCAAATATAGTTTTCTAAGTTTTTTAGGGCTCTGCCCCACAGGACTTCAAAATTACTTTAAACCGGGACTTGAAATTACAGGCCCGGGAATAAAATTTGAATTGAACGTTCCTCTTTGCTAATAGTTACTTTCTAAAAAAAGGCTTTGCAAATATAGTTTTTTTTTTTTTTTATTCTTTAGGGCTCCGCCCACAGGTTTGAAAATTACTCTAGGGTCCACGGGATTCAAATTTGACATGGACGATCCTCTTTGCTCAAATGCTCATAGGTGCTCTGCTCACTGAGAAATAATAATGCAAATTTCCTTTAGGGATCCGCCCCATGGAACCTCAAAATTACCATAGATCCTAGGGGGTATAAATTTAACGTGGATGCCCCGTTTTGCTAACAGGTGCTAACTACGATATGGTTTTGTAAATATAGTTTTTGAAGTTTTTTAGGGCTCCACCCCACATAACTTCAAAATGACTGTAGGGCCTACGGGGTTGAAATTTGACAAGGACGTTCCTCTTTGCTCATAGGTGGTCACTAAGAAATAATTTTGCAAATTTCCTTTCGGGCTCCGCCTCATAGAACCTCAAGATTACCATAGATCCCAGAGGGTATAAATTTAACGTTGATGTTCCATTTTGCTAACTGGTGCTCACTATACAAAATGGATTTGCAAATATAGTTTTTGACGTTCTTTAGGGCTCCGCCCCACATGACTTCAAAATGACTATAGGGCCTACGGGGTTGAAATTTGACATGGTCTTTCCCATTTGCTCATAGGTTCTCAGGACCTTTTCGATTTAAGAAACCTTTTCTCACTAAGAACAGGTTTTGCGAAATTCCTTCAGAGCTCCACTCACACTACTTCATTTTTTTCAAGGTCATTCTTAAGGAAGTAGATTTCGTTGCTCTTTAAAAGGATTTTATTACCTATATAATGCATTCAATCACAGGCGAAGCCGTGATGGGCAACAGCTAGTTTTTAATATATGAGTATATAAATTTAATTTTTTTTAAATTTGTAGTTCTTTAAAATTTTGGTTATCTTTCTAATTAAATAAAATAAGGTAAAATTAGTAGTTTTAATTTGTTGAAAAAATGTTTACATGTGTCAACCAAAACAGAAGGTCCATGACTTTTTTTTAATGTGCAATTTGAACACTGCATATTGTAACCTCATGTACTTATCAAATAAATGCACTTTTTGATTGATTAATTGATAGTGGAGTTGGATCAGAAATTAACTGACAGTTCTTCTCGCCTGAAAGCCCTGCACATTTTTGTTTTCTAAGCAGGTGGACCACCAGCTTAACGTGACTTCCAAAGTGCCAAACGATTTTTTTGTCCGCGAGTTGGGAGTTGAATCGGACCCACTGGGTGATGTCCCAGAACTCCACCACTGAGCTATGGCCGCTGCCTCATATCACTGTCTATGATAAATTTAATCTAAATGACTAAGACGGTTTTGAGAATGGTTTTAGTTCCTACTCTTTTAAGCCATGTAAAAATGTTGTGGTAGTAATTAGTTAGTAAAATATTAATTTGGTTTGTTTTGTAGGACCGGAATGTTCCCTGTCCTGTTCTCAATTGCATTTGGTCTGTCCGAGAGATAAGAAAAAGGTTTCTAAACAGTTTGATTTGAAGAATTATGGCCAGTGTACTGTTAATTACCAGTTCACAGTTGGTGAACACCATCCGTTGGTGTCAGTCGAGCCCCGCAGTGGTAGTATTTCTCCATCAGAGCGTATTCATATAACTGTGACCTACAAGCCATTCCAAAAACAGACTTACTTCAAAAGAATGTTTTGCCTGATACCTTATCATGTAAGTATTGGTTGTTTCTCACAAGTTATTTTAGGAATTTATTGATTCCAGAAATTTTAGTTGATAAGCTCTGCATGTATCAAATTATTAAAAAAGTTTGTGTTCACAATTAACTGAAAGCTTAACTTTCATTCTTTGTTTTAAATAACCAAATGTCATATTCAACTTGTTGACGAGTAAAAAACTACAAAATACTAAAAATATTTTATATTGTGCTTCACGAAAATCTAAACCCAAATAAAATGTGATTTATTTTAAATTACTTTGCATTAATTTGTTTCAATTAACATATCATACAAATACACAAATTTCTTGAGCGATGGACATCATATTTTATTTTTGAATAAGTGATATAAAATTTGTTACAATACATTACAAATTAAATTATCATCTAATTTCAAAATATTGTTGACGTTTTAGCGATTATATTGTTAATTTTGTAGTTTCTTTTAATGATTGTAATTTGTAACTTTTTAGGAACCATTAGCTCTAGATGTTTATGCTACTTGGTTGAAGTCTGATGAAAATATTAAACTGAAGGTAGTAGATATCCATTCCATCCCAACCTATATTAGTGGTTATCATTGTTTCTTCTATGATGTGATGAGTCGCTTTTCTAAAGATGAAGTACCGTTGGTTTCGCTGGACAAACATTGTATTGACTTTGGTCATTGTCAACCAAAGAACAATAAACTCATTGAATTTTCTGTAACAAATAATAGCAGTAATAAACTTTGTATTGTTTGGCATCAAGGTAAGTAAGAACTCAGTCTGAACTTAATATTTAAGTTTTTAGTTATCTATTAGTTCTTGTACTCTAGAAGAAACCCTCTAACAATGGAACCAAATTTAAAAACAACTTTAAAATAACCAGAGGAGCTGAAGACCATCAACAATATGAATCAATCGATAAAAGAGGATGTGTTTATATATATATACGAGTAGGCCCGTGCGCAAATTGCGCGTTTTATGATTCTGTATGAGTGAATCTCACCTACAATACGTGAATGTTGATTATGAAGTGACGGAGATGTATTTTTGTTTACTATCTGGCTTTTAAAATTCATCTAAAGGTAATCAGCTGTTAAATTACAATTCACATTAAAGAACTTCTAAAAGTTAAAAAAAAAAAAAAGTTGGTCAACATTTTAAAGCGCCCTCTAGAAATAAATCAAAGGCCAGGGGGTCGAAGCCCGAAACAATATGACCTTTTTAATTATGATTCGTCACTGCGGTATATCCTAAGCTTTAAAATGACACCTCAATCTTAAAAATCGGTTCAGTAGGTCGAGAGAAAAAGGGACGTAACTGACGAAAGCCTTATAGAAATAAGAAGATAGATATGTATATTTGTGATCAATGGCCTCAGAAACCACTGGACTGTTTGCCATGAAAATCGCTATATATTTGCCATCGTTACCTCTATATCAAGTTACAAAAAAGATGAAAACCTTCATCCGCTGTTTTAGTTAAAATAATTTATATAATTAAAAGGTAGATGAAATAATTATATAATTTTTTTTAACCTCCACTGCACGTCACCATGAGCCGATAAGCCCGTGTGGTGATCTAAAGACAGTGAAGTACCATCACAAAATAAAGTCACATGGTTTAGCCAGACCCACATGGGTTGACTGCTCATATTGTGCCTGTAATGTTGTGGCCCGTGGGGCCATTAGTTTGGTTTGTGAGGCCATAGTGTAAACCTGAGCTACCTCTCCAGTGATCAAGGGATAAAACTGAAAGTCTACTAATTGTAAATACTATTCTTAATAATTCTATACTGTATATATATGTATATGCTTGATATCCACTTTTGGTATTAAATTGATATCAATTGGTTTTTCAAGGTAAAGTAGAAAATAATGAGCTATCCAGTGTCCTGATATAGCTTTTGATTTTTTGTTGTTGTTTTTTTTTTTGCCAAATACGATTTGGTGACAATAAGTGAGTGTTTATATTGCAGTCTAATAATAATTTACTAGATTATTTAAATCTTTACTGCTTTGTTGTATAAAAATTAAACTTATATTCCAGGAGTGTTTACTAAAGAGTTAAAAATTCAACCAATAGAAGCGGAAATAGAGGTTAATAACTGTAAAAATTTCTCAGCTACCTTCAAGCCTACGGTTAAAGACCGACTGTACGGGGCTGTACTTGAGGCCCATGTGTTCTCAAGTTGTGGTTTGGTACCCGTCCCTTTGGAAATCAATGTTAAAGGTATAAACAATGAACACACATACAGTAGAGAATTGATTATCCAAACTAATTGTGACTGAGGGTGTTTCGAATTGCCAAATTGTTCAGATAATCTAGCACAAAAACGATTTCATTACACAACCAATAAACAGTTTCATTCATTGTAAACTGTTACTGTAACCAGGTAAAGCCAGGCATTACACAGTTCCTCTAGAGTGATATGTAGGTAACTTGAAGGCCAGGCTACAGAAGCTTTCTACATTTTTTACTTATTGTTTTTTAAGTGCAGAGGTAATCCCTGCGCAGCGCCCTATGGAGGATAAAACCATTGACTATGTACACTAGCATGAATAGACCTCTCATCCAATGCATTTAGTTTGAGGCAAAAATTTGGAAGTTCGTGTACGCGGCGCCAGAGAGTCGCCACCATTGATGTTGTTATTATTCAGCTGGATTTACAGTGCTGCAAAAACATTTCATCACAACATAAACAAAAACCTCCATTATGAAATGTTTAATCCTTGATTGAGAAGAGTGGTATTTGCCTATCATATGACTCCTGTACTTCCATGTACGCCGCACGAGATCGCACCAGCGTCAATAGGTTTCAAACTTTGTCTATGCTATGAGAGGTCTACTCACGTTAGTGTACACATTCAATGATAAAACGTGCTTTGATTCTTCTATTTTTTAGAGCATAACAAATTTAGGGAAGAAAAAAGAGCTTTAACTGAGGTTTAAATGTGTTGCATTTTGAAATAAAAAAATAAGACAAACTTTTATCCTTTAATTTTTAACATAAAATCTTTATTTGCACTAAATGGTGTTTAAATAGTGAGCATACTGTTGAGTACCAAACTCATGTGTTTGTCAGGGGACTCGTTTGATGAGCTCAGCTGTGGGTGGGCAGCCCAGTACACTGTGGAGCCCTTGTCTCTGGTGCTGCCTCCCTGTGTTGCTAGCCCCTTCTGTCCTAGCCACTCCTCCCTTACCATCCATCGCAGGGGACATTTGCCCCTCGCGTATTCGTTCCACCCTCCTCCTCTAACGTGAGTACCGGTACTTAATGTTAATACTTATATAAATATCCTTCTTGCTCTAATCTGCTTCACGAGGGTGCAGTAAGAACAATTACCTCCAGTGGCTTCAGTGAGCATTGATGTGGTACTCTGTTTGGGGAATTAGGCACACTATTACTAACAGCTTTTTGTTACTTTATCTTCTGTTAGTTGAGGGGGATATCTAGGACAACACAACTCGGCAATGAAGTTACGATGGATTTTGGAACAGAGCTTGATTCTGTACAACTGACTTGAGGCTACTAGAGGCACAGTATCTGGTACTTGTTCTTAGGGTACACATGCCCAACCTTAAATAGTAAAAGCTCTCCTATCTGTCTGTATAAATGAAACCCTCATCCATTGACATTTGATGATGAATAATACATGCAATAAAAATGCTACATTGAACCAATCTTTAGCTGGGATTTAATTTTCTCCAAATTGTTCCTTTAATTTTCAGTTATAAATTAGATTGTTATTTACCATTCTGGCATAAAATGCACTAAATGGTATTTTAAAAATTTTCTAAATAGCAATTGATTTAAGCCAAATACTAAGTTATTATTTTCCTGATACTCAATTTAGAAATGCAGTTTGTCTTTTAAAAAATTAAAAATATAATTCAGGATCAATTTAATTGTTTGCAAACAAAATTTATGCCCCATGATTGTTGAAATCTTAATAAATTTATAATTATTAGGCAACACTCCCCTGGTTTATATAGTTGAGCAATGGATCCTTAGCCAAATTTTCAAACACACACAATCGCTCGCTACTGTCCCAACATGTTGCATGAACAATATTAACATCACACCTCTTTGGGGACTTTGGGATGAATGTATTTTCGCCGACGGATTTGGCTTGTAGTCACTCCAAGTGTCTTTTCGTGACTGGCCGGTCCGATAGGTTATCTTGCTGTTAAACAGAAGGGGGCAGGTTGTGGGGAATTCATCGGAATAAATTTAGCTTCCTAATTGATTTCACACACTTTTTTATGAATTTCAGAAATTTCTGTTTGAAGCCCCAACAAGGGGTGATTGACGGCGGTTTTCAAATCGTCATCGTCCAATACCAGCCGAGGGCCCTCTACGAAGCGGTTGATACGGAAAACTGGCTCTTGACTTTTAACTCAAATGACAGTATGAACCAAGTAAGACATTCAATTTTCTATTTAAAAGTATGTTTTAAGTCATGACATGTCACTTTTGCCACCAAATAATGTTTCTAATTCATTTTTGTCTAAATTTTTAAATTTTGTTTTTTATAAGACTTATTTCTTGGTTTTTACGTCATGTGTTTGTCTTTGTGCTGTGAGTTATTTGATGACAACATCCTATAAGATTATAAAGAACTTACATTTCTTTCTCATTGGTTTTTAACTCATACAAAGTACTATTTATGTACAGTAGCACAATTGGTTGAATAGTTACTTAGGTTGGTTCAATAGTTTGCCTACTGCCAACTTAGTGTTACGTAACTATGTTACGTGTATAGGACAGGACCTTAATACATTATCTCATATATTACATGATCCTAAATAATGTACTTGGATACTTGGTTCTCCACCCAGTTGGTCTAGTCATAGGCGTTGGGCGTCGCCCCTGGTCAACATATAGTCATATAGTCATATATATATATAGCCTCTGGTGATCCGTAAGGAATCAGGAGGTAGGGTAAAGTGAGTTAGGGCAACAAAAATCAACAAACTCATTCAAGCTATATAAAATATGTTCAATAAAAAATGTTTTAAATCTATTTACACATTTAAATAGATGAAATTAAAATAATTAGATAGATTAGATTAAATAGATTAGATTAAAACAATTATTGTTAAAGTAAATACTTTAAATTTATTTACTTTAATTTGATCTCGGATGTAAGTACGCAAATGCTGAAAAATTTCTAATCAAGAATATTTTGATGTTTTTTCAAACAGTCACAGATTGTGTTCAATTTCAAATTCATTCTTGAATCTGGTGTTGTAGCTTTGAGTGTTGTTATTTGTATTTGTATGTTTCTTGATGTACCTTTTACCTCTGCACGTAATATGCATATAAAATAAGGAGTGAAAGATAAATAATACAAGTTTCAATTTGATTTAAGTTCAAACAAATGGTTATTTCTCCAGTTAAATGTATTTTTGAAGACGCTGAATTTCATATCAAAAGATTTTTAGTGATGAGTGATCATATTCCAGTGCATTGTGAAGATCGGATGCAGCATCGAGACCCCTCATGTTGTTTTAAACGGTGGGAAAGACCTAGTGATTCCCCCTGTGCACCCTGGGACTGAGTATGAGCTACCCTTGGATCTATACAATCCCACCAGGTTTTCATTCTGGTAAGAGAAAGTCTTCAGATTGAAACCAACTAGACCAATAGAAATAATAATTTCATTATTAGACTATTTAGATTGTTTGGAAAATTGAATGAAATAACAATGTCATGTGTAGGCTGTTACTCCTAAGGTAGACTCACACTGCCAATTATACTATCATTCTTGACATTGGTTGAAGTCAAATTTAATCATGTTGTTTGTTGTTGTTATTGGTGGATAAGGGGGCCCCAGCCGAACCATTAAGCACGTCTGTCTCTAATGGGCATTTTGCGCAAGCCCCCGAAAGGACAGTACAGTGAAGGAACGCAAGGACAGGATATTGATGGAAGAGCAAGGGGTGGGAGGGACAGGAAATCATACAGCTGTTTGACCATTCAGAGGGCCAACTCCCATGCTCCTGTGAAAATTGATTTTGTTTTAACAACTTCGTTTGCTCTACCCAATGTCAACTTCGCAAATACACCAGTTATAAATCAGTTTTAAAGTTGTCCTTGGAGATAGCCTATAAAACTGCTAACAATCAGAATTCTACTTCTAGGCTAAAACTGTGGTGAAATATTAAAAGCTTTCCTCCCTTGATTTGAAAAATATTTACAAAATTAGAATGTTATACGTAATTTAATGAAAGTTGAAAAATAGTTACTTATCGTCACACACCCCTGCTGGCAGAAGATGCGGTCCCCGTGTATACAATTTTGGGCACAACTGACTAATATAAATCCCATAATATAGTCATTTCGAGGAAGTGGTGGCCTCATCGTAAGGATAGTATGTAAATTTAAATTTGAGAATTATCTTCGTTAATGTTGAAAGAAAAATAAATACCATTGACAAAAACATAAAAGGCTTTGTCCCCGTGTATGTCATACCAGGACTTTGAGAGTGTTACTAGATCGAAGGCGTCGGGAGCTATGTTGGTACGGATTTTAAAAGAAGGATTGTCAAGTTGTCACAAAAGGTGTTTCCCAATCAAACTGCTGATAGTCAGCACATAGCACATAAAACTGCTAACAATCAGAGTTACTTCTAGGCTACAACTGAAAGCTTTCCTCTCTTGATTTGAGAAACATTTACACAATTAGAATGTTATACATAATTTCATGAAAGTTGGAAAATAGTGACTTATTGTCTCAGTGTAAATATATCTGTCATGAGCATAATTCTGTGATTGGCTCAAAGTGGTTTTTGAATCCCTTATAATTTGGAAAGTTATGGTGATTTTGTTTTACTGTATTTTAAACCGATGCAACATAAGGAATACTTCCAGTGGTCCGTTTGTAACTTGTGCCAAAAGATGACATACAAATTTCAGATCATAAAACCACTCCAGGTTTTAGATTTAAGTAATGATTTTTCAATTATATAATAATGTTAATGTTTTATTCTGGCAGGTTCAACATGGATGTGGTGGGGGCAGTTGGTGATGTGCTGGCGGTGGAGGGGGCGGGAGAAATGTGGCCAAACCAGCATTGCAAAATTGCTCTCATTTTCCGCCCCCACGGTCCAGGAAGGCTAGAAGCTCAGATCGCCTGTAACCCGGCTTTAGAAGAGAGTGTGGTTGGGAAGGCTACCTCAACTTTGGTTGCAGCTTCTTGCTGTGAGACTCGTCTCACGGTATGATATAAAATAAGATTGTGCGGATCTCATTTTATTTTTATATTACGCAGCGATAGAAATTAAATTTTGTGTTTTTAGTTTTTACCTAAAAATCTATGTAAACAAATTGTTTTCAAACTTTAATTTTACATGGTAGAATTAAAGTTACAGTACACTCTCGTTCATCGGAACTAATGTGGCGGACGGCCGGTTTGGATGTCAAAAAATTCCGATGAAATGGAGTCCGTCGTGAGTCATCATTTCCGCCCGTACGTTGACCTATCGTGATTGTATTCACTCTTGTTTTTAATATAACACAAGAGATTTTATGAAAATAAAGCACTCAAATTTTGAACATGGTAACAATGAACCTATAGGATTTTTTTTTTTTTTTTTTTTTTTTTGAGGGAGAGGCGGAAAAATGCATTACGCACACAGGTGGCCAGCCTGTAGTGTGGGGCTTCCCTAAAAACAGGTTTACCCCCTTCTACCAAACAGGCATTGTACATTCTCAACAACAAGTCAGCGTTGATTGAAAATAAAATGAACCTATAGAAATAAAAACAACGCAGGAAATAAAGATCCAAAATCTTTATTCTCATACAGTATTCCATATTCATATTCCAGCAGTCAACTGACTTCCACGAACCACAGGTGCAGTCACGACGCGAGACACACTGAATGACAGTTTGGGAAGCGGTCGACGTGGATGTTCACTTCCTGCCCCCTTCCTCTTTCTATTTTTGTGCGAATACTCCACGGCCTCGTAAATCACATCGATGGGTACAGATTATGGAAAACGCCTGATGACTTTTGATGCAAAATGTGATACTTCATTGTTGTGCGGATAGAACGAATGGAAATTCAAGGCGCTAAAACGGAAAAATTATTTATTTCGTAAGAAAAAAAATTAATAATATTCAGATTTTCAGTTCCGATGAAGCGGAGTTCTGATGTCGCCGAGTCCGATGAACGAGAGTGTACTGTATATATATTATTTAAATTTACTAAGGAATTTGAGAAAACTTCATTCTTAAGTCTTTGTTATCTTGATAGACTTTTATCTTTACAGGCGAATCCCGAGAAACTTTTGCTGTTGAAAGTAATGCGTGATTTTAAACATAAGAGGTTCATTGAAGTAACCAACAGCGGAGATGCTATAATAAGGGCTTCTTTTTCATGGCAACCAGATGAAAACTGTAGCATTGAAGATTTTGATATCTCTTTTGATCCAGAGACACTCTATCTGAAGCCCGGCGATTCTATAAATGTATGTAAAATTAATGGTTTTGTAAGGTGTTTAGATCTTAATAAACCTTGTTAGGTTAGCTGGCCAGTATTGAGGAAAAAAGAATGGAATACAATTACTAGGCCGAATAACTATTAAACGTTTAAAATAAGGTACACATGAAGTAAGTGTTTATGGTTTGATCTTGCTGGTAGGCTTTACTTTTATTTTGTTAAGAGGGAGTTAAAGAGATAGACCAATTATATTGGTGCGGGAACTACTTAAATATGGTTTGAATTGTTGCGCATCCATTCAGAGGTCTCGAGGGTCAAAAATACATCATGCAGTGTTTCACACCTCTGCTCCCATTTTGTGGCTTTACTTTTAGTCCGGTAAAAGTGAAAGAGGCATACATTGATGGCGAGGGTTGGTTTTTGCTTGTATAAAACCGGCTTGTGAACTCAGACTTGTGGGTGTGAGATAAGATTTCCATTATTTTACTTTAATCTAAAGTACTAATGAATATTGAACTGCACATGGGAAAAATATATTGATCTCTTAAAGCAATTTTTAGGTTGAAGTATCCATCACACCACTTACTATCGGAGAAAGGAATTTCATAATCAAATACGTTGCGAGTTCCTCCCATGACGCCACCCTAGTTCCAGTCACGGTGGTCTGTGTGTTCCCAGTAGTGCAGATCACAGATGTGAGGATCACCAACACCGCTCCACTCTTCACAAAAATGCATTACTGGAAGATGATGCAGATAAACAAGTATGCTATTAAAAATTACTTTAATTTTTTTTAAATCCCAACATTTCATGTTGAAAATGGATATCAAAAGGACAAACGATTTAGAAATCAGAATAGATCAATTAATTTTAGGATTTTTGGTCAAAGATACAATACATTGTATAGAGGGTGTTGTAAATTTTGCTAGATATTGTATCTCTCATTTGTATTCGTAATTTGGGGTGAACAATCGTGACAGTTGCCCCCCCCCCTCTTCCTACCAAGTAATGCAAAAAATCATAGAGGTATCTAAACAATAAAATTTTAAGACCAGGACTTAAACTAAACTATTTAACTATTTACAGTCATTATTTTCAAAACATTTAAAAAAAGGAAGGGGGTGGGAGGTTGAGTTCTATAGAATCATCATAGTCTTAAAAAAACTTACCTACCAAATAAAACACTGAACCTAAGCCCATGCTCAAATAAAATAAACGGTATCAGATAACTGACACATACTTTCTCCCAACAATATAAAAACATGTGTTAAAAGCTTTAAACATTAATGTCTAGATGTCTCTGTCGGATAGCTACCAGCTGAGCAGCGCAAGCTTGACCCTACGCGCATCTGTGACTTTTAACAACGTACTGTGTTTACCGCTAAATGAAAAATTGTATTTTCTCCTCAACCACTTGACGTAGAGCAATAATTTAAAGTACTGGATTATTTAGTTTTTTGAGCTTGATTTAATGGTGATAAGTAAAATTTATTTTGAGACAACAGCTATTTTGAAAATCAAAAAAATTGATTTTTTAAACACTTTTTACTCCATAACTTTTGAACGCGCATTTTCTCGGAGATGCGGGTGGTGTCATTTTATTCATCATTTTAAGCTTAATAAACCACAAAATTTTAATCAAAATCGTTAGAGCCGTTTTTGAGAAATTTTGATTTTTGACGATTTTTGAGGGTTTTTGGGGGTAAAATACCCTTAAAAATCAAAAATTCAAAAAAATGAAAAAAACGCCTGGAATTATTGTGGATTTGGACCTATATACCAAATTTCATTAAAATCGGACCATTAGGGCATTCTCTAGCTCTGTTTACATCCTGACACACACACACACACACACACACACACACACACACACACACACACACACACACACACACACACACACACACACACACACACACACACACACACACACACACACACACACACACACACACACACACACACACACACACACACACACACACACACACACACACACACACACACACACACACACACACACACACACACACACACACACACACACACACACACACACACACACACACACACACACACACACACACACACACACACACACACACACACACACACACACACACACACACACACACACACACACACACACACACACACACACACACACACACACACACACACACACACACACACACACACACACACACACACACACACACACACACACACACACACACACACACACACACACACACACACACACACACACACACACACACACACACACACACACACCCACACACACACACACACACACCCACACACACACACACACACACACACACACACACACACACACACACACACACACACACACACACACACACACACACACACACACACACACACACACACACACACACACACACACACACACACACACACACACACACACACACACACACACACACACACACACACACACACACACACACACACACACACACACACACACACACACACACACACACACACACACACACACACACACACACACACACACACACACACACACACACACACACACACACACACACACACACACACACACACACACACACACACACACACACACACACACACACACACACACACACACACACACACACACACACACACACACACACACACACACACACACACACACACACACACACACACACACACACACACACACACACACACACACACACACACACACACACACACACACACACACACACACACACACACACACACACACACACACACACACACACACACACACACACACACACACACACACACACACACACACACACACACACACACACACACACACACACACACACACACACACACACACACACACACACACACACACACACACACACACACACACACACACACACACACACACACACACACACACACACACACACACACACACACACACACACACACACACACACACACACACACACACACACACACACACACACACACACACACACACACACACACACACACACACACACACACACACACACACACACACACACACACACACACACACACACACACACAGACATCACTCCGAAAACCACTTTTTTGGACTCAGGGGGAACCATAATGGATAAATCCACCAACAACTCAAATTCGAAAATTTTGACGAAAACAATACTTTCTCCATATACTATGGTATAGGGGGAGAAAGTAAAAAGGAAGGATTAAAAAAAAATATGCGTCATGAATTTTTGTGCTTCAATATTAGGGATTAAAATTAAAACCCTATTAAATTAAACCACATTGAGAATGGACAATGTGAATTTAGATCCCACGATAAAAGATAAAATGTTCATTATTTATAGGTTAGACCTCAATATATTGATGATTGTTATTCTAATAATAAATTATTGAGGACATTAAGAAAACCTCTAAGATATGTGTTCTTACTGATTAGAGAGAAAACCCAGTGTAAAAATATAATCTAATCTTTTATGCTATCAGTTTTCATTCCGTATTTGTGATAGAAATGATTGACGCTGGCAATTATCGAATTCATCGCAGGTTCAACGCGGTGTTGGCAAGTTTGCGGCCGACGGAGACACCGGAGGTGCGTATGAGCTTGCCAAGCTACGTGTGTGTGTCGCGGCCTGTCAGTGTTGAGCTGCTCATGGAGAACAGCTCAGAACTAGCCGCGCAGGCGACCGTCCGTCCGCTGTTCACGTGCGACTGTCGGCCGACCAAGCGGCAGGTCAGCTTCAGCACCTCCCGCTGGGACCACGACTGCCCCCATCGGCACCAGGTGCAGATCGGACCCGCCGCCGTCGATGTGAAGGTACGACGGTGCCGTGAAGGTTGTGAACTTTTACTTTCTCCCCCTATACCATAGCATATGGAGAAAGTATTGTTTTCGTAAAAATTTTCGCATTAGTTTGATGATAAATTTTACTTATCACCATTAAATCAAGCTCCAAAAACTAAATAATCCAGTTTCTTAAATTATTGCACTACATCAAGTGGTTGCGGAGAAAAATACAATTTTTCGTTTAGCGGTAAACGCAGTACGTTGTTAAAAGTCACAGACCCGTGTAGGGTCAAGCTCGCGCTGCTCAGCTGGTAGCTATCCGACTGAGTCATCAAGACATTAATGTTTATTAAAGCTTTTAACACATTTTTTTATATTGTTGGGAGAAAGTATGTGTCAGTTATCTGATACCGTTTATTTACACTTCTTACCTATAAAAGATACTGTCGTTACATAAATTGGGAAAGGTTTTTTTACTGTTTCTTTCTTTAAGGCAGTAATTTGATTAGAAGAAATGTAATTCTGCTGCAATTGTGTTAACATTCCACCTCTAAGGAAAACTTTCAAAATTCCTTTATTACTAGACTAATTTTCTCTACTGAGCATAAAACTAAATAATTGATATGTCAACATAAGCTTAAGAGATACCTAGGTTTGAACTCGTCAATCTTATTCACCTTAAATTATGCACCAGATTGTGCTGGTGTCTCAATACCAAAGTATTTTTTTTTTTAATAATTTTTATTAAAAGTTTTTTTGTCAAAAATGAAGTGAATGCTTTAATACCGAAAAATTCTATAAAGGAAGTGAATTTATGATTTAATTTACAGTATTTTAAAGATATCCATACTCATATAATTTATTACTGCAAAATAAGGTTAGTCCGTCTTCATGTAAAAATTTCAAAGTTTGGAGTAATAATAAAGTGTAGAGAAGCCAGGGAGAGTTGGCATTATTTTTTTACATGGAATTTAAAATAGGTATTGCAACTCTTTACCAATTAATTATTGATACTATTTTTAATGTGCTAGTGATCAAAAAAACATTTGAATTTAAAGACAACTTTAAATTTTGAACTATCCATGTTTTACTACTATTTAAGTAAAAAAATTACTTTTTAAAACTAAATATGCTGTATTCAAGATATCGGACTAATTCAAAGATTTACAGTAGACCTAAATCTCCTCCCAATCTTATTTATACATGAATTCCATGTGAAATTCAATGAAAGGTTACGCCATGTTCTAGGCTGGGAGCTACGTTATCCTGAAAATGGAAATATCCTATAAGACTGTCGGAGATATTGAATCTGATTTCATTCTCACCTTTACTCCAGAAGATTATGTGGAGCTTAGTTGCAGTGTCAAGTTGCGAGTGAGTCGAACGAGCATCCCCAAACAGACCGCTTTCGTCGATACAACTGAACCCAAGGAAAATGGAGACTTTGTTTTCAATATGAGGCCAGTTTATATAGGAGACGTTACCTCCTTTGCACAGGTATTTAATTAAAATATTATAGAATTTAGACTTAAATGCCTTTAAAAAGGACTATTTTTTAATACTGTATCAAGTAATATAATTCATTCTGGAAATTTGACAACCCAAAAAATTTAAGTATTTGGTTTATTATAATAAGAGGCAGAGTTTATTATAATTTGGCCATAGAGGTAGACAATTATTATATTGTTTTAACAAGATTATCTTTTTTATAGTAAATTTTCCGAAAGACATATTTTCTACAATTTATTCTGCTGCACATAATGGTAACTACTGTCTTTTTTCAGGGATTTTTGCTGTACAACAATACCAAACAATATGTGGATTTTGAAATTGATGATAGTAATTTAATTGGAACTCCATTCAAATATGTTGGAGAAAAAAATCAAATACCGTCTACGGCTAACCATAATCTTCTTTTTACTTTCCTCCCTTATTGTTGTGATATTTTTCAAGTAAGTTAGTGAGGTAATTTACAATACATACCCACAAGGGTAACCAAAAGGGTAAAGATACTGAAAAATTTATAGATAAATGGGTGTCTCCCTTAACCCACAGCTGCAACGGTCTTGCTGCTGCCGAAACTAATTGTGTGATAAAGTCTCCCACATAAACGGTGTTGGGTTTGCAAGAGAACAGCAAAAAAGTATTCAAATCTTTGTTTTTTAGTGAATTTCCCTATAGGAAATAGGCTATTACAGTAGTAGCCATGGTAAGACCTAAGCCCGAGACCACTTTACTTTTCATTTTGAGGTGCTCAGAAGCCAAAAACACCATTTGTTCATTTTCATATAAGTGAGGCAGGAAGGAAAAAGGGACCTGTTCGCGCAATTTTTTATTTTGAGTTATTCATATTTTTTAATTTCTCATTTAATTCTTAACAATTTGGCGCAAGTCCCGCAAGTCTACGATTTTTTTTGTTAAAGATATAGGGCTTTGAAATTACGTGAGAAAAAAAGACCATTTTGGGAAAAATTTGTTTGAAAATTCAAATTAGCATAAAACATTTATTTTCCATATTTAAGAAACGATTTTAGTATCAAAAGAGAGCTCTAAATGTCTTCTTTAATGGGAACACCTATTTTTGTCTAAACTCACAGTAGTTTTCAAGAAAATGATGTTTTTATCGAAGCATGTCCAATAAAAACATAATAAAAGTCATATTTCAGTAAAGAGACCTCTTCGCGGCCCTATGTTATTTCTCCATAACAAATTGCAAAACTGCCAAAAGCGAACTCTTGGCGGCATTTTCTGGTTTTTAGTCATTGAAAGAGACGTTCTACATTAACAATAAACTTGTAGTAGTTTACCTCGTCGCCGATGGAATTCGTCAAGAGTTCAGATCTAGCATGCTACTTTCAATAAATTTATTCATGATATTGCCTCCTGGATGAGTTCAGACGTATTTTTAAAATAAGGTTACAAGGCATTCATTCATTCATTCATTCATTCGATGGGGCGGACCTAATCCCAAGGCGCGTCAGCCGCAAGGGCTTTTTGCGCTCCCCGTATGTGTTTCAGAGCTCATCCAAGTCTAAAAACCCGATGAACTTCTGCAACCTGCAGACTAGCTCCTCTTGAGGAAGGAAAGAGCCCCTCCGCAGTCCTCCGAGGGCCCTCTCTCTAGCCTCTTCCAGCTCCATGCAGTCGAACAGCAAATGATCTGCAGTCTCTTCTGTCTGCCCACACTTCCTACATACTGGGTCCCCATTGAAGAGACCCATGCGCTTCAGGTGCTTCCTCAAAGAACAATGTCCTGTTAAGAGCCCTGTTACTTGCCTTATTTGCCTCCTTTCTAGCTGCAGAATATTAGAGGCAATTTTCTGAGATGGAGAGTGAAGCGTTAGCTTACTTACTCTCAGTTGTGGTATTCTAGACCAGACCTTACGATGCTCCTCCCTCGCCCATGACGTGACCGCTTGACACACATACTTACGAGAGACAGCACAGAACGGCTCTGGGCCAGTGAATGCTGAGGACGAAGCTACGTTGGCCAGGGCGTCCGCAGCCACATTCCCAGGAATCCCGTGTGACCAGGGACCCAACAAAGCGTCACGCTGTTGCATCTGCCCAACGCAGATACCATGGTGAAGCAGTCCCAGACGATCTTTGACCTGAACTCATAAGAGTCCAGAGCCCTTAGAGCTGCCTGGCTATCTGAAAAAATGGAGATGCTCCTGCCCCTGATGCCTTGCACCAGGTTCAATCTGGCGCACTCCATTATTGCGACAACCTCCGCCTGGAACACCGTTGGGTGCATCCCCATAGGAATATAAATGCCTACCCCCGCTTGCACCCCATGTACTTAGGGAATGGTTTTTATAATTTCTGATTTGTTTTATTTTGTTAAACACTTGACACTATTCTTGTACCATGTACAATTTGTGAATAAAGAATTTATGAATATGAATATGAATACTCCGGCTCCTGTTCCTCCTCTTACCTTGGACCCGTCAGTGAACCATTCCAGGTCCGCGGGTTGAAGAGGGTTTCCCCCGGATAGCCAGTCCTCTCTTGCTGGTAGGAGGACTCTGAAAGACTTACCGAAGGTGTATTTGACTGACATGTGGTCAGAGGGCATGTCTAGCCCGCCCCCCTGAACCGACAGAATGATCCGAGAGTGACCCCGGTGTTATCCAGTGTCCATCCAAAGATTTTCACATTTGAGTCGGTGAGCAGCTTTCCTTGCCGTGGTCTTGACGAAAAGATCAATCGGCAGCAAGTTGAGAAGACAGTCTAGTGAAGCCCCCGGACTGGAACTCAGGGCTCCTGTGATGAGAAGACAGGCGAGTCTTTGAACTCCCGCCAATCCCCTCACCGCCGATCCCGAGTCCATCTTAGGCCACCACACAAGCGAGCCATAGGTGATGGCAGGTCGGACTACAGAGACATAAAGCCAGTGCATAAGCTTTGGCTTAATTCCCCAAGTCCCCCCCACCTGTCGCCTGCATGTAATGAGTGACCACTTACCTCGGTCTATTACCTTTTGGAGTTGTGGTCCCCAATGAAGCGTCTGGTCCAGAGTGACCCCCAGATACTTCACCTGTTTCTGCAATTCCACATTTGTTCCTTGCAGGACTAAGGGGCCGATCCCTCTGAGGTTCCTCCTCCTCGTGAAGGGAACCATCACAATCTTTGAGGGATTGATTGAGAGACCTACCTCTTCGCACCAGCATCCAACAGACCTCAGGGCCCCATTCATGAGATCCCCAACTGTGTCGTTGAACTTACCTGACACCAGAACCACTATGTCATCAGCATATCCCTGTGCGTACACGCCACTGCCATTGAGAGTTCTGATGAGTTCGTCTACCACGAGGTTCCAGAGAAGAGGGGACAGGACCCCACCCTGGGGACAGCCTCGAGTTGTTCTTACCGCTATCTCCTCGTTATGAAGTGATAGTATTACGTTCCTTTTTCTCAAGAGGGCTTCAATCCATCCCCTTGTTACCTCGTGAAAACCATGAGCTGTGACTGCGTTAATGACAGCCTGCGGGGTTGCGTGATGTCCATCGGCATGTAGACCGATGCCAACAGCAGATGTCTTCCGGTCGACTGGCACGTGGTCCTGACCACGGTGACGTCCCTGGAACAGAATTCCAGAACCGGCACACATTTGATCCCATTATAGGACCAAATGCAGGTTCTGGGGTTATTGACATGACCAAAAATGGTCCGCCCCATAGGAGCCCCCAATCCTGAAATCATGTTGTTCCTGATCCAGGGTTCCTGGATCAGTGCAAAGTCGACCATCCCACTGGAGATGGTCTCACACAGTATCGCCGTTGCGGCCTTACTGTGCTGGATGTTGGCTTGGAGGACCCGGGTCATCAAGGGGAGCCCCAGAGAGAACCCTGAGCTTCACCCTATTCAGACCCAGGAAAATCCTCCAGTCCTGTCCTTCAGCTTCTTGGCCGAGCCGCCATCGACTGCAAGCACGAGAGTCTGGCCCTCCTCCTCTCTCTTGCAGCTGATGACTCGCCAATCCACCGTCGAGACACTGGGGTTTTGCCTGCAAACACAGTCAAGAATTTCTTTTGGGTCCTTCTTGGCCAGAATCTAATCGGTCCGAAGGAGAACCTTAGTGACACGTAGGAGATCCTTGTAATCCCCCACAATGACACCAGGCCCCCCCTCCCCGACCGGACCCAGACCAGGAACCACTTCGAGAAGCCAGGCCCGGGTGACCTCGCTACCACAAGTGATGACAAGAGCACCCTTCTCTGGATATGTCCTCAGGATCTGCTGCGGAGTGGTGGCTGAAATCACCTTCTCGAACAACATCTCCTGCAGAGTCCTCAACTGCCCCTCATTGAACCTGGAATCAGGATAATCATTGGGAGCAATTGCCATCTTCCAGCTGGTGACCTGGTCCTTTAATGACAACTGGCATATCTCTGGTTACAAGGCATATCTCGATAGCCTAACGGTTAGTTTCTTTGACTTCGGTTCAAGAGGTCACGGGTTTGATTCTGGGGTGTTCACTGACTTTGATGGGTTTGGACCGCTTTCCCTTAAAAGCAAGTACATTGTACGATCCTCTAAACAAAATGCCACCGGTGTAGACACAAGCAAAAAAAAAAAAAAAAAAAAAAAGAAGAAGAAGATAAAGAAAAAACTTTATGCCATCGTCAATTTGTCATTTGGTCGAGATGACTAGTTTTGGAGTATTTGCTCCATTATCAAATCTTGCATACAGCCAGTTAAAACAGTTGAACACAAAGTCGTTGGCAAAATTTAAAAGAACATAACACAGACACAAACGATACAAACATTTAACACACATTACAAAACATAAACTAAACTGAATTATTTCCTATACGCGCAGACAGGATTTGAGTTGGGAATAATTCAGTTTAGTTTTCATTTTGTATTGTGTGTTAAATATTCATATCGTTCGGGTCTGTATTATTTTCTTTAAATTTTGACAACGACTTTGTGTTTGAACTATTTTAATTGACTGTATGCAAGATATGATAATGGAGCAAATGCTCCGAAACTATTCATCTCGACCAAATGACGGATTGACGACGGCACGAGGTATTGTAAAATTATTTTAAAATAAATAAATAAATATCACTTTATTGTCACAAAACATTTCACAATCCCAGCGGAGCAATGTGGCAAAACAGGTGACATTGTGGTAGCAAAATAAGACTAAAAACTAGTGTAACAAATTATACCACATTTATTGGCCATTCAAATAATCTTCTAAAAGTTACTTCTCAAAACTCACTCTTAAACTTTGAAATACTGTTAATTTCTTTTAAATTATCGGGTAGACTGTTGTAAATGCTTGATCCCATGTTATGTGGAGACGTTTCATACAAGCAAAGGCGATGTCTTGGATACTGTAAATTATTTTTAAAGCGTGTAAGATACCGATAGGTCAATTGTTTATCATGGTACATTTGATAAACATTTGATTTGATTGGTACTTTTTAGATTTACCATCATCTTAAAAATATAGAGCAAAGGCACCGTTAATATTTCATATATGATAAATGCTTGCATGATGTTCTCTTTGGTGTACATGATGAAATTCTTAAAAATTTCTTTTGAATTTAAAAAACTTTCTCGGCATATGAAGTTGCGCCCCATAATTCTATACCATATTGCAAGATAGAGAAGAACATTGCATAGTATACTGTAAGTTTGGTTTGTAAATCTGTAATACTTCTCAGAACATACATTTGAAAGCAAAGCAGTATTCAATTTGTGAGTCAATTCTTTAGTTAATTGAAAATACTTTCAATAAGTTTATATTATTTTTCTTTTAGTATAGTTATTTTATCCAAAGTGCCTCTTGAAAAAAGACTGTTTATTACCATAACTTATTTTTCAAATTAAAATTGTGCATCAGTTAAAATGTTTCTTTTGTTACAGACAAATGTCTAACTACAGTTCCGGGGCTATAAACATGAATAACTTTAATGAAACATTAAATTTGAGTTAGCCTGTGCTTTCATGTAAACTTTTCTGTTAAATCTTCTTAGAAATGTTGGTACTGTATCAATCAAACTTTGAGAGATAATTTTTTTACTATTTGACCTTTCCCCTTTCCAATGACTATATTATAATGAATGGCCTGTTTTGCCTATATATTAAATTTGTGAATTTTTGGGAAAGTCAGACTCACAGTTGAATTCATTAGGCAGTTAAATCAAGAATAAAGTTTAATAATGTTTCGAAATGAGGTATTTTACAGATTTTTATTTATCTAACTGTCAGAATGTTTCAGATTATTTCTACAGCTTAAGAACTGAATGGGGTATGTTTTCAAAGAATAGTGCTAATCAAACTTGTGTAAACCTGGTTTTCTTACCACAATTATATTTGAGTCGTATAGTTCCAAAACGTGTCTTGTCCACTTCTTAAAAATTTACAGGAGAGAGGAAAAACTGTTTAGTAATGTTTTTGAGAAGATATTTAAAAAATATTAATATATTTCAGGAGCCTAGGACTTCCTAATAAAAAAGCAATATAGATTTTTAATATCATGATAGAGATGTATTTTTAATTTAATATTTTAATATGGATAAGGAACCTTTTGGAACAAATTTTGGATTAGACTTGTTTTGGAACATACACTGAAAAAACTCTAAGGTTGTCGATACACTATTTTTAAGGTTGAATGGAATTTAACTTTAGTAAAGTAACTAGCACCATATTCTAAAAATTGTGGTAAGGAATACATTAATCATAAGGTTATTACTACTTCAGATTATAGTTATTTTAAATTTAACTCATATAAGGTTGTTATTGCAATAATGTTACACGTTAAGAAATAATTTACCTTTAGTATACAACCCCATCAGAAGACAGTATAAATTAAATTACATTCCTGTAGTAGATTATTTTTTATTTATTTTAGTTGAAGCGCTGTGAGTCATAGTTCTGGGTCTTTAATTAATATTCTGCTAAGAAAAACGAAAGTTCGAATATTTATCCTTCCGCCAAGAGTAGGGGTGGGGATGTTTTACACAGCATAAAGGCTTAAGAAAAAAGTAGTTCTTGAATGTAAACCGAACTTTTTGAGATGTTGTGACTAATTTGGATATAGCGACCAACCTTAAATTAACTATTGACTTTTTTTTATCTGCTCATATAATTACTGGTCAAATTTAACTTTATTTCTACCGTTTTCTGTCGAATCGGTAGGATCTGTCGATTTGGTTTCGGTTGCCGGTTGCCGCCGTTGCCGGTTCGTTGTTCCGTTCGTTGGTTGGTGTTGGTGACTCCGTCCAGTGTAGCCATTTTCCCACTGAAATTAACTGAACCTGATTAAGTTAAATGGAAAGGGCTTCTTTAGTTTTTGCAACAAAGTACAGTTGAAACGGACAACATAGACGAATACGACTAGCCAATTGAACTAATGCTGACAAGTTGGAACCCTTACGCCAGCCGTCGCCACAGATTATGTGACACATTTCCGTTCCCTTCCAACAAGTAGCTACCTCGGTGGCTTAGAGGTAGCGAGCCGGCTTCACACACCGGCGGGCCGTGTTCGAATCCTGACCTCGCCGGTGAAGCCTTTTACTCTTATTTCACTGCTTTCATTAAATTAATAATAACTTTACTAAGGTAAACACAACTATAAATTTTTAACCTTAACTCATGTGTAAAAATAACCATAATATTGCTGGGCAAATAGTGGCCTTAGCTTAAGGTTAATTTTAACTATACTACGTGTAGTTTTAACCTTAGAGTTTTTTCAGTGTAGTTGGTTGGATAAGGCATATTATGGAACAAAGTAAATAAAATGGATAAGACTTTGTTTGAAAAAGCATTGTTTAATACTAAAAATTATCAGCTGATTAACGGGATTTATAGGATTGTTAATAAGAACAAACCGTCCGTAAATCTAAAAAAAACCGTAAATCTAAATATCCCCGTCGCAGCAGACCTGCGTACTCAGCGAATTTCCAATAGAATTTCAGATTATTTACTTTTCCCAATAAAACACCATAAGATCGAGTATGTAAGTTTGCTGCCATTGGGTGTTGTTAGTTTTAGTTTATCAATATTGGTAAGTGTTAACACAAAATTGTATCAAGCTCTGGAAATTTTTATTTTCCCCATAAACCCCATGGGGGTGAGTATGTAGGTTTGTCACCATATAGGTTTTGTAAGCAAGTATAAGTTAAACCTCATCTAGATAATGCACATTCCAAATTTGATTGTTATGTCAATAAATAAGCAAGATATAGGATTTTCTTGATTTCGCATAAGAATAACATGGAAAACACATTTTTGGGTTTTCCCCGTAACCAGTTATGCTAAGATAAATATTCAAAATACCAAATTGTTTGTTTTTTAACCTCTTTTAAAGGGTTTCAGTTAAAATTGATGCTGGATCCCTAACTAATGAAAATAGACCTGGTCTAACACTTTCATACAAAATTTCATCAAAATCGGAGGTTCCCTTCAAAAAACTGTGTTTTTGGCTTCTGGGGACCTCGAAATGAAAAAATAACATGGTCCCGGGCTTAGGTCTTACCATGGCTACTACCGTAATAGCGTATTCCTTATAGGGAAATTCACTAAAACACAGCAAAACTACACACTTATAGTAAGATTCACGAAAATAGTCCGATGGAAATTTTAACAGCTGTGTCCCCCCTCACCACCTCTCGCCCTGCAATGTTGCCATTTTTTGCTATGTTTACCATGTGTAATACAGTATAAAAATGTGTTCCAGAATAAATTTGGCAACAATGTTTCAACTCTCATCGGACTATTTTCGTGAATCCTACTATAGTTCCAGAAGTACTTCGTCTTGTAGGTTTACTCTGGACATTAATAACACAACTCCTCATCTTCCTAGTCATTTAGATGCTCTCCCTCATTATTATTTAATCACAATATCTCAGCATAAAATGAAAGTTGCGGAATAAAACCATTCCTACCTGTTTTATTTAGTAAAATTACAATTAATACTATATCAAAGTTAACCAAAATGGATGTGAATCTGTTTGGAACTAACACTCAGAAATGGCATTACAACTGAATGAACGTAGGACCTTTTTGGAATACAAATGGATTAGGAACATTTTGGAATAAAACTGAATTGGATAAGGCATTTTATGGAATAAAATCTAATTTTCAAACTTTATTTTATGTTGGATATGAATTTTTTTGGAATAAAACCTATTCAGAATCAGATTCAGATTTAAATAACGAATCCAGTGGTACCAATATCTCAATTTCGAATTTTTGGGGATAAGACACGTTTTGGAACTATACGACTCATTTATAGTAGTTAACATGAGTAATTTTTAGGCAGAAGTAACCCTAAAAATAAACAACACCCATCAGAAACTGATACTGAGAGGGACTGGTGTGTGTGATCCATTGGAAACGAACAAAGTTGTCGAGTATTTCCCCAAGGAGGACAGACTGAATCAGCTAAGTCCTCCTGATGTGTTCTTCAGCAAGTCTCACATCAATGTTGGACCAATGAACCCAGAGAGCATCTTGAAGGATGTGTTTTTCTTAAACAACAACACCAATGACATTATTTCTTTTATGTTCTTGAGGTAAATATTTCAAAGGTAGTTCTGAAAAATCATATTACAGTTGACTCCCTCTAATCTGGACACCTCGGGACCAGACCCTTGTCCGAATAAAAAAAACCACCAGACTATCCGGTGGTGTTTTACTTATGTAAATTACAACCTTTTGATATCATATATTTATTTATTTATATTTATAAATCACAATTTTAAAGTAAGTTAGCCCAAACATTTGTTATCGGGTCACTACCCTTCGTATTTAAATACATGCTTATAGTTAGTTTTAGAACACCTACTTATGGTTTTAACTTGTTTAATGAACCGCCATTTATAAATCCAATGTCGTCTTGAGGTGGCCAGATTTGAGGGCGTCTACTCTGTATGATGTTAAGTTAAAAATGACATATTCCAGACAAAATATTTTAATTTATCATAGTGAAATGCCTTCAAAACCATGAATGTGTTAACAGTCATCGGCCTTCACATCCTAGAACATTGCATATCCCAAATAAACAGCTGACACAAGGCCATAACATACAGTCATATAACACACCATGATCGAACTTCTACCTTCCTCTACACCACACTGCATCATATGTGAGGAAGGAAACCATCATACTTGGGTATGAAACTCTTCAACCTTCTACCAGAAGATTTGAAAACACTGAGCGGGAAAATATTGAGTTGAAGACGGCCTTAACCAAATGGCTCCTCAACTGGCCATTTTATTCCATAAAAAATTCCTGGACTGGAGGAAGACATAAGGGCAGATCCATTTAAAGAAAAAATCCATTGTAAAAATTGTTGACATTGAAATTCTTAAAGATATGTAAAAAAGAATTATGTCCATTGTTTTAAATTTTAAAACTGATGAAAATTTTTATTCTGGAAAAACAAAATGGTTTAAATGGTTGTCATTTAAAATTTAAATTTGCTCAGTTACTTTTTAATAAAGATCTCTTCTACCTTAACACACAGAGTTTCATGAAGTTTGGTTGAAAAGGCCTCACATTTTGTTATAAAAATATAATTAGTAACCATTAATTCAAAAAGCATTTTTGACAAAAATTTATTCTTGATTTTCTCTTTATTTTGACCCAAAAAATCACACCCTTGAGTTTGGCAGTTTGACTGTCCAGCCTGTAGTCTGGTCCAGCCCGGACCATGCAACTGCTGGAATTGGTCACGCTACCACTATAGTATATAATGGGATGCCATGTGCAGCATCCGGACGGCGGAGGTGGTGAAGCTGCGCGTGACGCCGGTCAAGGGTCTGGTCCAGCCCGGAGAATGTGTCGAGTGCCACCTGTCGTGCAGCTGCAGCGCTCGGCCACACAGGGTGGACGTTACGCTGGCCTGTGCGCACGCCAACTTCTCTCAGTATGCGAGCAATATACAGGCCCTCAACCGATACTATGAGGATCTGGTCGCCAGCCTCAATAACTTCAACATCACCGAACGCGGCTCACAGACGCAGGTTTGAACCCCCGCGTTAATTTACAGATTACAATGTAGTAAATTTTATTTTTAGTACAACAACTAAAACTATTTTTTACAGTCAACTCACGCTAATTCAAAATTCAAGGGACTACAATTTTTCTTCGAGTTAAGGATACCTAGTTCAACTCTGGAATAGTTTGAGTCACATACTTAATGTTTGTTGAATTTGACATACAGAGATAATGTATAGTGTATTGTGGAAGTGGACAAAGCTGTATTGTAGTGTCACCAACATCCATATCTGGCAGATATGGCACCCAGATCTTGCAGTTCCAGCCCATATCTAGCAGACACGAGACCCAGATCTGGAACTTAATAATATACAGTATAAACACAGATCTAGCACGTCAGGAATTTTCCAAAAGGGAACATCACACCTTCCAAATCGTTGTGTATTCCTTACTTATCTACCTAACTTTTGGCCAAGAATAACACCCTGCTGAGGCTTCTTCAAGTCACTTATGCATAATTTTCTGAGATCGTTGGATCTTCTTCTTTTCAACTCAATCTGTTTATCTTTTCATTTATGTATAAAATGAATAAAGTAAATCAACATTTATTAAACACTTTTTGTTTCTTGATAATTGTTAGAACAAAGAACCTAATAAAACCAATCCCATATATTTTAAAAACATAAATTTTCTGTTTTTAATCAAAATTCCTGGATTGGCCTGTTTTTTGGTTGAGTGGCTACCCTGTTAACCTAGGCGTGCTCCATTTGGAATTATTTCCAATAACATATTGTAGGCTATGTGTTGAAGTGTGACATGGCTATCAGATAGATTCAAATAATTTCACTTTAGATCTCTCAACTTTTGCACCAATCTGCTGCTTTGAAAGTTGAAATTTTGTTTGAGAGGCCGTGGAAGCCTCTGCTCCCATTCGCTTTTACAAATATACAAAGTATTTGTTGTACACATACGAAAACTTTACATTTTTGTGCAATCATTTCAAAGTATACGTTATCATCTTTATCACGCACACATTTATCATATTATGGCTAATTTCACAATAAAACAACGAATTATGCAAGTTTCTATTGGGTTTAGGTAATTATTTATTATTTATATTAAGATATTCCAACAATTTCTCAACACTGAGTAGGGCATGCAAGAGATTGATCAAATTTGTTCAGTTTAAATGTACTTATTAACCTGTTTTTCAGACTGTAACACCACCATCTGAGACCTGGCCAGTGAAGAATTATTTGACAATTGGAGTCACTATTGATGTGAGGGACCTTTCCTTTATGGTTGACAAGGATATAGTTCCTGTCTGCCCCTTTGTAGTTGAACCTCAGCCAGATAATGTTTCAGGAGTTGTGGAAGAGAATAAACTTCTTATTATTGAAGTTTTAGAAAGGATCTTATGGTAATGTTGGCATTAGTCAAGCATTAGTTCTTTTTTTTCAAGGACTAGTCAATATAATTGGTTTTTAATTTAATGTGTGCATGACATATCTATACTTATTTATTACACTAAGGTTTTTTTCTTGTTAAGAGAACTTGAGAACTCCTCCTACAATTCTCAACTGATTTTCAATTTTGGTGTAGTTGAATAGGGCTTGGTCGGTTGTTGTTTCAACCAAAAATTGATGAAAATCGGACTTAAAATAAGGGCGCTATCCAAAAATTTAATTTGAAATTTTCTTATTAGAAAAATATTGTTGGGATTGGGTTGAGCATTTCAAACATCTGTTAACGTAGAGCTGTAAATAAGTGTAGATTTTGCTCACAACTGATTTTCACAATATTGGATTGATCGGATTTTATTGATTTATAACTAAATGTAACTTTTGTATTATATCAAAATAAATTGATTGATTTTGAGCAACACGTACACTAGTAACTAAAATATAAAAAAACAGTAAGATAGAATTTCACCATGAAAATAGGTTATAAAACAAAAAATAATACCTAAATATAGTAAATCGGGTATTTACAAAATTAATTGCAGCTAAGGTAATAATGAGTACTATAAGGGTCGCCACATAAGTTGACGAATGGCCAAAAACATCAGCTGGAATAGGAGTGGGGAGGGGGCCCTTTTCCAAAAATATTGGGCTTAAGTAATGAGTTAATATATTGGAACTGGTGTTTATTTAATACTTTAAACTTAATAATAGTGCAAATTCATTCGTTAAGTTATGTGGTGTAACTATATTTTTGGAATAAGTTTTAAAAAACATTTATAAACCCCTAAAAAAACAACAACAACAACAAAAATGGCAGGTATGTGATCAAACTGATCATGCTGAACATCTATTAAGCAGGGCATGAATATAAAAACTTAAAATACACTTGTTAAACCTAGAATATGAAAGAAATCAAGAAAAATTGTCTAAAATAATTAATTGAATTTAAACTGCTATCAAAAAAAGTAGAAAAAGATTCTTGAAGTAAACAATTAATAATTGTTTGCCTTTGAAATGGTTGTAGTTAGCCGCTACATGGCGTCTTTTTGTATACATTATGAGCCAAAGGCCAACGCACTCATTAGGGGCGGTCTGAGAAAAAGAGATTAATTTTGTATCAGGATATCCTTCATGGCTCATATTTAGACAGAGATAGTGTGGTGTTGATGTGGAATAGAGTGATTTGTTGCCGTATCGGTATCTTTAGCATTATAAATTTATCTGTTTTAGGCAAGTCTTAGAAGAGTCATACCGTAATGCTGAAGAGAAAAACAACAGTTTAGTACTACATTATGAACAAATAAAAAACACAGAGAAGCAAACAGAGATACGTGTGCCTGATCACGCGACCCAAAACATATTGGAGGACGTGCTCCACACGGCTTGGCAGGACCTGTTTGTGCTCAGTGGGTTCCGTAGTTGCGAACTGTTCCGCCGCCGCCTCATCCACCAAACAACCAACGACTCGAGGAATCGTGGCAGTGAGTTCCGTAGTTGCGGCTTCAGAAAGTATATAATATTTATATAAAAGTTGTTCTAGATGTTTTTCTTAATCCTTAATAAAAATTAAATACCAAATCTGAGGATAACAAGAACATTGTGATATTGAATCCAAAAAGCCCTTCAACTTCCTCCTTGAACATCGCTTCTGTAAAGAACTTTCTATCCCAAAGGAGGGCTCTTCATATTCTTTCCTTTTTGTTTCTTTTATTAGTTTAACCAGGTGCAATACATGTTTAAATTTTTCTGAGTCAATGATAGGACTCAATCATATTGCAACATATTTATTTGGAGTGCTTTCTCTTCTTTTAGTAAATTCATCCAAAATTGAGGAACAGTCCACTTTCGCATTATAACTGATGTGGCTGACAGCCAGTTCAGATTTTATAACATAAAGCAAAGTCGTTGAGTTATCGTTTTGATGTGTTGATCAATTATTATGATTATTTACTAATGTTTAGAGGCTAATTTACATAATCTTCTGAAGCTATAAACATTTTATAATTAGTTGCCTTAAAGTTTTAAACTGTCAGTTTGTAGAAGTAAATAAATAACTAGAGAGTGGAAACACATGCATATTATTTTTTAAAGACACCTGACTATACAACGTATGTGATTTATGTATTGCAAGTAAAGAGAGTTAAAAATTTTTAATTTAAGGCACCGAAATGCAAGTATATTAATTTTTTTAAAGAAAATATATATTTATACTCCAGATTATTGGCCCAGATTTGTTAGATCTGAAGAGACGAGAGAGTACTGTAGTAGAAATTGTGACACAAATATATATATATTTTTTTAATATCCAAAAGCCCTTTTTAAAAATAATTTTTAAAATTTCCTTTATTGAAACAAGGGATTATTTTTTGTGTATCTGTTTACAATACATCTTAAGCAATTAAATTCTTCAGTTTTTATGAAATTTGGATCTGTATGACAATATTATATTTTTTTATGAGATCAGAAACCAGCATGACTCATCAAGACAGGACCAATAGTCATGTTGGTTGTTATCATAAACAGGAGTATTTTATTACAAAACAAACGTATTATTATACCTATACTATTTCAGGACATTCTTCTTCAGGCATACCAACTGTGACTTCCATATCAGATTCCTTCATATCCATGTGGAGTGAAAGAGGCAGAGAGTCATAAACAAAAGTTGGCTTTGTTGATTCCTACACTTTGAAATAAAATTGTTAGTTATAAATTTGTTTATATCATTGCATAATCCTTACCTTTATATGTTAGCTACATAAATAGACCATTATGAATTCATGGTTTTAAATCATTTTAATACCTCGGCCGAGACTCAGTTATTTGACAAATAAATGTGACAGAACATAAAAATTTTGGAATAGCAGGATAAAACTAATGGAATCAACAGACTGATCATTTCTATTTTTAGGTCAAACCATATAGTACACATTTTCTTACATTTATGTCCTATTAAAGTAGATTATCTAATAAAGTTAGATTCTAATTAAATTTATAATTAATAATTCGTCATTAATAACTAGAGATGGAAATTACAGTTACTTTTCACTACTGTGTCCATTGGTCCATAACAGCCTGGTAATAGGTGACAGTCTCAGTCACTATTGCCACCTGATACAACTACTCAGTTTCAGAATTCGATTTCATCTCATATCTTGGTTTCATTATAACACTCTCGTTTGTTACACATCCATTGTGAGAGTAACTTAACAGAGTGACTAGTGACATTGGTCACTTTATCTCTGCCTGTCGTTACAGTTATTTACTGCTGTTTGCACGTTACGTGCCAGCCGTATTATATTGTAAAATATTTGGAAAATAGTTCTTTTCTTTTTTTGGCTTTAGCGGACAAACAGTCTTAGAAAATCTTTGTCAAAGATCTTTTAATTTGGTCTTATGGATTTTTGTGGCACCTAAACCATGCAGAGCATTTTGAATAATTTTTAATTTAATATTTTTACGCTTTTTTAGCGAATTTCCCATAGGGAATAAGCTATTACCGTAGTCCGTAGGTCTCATGGTAAGACCTAAGGCCGGGACCATATTCCTTTTTTGTTTTGAGTTGCCCAGAGACCAAAAATAATATTCATTATATTTTAGTGAATTTCCCATAGGGAATAAGCTATTACCGTAGTCCGTAGGTCTCATGGTAAGACCTACGCCCGGGACCATGTTACTTTTTTGTTTTTAAGTGCCCAGAGAGACCAAAAATAGTGTTCATTAAAATGTATACAGTATATATACCGGGTGTCTCATGTAAGGTGTCTCAAATCGCTTATAGATCAAAAGTTTGTCCTACAATCTTGAAATAAAATAATTTCCCACTAAATTGACCCCAAGGAATATTTTTTAAATATTTTTAACACTTTATAAATACAGGGTGTCCCAAAAACTGGGGTCACATGTTCGAATCTCGGAAATTTTAAATACAAACATATGTCATATTATACATCATTAGAAAGGTCTATTTAATACAAACATGTTGGTATAAACAGAATTTTACTATCTTTATTTGTTTCAATTTTTGTTGCCAAAATCAAAATTTACAGAATACCCTGTAATTCTCTTATTATTTGTCATAAATGACTTCTGATTCAAAATACTTATTTTAAATAACCTAAGCTTTACAATGATATGTCACAAGACCACATTTATTAAAAATCTAAAATTTCCAAAATTTAATATTTTTGAAAATGTTTACATAAACATAACTTAAAAATGTTAAATACAAACACATGTAATTTTGTACATCATATTAAAGCTCTCGTTGAACTGAGCAACTATGCAATTTACATTAATGCCCTATCTCTTTTGGATTTGTAGTAATATAGTAAAATTGTCATTTTCCCATATAGCTTCATATGGTCGAAATTAAATTTTTTTATGCTAAAAACCTACTTTTAGTGTTATCCATGTCAGCATACCTACATACTCTTTTATACTATATTTATCATAAGGAGAATAAACATTTATTTCTTTATTTATGAGCATGTGATGATATTTGGTTTACAGGTTTATGTGGTCAAAATTAATATTACTAATTTGGAAATTCGCTGAGTATGCAGGTCTGTTGCGACGGAGGGTATTATGTAATTTTGTTCTTAGCTAGTATAATCATTGCGGACTATGTACACTAACGTGAGTAGACTTCTCATAGCATAGGCGTGTGTGAAACCTATTGATGGTGGTGCGATCTCGTGCGGTGTACATAGAAGTACACGTAACATATGATAGATAAATCAGTAGGTATTACCACTCTTCTCAGCCAAGGATGAAACATTTTATAACTGAAAGTTATGTTCAGGGGTGCCCATCCCCCCCAAAGGTGATGGCGCATTCCCCCCAAAAAACATATACCGCCCCCCCTCCCTAAGTGGAAACCTGTTTCAAAATACTGTATTTATTTTAGCTAAGCATATAAGCATAAGTTGCATAAAAAAGGAGATAATATAGGGGTTTTACCTATGAATTCATGCACATTTCCACAACAAACATTTTTTTGGGAAAAAGTCAATTATTCTTTTGTTTGATAGTTACAATCTTGTTATTTTTGTTATAGGCCTATAATTTAAATTGATAGTTTTATTTTTTTATAGTTCTGGGAATTTTCAGCTCTTAAAATTTTAAATTACGGCCATTTTGGAACAGTAAAAGTTCGAAATGTCTAAATTTGTATGAGTATAAGGCACTTTTTTGTTATACATAAGCCACTATTTATCTTTTTGTTTAAGATAATATCTGTTTTGTTTGCTAAGCGTTTTTTATATCTGCGTTTGAATTAAGGTCATAAAAACGCATCATTCGAAAGAATACTATTCTGCTGGCTTGAAGTCAGCTACGCTATCGATGATCGCAGCAAATGCATCTTCCGTTCACGGCCTCGTCATCGAGCCAGCTACACTTACTCAGCCAAGTTTAGAGCTCGCTCCAGCGGTTAGATTATAGTTGTTATTGATATATAGATCAGAAATACTTACAAAAGTTATTTACAGTTAAAATAACACACACAGCTAATCACTATATGCAAATAGTGTGTTTAACGTGTAGTTGAGTAATTAATTGTAGTATAGTAACTTAACTGGTGTCAAGACCGTGGCGTTCGCCACAAATTGTGGCCCACAATTAAGTGACATATGATGGACTTTAAGCGAGCAGAACTCAAAAACGATAAAACTTAAAAATGTGAAATTTTTACCTAATGTTCAGTAAATAGTGTGCTTGCAATTTATATATTTTTTAAGATCACAGTTCAAAAAAAAAAAAAAACATAAAAAATAATTGGCTTATGTACAACAAACAACCGAATACAGGTATTAAAATATGTAGCAGTTGTGCCAAGTTTTAATTCCGTAGCACGAATCGATAAAAATTTATAAGTGATTCATTAAAAATGCATAGGCCTACATATAGACAGACAGACTGAAAAATAATAGAGATATTGGGCTTGTAGGCCTAGTATTGTAGGCCTAGTATTGTATGTACCGTGTATTTGCTTGTTCTTACCTTCTGAACATACGTAGGCCTATGTTCTTTTTATGGCATGAATTTAAGTTTCATCATTGGTTTAAGACATCTATTTTTTCAGCATATATTATAGGCCTACGTGTTTAGTGCAATAAAACATCATACTGAAAAACAGTTTGGACGGTACATTCACTTGCTGGCTAGCTAGCTTGTTTTTCTATCAAGAAATCAAAATTAAATTATATAAAATAATAATTTAGGCTATTATAATGACACTAACTATGAAACCTAGAAACCTAAAGTTTCTCTCAAACTTTTTTTTAAGTAAAAGAGGTTGGCGGACCTCTTTTTGCCTTACTTTGCCCCGTCCACATAGACTATTTGATCCGTGCGTGGATCGTATTAGACAAAGTAAGGGGGTGAGCCGCTACAGTACAAGGTGAAAGGTACTGATAAAAGTCACTGGCAGAACGCGGATTCGAACCCACGACATCGCTGCCATGGTCCCGAAGTCCGGCGCGCTAACCACTACGCCACCGACTCACCCTTAACTGTAAACATAGTTTGGTTTAGTAACAACTAAGATTTTGTTAATGAACGTTATTTTGTTGGATTTAAGGCTTGATTTTAAATTTGTGTTTATAAGTTCACGGCACCTCACCATGCATGCTATCGTAAAAAAATTTTAAGCTATAAATAATCATAAGTTCATTCATTGGACGACCGTCATATGAACACCGTTGCGGCCTTAGAGGCTACGTTGTTTAGGAATTCCCAGTGTCGATTTTGCCCATTGCGTTACTCTCGCCAAGCCGTTTGTAATATCAGTTCTCTTAATGGCGATTCTTTGACAGAAAAGTGGTCGCCAGAGACGCGGAACCGCGGAAACGGCGGAATATACTGATCGAACATGTACGAAGACATATTTTTGTAATTGGCTGCTTGCCGTTGAAAATAAAATAAGTTAAAAAAATAAAGACACTAGACCACTAAGAAAAGACGAAACTTTAGGCGATTGAGAAAAACAGTCAACAATGGGGAGGGGTACAGAGTACCTAGCCGACAATGGCGCAATAATAGTCAAGATTGGGGGGCTAACGTGCCTTGACGAGGCCTACGTGTTTTGATCCAGAACAAAAGGACAGACAAAGACTCTCCTAATTTGTATTGACATGTTCATAAGATTCATTGTTTAACTACTGCAAATTAGTACTTACAACATTTTTAAAAACCCTTTTTTTCAATTCCCCCCCAAAATTTTTTCCAATGGCGCAACTTGCGCCATTAGTCCCCCCCGTGGGCGGCCCTGGTTATGTTTATGTTTTAATAAAGTGTTTTTGCAGCACTGTAAATTCAGCTGAATAATAACAACATCCATGGCAGCGACTCTTATGGCGTTTCGTATACCAAACTTCCAAATTTTTACCTCAAACTAAATGCATTGAATGAGAGGTCTATTCACGTTAGTGTACATAGTCAACGGTATAATATTGGACTTAGAACAATGAAAATGTGCATGCATGTAGCTTGTACAGCACGTATATCAATAGTATTACCAAACATATACAAAAACATTAACGTACATTATGTACATGTATAAAATTAATACTCTCAACAAAAAATTAAAAATTATGGAATTATGATGAATGCCAATATCTTGTACATTTATGTTTGATGTTAAGGCGGAACAAATCCTTTGAATACAATGTAAATACTTAGAAAATTTTGTGAAATGCATTTGTGGAACTAGAATTTTACAATTTTTATAATGCAGGGCTAATCTTCAAATTTGTGATAACTTTTGGTTAGAGTTATTTGACATGATAAAAGTTTCTATTTGCAAATTAATGTAAAAATATGGGTTCCTTTAAGTTTACTGAGCTGTTGAAACACACACACCACACACCGCACCCGACCCAATTAACTTCAAGCTTACCTGTCACCTTTAATTTTGCTTAGGATCTACCCAACCAATTTTGTATAATAATTTACTAATGTATAGTGCAAATACAGAAAACCTATAAATATCTACAGATTCTGATTTAGATGTATATATGATTAGAGGTTATTTTTGCGGTGCAATGTAAAATCTTTTAAGTTGAACAAATGGTATAAAATCATGGTGTTTTTTTTATAAATTACATGTAAAAACTGACATTGCAATAGTCAGTTTACATATTGATCATAACATTTATCTTAAAATTTTCATTTTTTACCATACACAAAACTGTGTTGATTACCAATAACAGCCATATATATTCATTCCCAATGCTGACTACTCATTTGGTCCGGTGTGTGCCTCCAGGCTCATAACTAAAGAATAACTCAAGCAAACTTATAACAAATAAAATATAACACATTGTGATCCTGAGGGTCTCAGGTGTTTGGTGTTGTGGCTGCTGAAAAAAATTGTTTAAGTGGGCCAAAAAACTATGTCAAGCCCCGTGACCAGAATAGTCCTGATGATTTAAGCTTTACAAATTGCTCTTGAGCTTTGTAATATGAAGTTGACAACAAATTTGCCCTCAGCTAAACAACCACACAAATCTCCTCTGTCGCTAACCTATTTTTCTAGCAGCCTCCTCCTAGTGGTTGCTCGATGACTTTGAAAACACTCTTGACATAGCGGTTATCGTGTTTGTCAAAATGACTTTTAACATCAATATATAAATTTTCTGAGCTCTAACATTTTTTCTTGCAAATGTAAACTTGTCCCAAAATCTGTCCTTAAGTAAAATACGATTTTGTAATAAATTGCTAAGCTGGTAGTTAAATTGGCTCTATAATAACTAAGCATCCAGGTCAGACAATAGAAAAATTAAACTTGCTCCAATTGAAAAGCAATAGCACAAACTGTTCACTCGGCCGAGAACGGTGATGTTTACTTTGGGAGACCAGCCAGTGAGGGTATTCAATTGTGTTATTTATTGTTTCCCTCACCCGAATGCACGTCAACGGCCCACCTCCTCCAGCCGTGCACCCAACAGATTCACACTGTGCCTGTGGTTTTACATTAGAAAGATACAAACACTGATATTGTATGCACACCATATAACAATCCTTTACATACAAAGGAAAACGTAAGTATGAGAGTTTTTAAATTAATGTTGGGTTTTGAAACTTTTACTATGTTAGGACTCAACACATAGTAAAAGTTGGGTGTAGAAAAGATAATAAACATTAAGGAGAAAATGTAAGTGTGCATTGGTTAAAATTTTAAAAATCTTGTTTCTAAGTAAATAACACTACATCAAAATAAAAAGTCTGCCTTTGTGTACTTAAGTATATGTTTGAAACACCATACAATGTTGAAGATTGGCTATCTAAAGATTTTTGGACATCATAGTTAAAATTAAAAATTATTTTTGAGTTTAAAAAATTATAACTGCTATGTATTTTTTATGATACCTGTCAATCAAGCATTATTTAATTTGATTTGATTTAAATTTGTCTGACTTTTTTTAGAGTATGTTCATTTATTCGGGCCTTTCCTTGTAAGGTTGGGTTAGAAGCTCTATTTACACCAGATCAGATCGATACTAACAAGCAGAACACTGGTCAATTAGATGTCTTCATGTGCACTTCATACCTCCTAGTAGTAACTGTTGTCGCTACTATCCAGCAATTTATTATGGGTGGAGCATAGGGTTTTTGGTATACACTATTACAATGAAAATGAAAATGCAAATGTTGTTTTATCAGTGCCAAATCAATATGATTGAGATAAAATTAAGAGTTCACACCCAAAATAACTCACTAGGAAACACACCTACATAAACATGCAATTCTCGTAATAATGGGGATTGCAAGGATGGCTGGTATTCAGATTCAACACTTCCGATCAGACCGCATTACCACTGGCACCCACAACAGTAGTGAATATTGTGAGACAACGATATCAAATAACACAGCCCGCTACGGTAGTGAATATTGTGAGACAACGATGTCAAATAACACAACCAACTATGGTAGTGAATATTGTGAGATAATGATGTCAAATAACACAGCCCACTAACGGTAGTGAATATTGTGAGACAACGATGTCACATAACACAACCCACTATGATAGTGAATATTGTGAGCCACCGATGTCAAATAACACAACCCACTACAGCAGTGAATATTGTGAGACAACAATGTCAAATAACATAATCAAATAGCTCTCTTTTAACAGTATTTCATTCCAACAAGCTTTAATTCATGATAATCATTACGTCTTCTAAGATCCTATAATAAAGCTTCTGATTTTTTTCAGACTTCATCTTCGATTGCCAGAGCAGGCTGGGATGTTAAATTCTGAAGTAAAATAAAATTATTTCGGACACATAAATTAATTAAATTTGAAACATTTTTCATCCTTTATGAAAATGCATTATTTATTGACTACAGAGTGAATAAATTTCTGCAATAATTTTCAAGGGATAACATTTTGCCCGTAGATTACTACCTTCACAAGTATAAGCTTTTCTTGTAGGGCTACTTTTTTACTTTTTTAAACAAATTACAATCTACGGTCCAAAAATTATATTTTTCAGGAATATATCTTTTGAATATCAATGTCACAATAATTTTAAATGCTTGTTGGTTTCTATGGAGATACACTAAAATAAATCAGCAAAATTTTTAATATCAGATTTTAAGTATGAAGCAATTCTAATCATATTACACTATTTAGGCCTCACCCTCAAATAACATGGATGGTAGGTAATGTATACAAGATTCACCACACATACAGTTTGGGGCCCCGCAATAGAACATGTATGATAGAGAAAACATTACAACAAAATACTTCACACATACCGTTTGGGGCCCTGCTCAAGAACATGGATGATAAAGATACTTTACAACAAAATACTTAACACGTACAGTTTGGTTCCCCGCTCAAGAACATGGATGATAGAGGATACTTTCAAACAAAATACTTCACACGTAGCATTTGGGGTCTTGCACAAAACATGGATGATGAGCCACCGATGAAAACAATTTGGGACTACAGTGAAGGTGAATCCAAAACTCGTATTTCAGTAACATTGTTGAATTTTTTAATTACATTTAACAAATCGTAACATAAATTTGGTTTTTTTCATACAGTTACTTTTAAATGTCAAGCAAAATTTGATTTATGTAAATAAATATAAACAATGGTAATACAGGGAATCGGAAGAATTTAATAAGCAAGATTGAACAAAATAAATTGTACAGTATCGTTATTGTACGAATTAGGGTTATCATTCTGAGTGTCTTGCCATTTTAGTAAAAATGTATAAGTAGTCAACATAGGATCTTGGTCTTTTTCATACAACACTTTTGAAAAAAATTGTAAATTCATTATAAGTAAAACGACACATCAAAGTAGATCTTTATTTTATTTAAAGATCAGTGGAAATGGCATTCTTATAGCCGAAATACAATGTTAAGATGAGTTTTCTCGCATTCAACACAACAGAAATAGTAAAAAATAAAAAGCCAAATGGTCATGTAAGAATAGTATACACAAGCTTAAGCTCTTATGTTATTGTGCAGATCGAACTGCTTCTGATTGCAGCACGTTTCATTATGACAATTTCTTGAGTTTTGTCACTATTTACGTTTACAAGACCACATTTAAATAAAATTTTATTGCTGATGTTGTTTTTAACACGTGAAAACTTGACAATGTGTTTCGGCTTAGATGGTTGTAAATGATCTTATCTCCCTAACTCATGCAATAACGATACAACTGTTTCAAATTCGTCCAGTTCCCAAAAGTCACCATGTATTTACTAAGTCTTGTGATAAAACTTAGAATACAGTTTTACCTTGATATATCAAACCTGAAGGGGAATGTAAAAACTTCGTAATATTATGCTCTTCGATGTACTGAGGTTCGTTATATCAAGGTTAAGGTTATAATATTTCTTAAAAGATTTTAAATTGTATAAGAGAATGGGGATTTACGTACAAAAACATTACATATCAACAATATCTGAGAGAATAGAGCATTTACATCCAAGAACAATGTTTTCAGTAATTCCAATGAATACAGAGTCTTTTAAGAAGGTCAGGTCCCATGTAAAATTTTCTGCCGTTTTTTTTAATTGGGCAAGTCACCACGAGAGGTAGCGTCGAGTGCTGGCTGTTCCTTCTTCGAATACACTCCCCTCCGTTTCTTGAATTGGGCCAATCACCACCGATAGCTTTGAGCGGTGGCTCGAAACTACCCCTCCCGGTAGGTCGATATATCTGGTTTACGAACTCATCCAAATAAAGGTAGGGGTAGGGTTACACATCTCTACCAAATTTGGTGTCGATCGGACTGTTTTAATGAGAGTTATCGAGTCTAGGGACACACACATATATATATATATATATATATATATATATTTTAATGACTATTATTATTTTTGGTCTATGGGCACCTCAAAACCAAAAAGTAACATTGTCCTGGGCTTAGGTCTTACCATGAGACCTACGTTAATAGCTTACCTACTACCTACATGAGACCTACGTTAGGGCTAGTTATAGCCCTATAGGAAATTCGCTAAAAGGTCAGTGAAACTGACCAGTTTAGACGTTGGTTAAACCGAACTCTATTTTGTGCCAGGGCAGAGACAGTTAATACAATTGCCGGTTCATCCAGGGTCGGTAAAGAGAGGGTTTATTGTAAGTACAGACATCGTGGAGGAATGAATACAATTTTGTCATTCTTGGGTTGATGAATACTAAAATATTTAACTACAATTTAACAATGAATTGGTCTGCCAAAGACCGTATTACTTTAGGGATATGGTAAGTTTTTGTTGCCCCTAGCTGAGTAAAATGGCTGTCGTCTTAAAAAATGCTGTAGTCTTAAGTGGTCTTAGGGAAATCTAACTATCCTGGACCAAGGTAGTGATGTCATAGCTTGTCAGCTGACATCAGTGAGTGTGCTGGGTGCCCCTGTTTGTAGTTGGAGAGATATTGTAGGCGTTGCAAACACTAACTATTCTTTTTTTCTTTCAAGAAATAAAAGTTTGTTTAACTTTGTTGTATAACTCCATTTGTAAAATGTTTTGTTAAATTACGTGAGGTCTTAACAATTTGTGTTATTTTCTAGACAATAAAAAAATAACTCATGTGCGTTACCCTTTGTTTTATACTTCTTTAAATGTTATACGATACAATATCAACAAAGTAACCGAGTGAAGCAAAAGTAAGCTGTGGAGTACAACAGTCATTCGTGCAATCTCCATGTGTGTCACACACAATCAGAAAAGTTTAACCACTGCTTACCCTTCACCTCAAAAACATTCCAAGGGGTAAATAAATATAGATACTATTTTACTGGTAATAAAAAATGTATTTTACATGCCTTATAAATTACAATTTGTACAGAAGTTACAGATGTGTATTATTTAACACAATACTTTGAACCACTACTGAAAAAAAACAGTTAAATTTACAAAGAAGTTTTAACACACATATAAATCACTAATAGGTATATAAACAGTGATATGTGACTGCGGGAGATTGCAATCAAAACTTTTCCTTTGTTTGAACATTAAGATTTATTTTGTTAGAGATTCACTTAACTAAAGTTCTGGCTGAGCTTTAACAAATTTAATTGTTTTATTTGCAAATTATGTTTTCATGGAGTGTGTTCAAGATTAGAAAAATTGATATTTTTGGTATTTTTTATCATTTAATGATGATCTCGTAGTGAATTTTTGTGTTCTGAGATAGTGTTGATTTTCCTTTGGAACGATCATCATAGGTTAAAGAAATTCAGTTGGTTAGTCCAACAATGGCACTGGTGGTATTTTTGTTGTATTCTCATTTTCCTGTACTGAACAATCAAAATATCTACCAAAGTTTGTAAGTAATATGAAACAAAACATTCATTGTTAATTATATAATGCTCGTAAATTTAAATCAATATTATTAAACATATTACAGTAATTGATCTTAAACAAATAACACTTTTTAAATAACACAAGGGAAGAGTAAAAGGTTAAATAACATTCATCATGCAAATCCATTGATAAATGTATTATTTGAGAGAATTCTTTTGAATGTAGAATGTACATACCACTCGCTATGCTATTGAGGTAATCAATAAAAGCAACCGTGCAATAAGAAAGATATAGTTTCAACCCCTCGCTTCTAGCATCAGCTCAGATAACCTTTATCAAGATGCATTATTAACTTTTATGACTTATAATTTTATATTTTATTTCTCCACTTAAGACATATGTAATTTACAGGTAAAAAAAACTATCACATGTGTTCAAATCGCCTCTATTGTTTGCAATTCAAAGGTTGAAATTCAAGCAGCTATAAGTGATGGGTACTTTTAATAAAAAATAATAAATAAATAAAATTAAAAAAAAAAATAATTTTATAAAAGTATCAAAACATAGACTATGTCTAAAAAAATTGTTTCACATAAAATAATGAGACCAACACAAGGACTTAAAGGATATGAGCAACAAAATCCTAAAACCGAAATCATAATAAGTAGCTTGTAGATAATGTAACTCACAGGTGGCTTAAATCTCAAGGAACCAAAGTGCAAAACAGCACAATAATACAATTGCCTGAGAATTTTATTAATGAATAGGAATGTTATTAAACTTACATGATATTTTCCATCACATTGGCTGGTCCAAAGTCAAAGGCGCTTCGGAGTCCAGGTGTAGATGGATACATTTTTTCTTTGAAATAACGATCAAAACACAAGTTATTTACAAACTTATAGAAGTCCCAGTGTGTTTTGACAACACCTAAACTTGCAAGTTCAATCTTCATTTCATCGACATCTTCACGAACCAATTCTTCCTTTTTTTTTATCACTTCAACACGTTGAACAAGAAACAGAACCAACTCTTCAGCTCGAATGCGAGACCTTATTCCATACTTGGGTTTAAGTTTGCTAATCAAAAAGTCATAGAGTTTTGGAGAAACCCATTTCTTAGGTCGCTTGAGTTTATTAGAGGCAGAAAACGTTTTTGTCTGTTGTGTTTTTTTCTGCTGCTGATTTCTCAACAACTCTTCTTCAATTTCAAACTGTTGCATCTGCTCTTTTGATATGCAGTGTTCATTTGATTTCCGTTTCTTCCTTTTTTTAAGTTCAGAGAAAGGAATTTTATTTAGTATATCTTGCAATTGGGATTTGCTTGGAACTTCAATAAGCTTTTCTCTAAACAGAGAGGAAGTCCTAAGCTTCTTATTTTGTTTAGGAACTTTTAATGGCACCTTGAATCCTGTCACCACTTCCATTGCAGGATTTACATTTTCATCTTGTTCAACTATACTAGTATTATTTACAACAAATTCTTTATACAAAGGATTTTCATTGCTGTCTTTTTCAATTTCCTCATCCTCTTCCTCGAGAGATTCATGCTCTCTTGTTGAATCAAATCCACCACTTCCTTCTGTTTTTGCTTCATCTGTGTCATGGTTTTCATTGTTGAGTTTTTCTGTTTCCTCATCCTCTTCATCTTGAGATTCCTGCTCTCTTGTTGAATCAAATCCACCACTTCCTTCTGTTTTTTCTTCATCTGTTTCACCTTCCATCTCCGTTTCTTCAACTTCCTCTCCCTCTCTAACATCATCTTCATCAATTTCCTCTTCTTCAGTCTCGTCTTCGTAATTTTCTTCATCCTCTTCAATCTCGGCTTCTTCAATTATTGTCTCATCCTCCTCAATTTCCATTTCTTCATCATTCTCTCTTGATTCTTTTTCAGTACTAACATGACTTGCATCTACACTTAGCTTAGAGGTTTCATTTTCTTCATCAGAGGGATCTCCATCAATAGAGTCTAAATCTTCTTCTTTATTTTCTTTGTATTCTTTAACACTTGAAACTTTTTCATCAAAAATATATGTTTTCTCGCATTCATAACTCTTAGAACTTCTTTTAGATTTAGAAAGAGACTTTGACTCATCTGCTATTGACTTAATGTTACAGAGTGTTCCAGTGTTACTGTCAGATGTACTTTTGCTTCTACTTGGATGAATATCAATATAAAAAGATTCTGAAACTGGAGTTCCACTTCCAGATGGAGCTTCATAAACTAATGGCTCAAGTGAAATACTCGAATGGCAGTCATCTGATTGATTTGAATTTTGAACATTTTCATCGTTTTGAGTATTTGAATGATTATAGGCAGAAATCTTTTTACTGTCTATTTTAAAACTAACCCTCCTTTTTCTAAAACTACTTTCTGTAATGCTATTTACAGGTTTCAAATAGTTGTTTCCTTTACTAAAGCGCAGTGACGATTTTCTTGTTGCTAAAGGTTTATTGTCAGTAACTGATTTTTCTTCATGACCCTTTAGAATTTTCTTACTCGTATAAGTCATGTCATTCCTTTGACAAACATCCATGTCATAATCACCACCAAATGTACTACTTGTACTCAAAGTTTGATTTTGATTTATATTGTTTACATCTAGTCTGGTGGACGTTGAGATATTTGGTTTTAATGAAAAACTTACCCTTTTTCCTTTGACATTGGGTGTTGAGCTTGGCATGTCTTTAAAACTTTCATCCGGAGTACAAATGGGCCTAACATGAGCCAAATCATTATCACATAATGATTTAAGTGATTCCGGTGTTTTTGTGATTGCAACCGAGACACGAGGACATTTCAGCGATTCTTCTGTCAATGCCTCACCAATATTAGGCTGACTTTCATCATTATTTGACAAAGTATCTTCTTTGGCGTGGTTGTCTTGAAGATTTTCCACTTCATGCTCCATTGCCTTTTCTATGGAGTCAACATTTACTGTTACCGCTGGTTTCATGGTAGATTCAGATAAACTTTCATCAGTTACAGAGTCTGTCATCCCTTTCTTCTCAATAGTTTCACTTTTTTTATTATTTAATGATGAATCTTGTTGTTTAGATACATCTTGATGAAAATCTTCTTTGTTCTCTGCAAGTCCCTCTTCATTTTCTAGTGAATCTCGTCTAATAAAGGAAGATTTGCTTTCACTATGATTTTCATCAGTTGTTGATGTATTATTAAGGTTTGACATATGTTGTTGATCAGTTAATGTGGCAGGTGATCCCTTTTCTAATGTATCATTAGGGTTTGACATATGTTGTTGATCAGTTGATGTGGCAGTTGATTCCTTTTCTTCATCTTGGTCTGCATCATTAGACTTTGATTGTCCATTTACCAACATGTTATGGTCTTCTAAGCTCTCGACATCGTCTTCAATGTATTCCAAGTTAAATGATTTAGTATTATTTTCAACTGAAACATTACTTTGAGAAGGTGGATTAATGACAGATGATTTATTGTGAGATTTATTGTCTGGGGTATTATTAACAGAAAAATTGGTATCATCAAGTATATCATCGAACATTTCAGAACTATTTTTATTATGGTTTGAGGCTGGCCTATTTTTTAATACCTGTACAGACATGGAAACATCACTCTGAGAGCTTTCCAAATCTTCACCAAACATGCTACTCTCATTACATTTCTTTTTTCTACTTTGTCTTCGTGTGATGAAATTCTGAAGTGGGGTTTTCACATCGATGCTGTCATTTGAAAAAACTTCCTCAAAATAATGTGAACTTATTTTCTTCTTTGATTTTCTTTGTAAAGGTCGTAGAGTTTGTACATCAGGGGTATTTGGCTGTGAATCCTTTTCAAGGGAGTCAAAAAGATTTACTTTTTTTTTGTTTTTTGATAGTCGTTGAAGGGGTTTCTTAAATGGAGAATCTTTACTTGGTGTGTTTGATTCCAATAAAGAATCAAACATAATAATCTTTTCCTGGTTTTTATTTCTTCTTTGAAGTGGCTTGACTTTTTCAGGGGAACAATCAGAAAATGATTCCAGGCATGAGGCAAAAAGATCTTCCTGAACTGACTTCGTTTTTGCTCTCCTTTGCAAAGGCCGATGAGCTTTAGAATCGGTTTTTGAGTCAGAATGTTGTTTAAAAAGGGAATCTAAAGAAGAGTCTGAAGGATATGGCCCAGTTGAAATATTAATATCAGCAGTTTTGTTAAATGTTGTTTGAGCAAGTTCTACACTATAGTCTTTTATTTCTTCAAATATTGTAGAATCAGAAGGTCCTGAGACATCTGAAAGAAAAAAAGATATTTTTAATATGAAAAATACTATACAATCTAACATAATTAAGCAGAAAAGGTATTAAGAAATAACCCTTATGCTTAAATGGTAAATAACATTTATTTATCTTTTGATGGAACTCTTTTTTTTTGTATTATAATAGTACCAGTATCATAAGTTTCAATATTTTTTCATAATAAAATCAAATAGGCCTACTTTATTGGAGTAAAAAATTTTCCACAGTCCATTGACCCCTCTAACATAAAGGGGTGCAGCTTTGACTGTCCAAAACATTTCAGGTTATTCAGCAAGCCAAAATAAACAAAAGTAATACTGTAAACATGTCTTACAATGCTTTGTTTAGCCCCTACTCACCATTTAGTTTTATAGAATAATTCTTATTTCAGTAAACCCTCCGGTACACGCGCCGTGGAGTGAGACTCCGAGTTTATGAAAAAGAGCGCCTACAATAGCGAATCGGCAGGCTTATCATATGACGCTCTAGCTTCCTTCGCCACCTTTCTGGACCCATTATTAGGGTTTTCACCATCCTAGAGGTGGTTTGATCCGAGCTACAAAGGGCCATAAGTCAAGTGTGGACTGGGTCTCCGCACGCGATATTTGGTGTGCATTGAAGCGCGGACCCTCACTCCGCGGGCGGTCGTTGACTGAAGTGAGGACTATTACTTACTTCGCATGCGTTAGTTTGTGAACACACAATCTAGTACAATATTATCATTTAAGTATGTTTATGTGCTTGGAAATTTACTGTCTTTATTATGATTATTAAGTATTTGTATGATAAAATCATAGGTTAGTTTTAAAATTAATACTTTTTACAGATTAAAAAATTAGTAATGCTTTATCTTTTGCATTTAATTACCAACACAATTTTTGGCTATTATTATTTTTTTTTTTTTTTTGCAAAATCCAGATAATAAATAAAATATTTTTAGATTATGGTAATATTTTTCTACAGATTTTATAATTAAAATTATTATTCAATAACTTTCCTTGAAATCCTTTTTGTTTGTTTCTGTGTTTTGTAATGTTCGGTTTTTTTAATTACTCCTATATAACACTCATCATTTTAATTAAAAACAATAAAACTAAGTAGTCATGGCAACATTGATTAATATCAAATCATTAATTGATTTCTCACAGAACAAATATGCAGGCTGTCAGTCTGCGTACGTGTATTGGTTTTACGGTAGACCAGCGTGTACCGGAGGGTTAAATAGATGTCTCAAAACCAAGGCTATTTTTTAGGTGTTTTTTTAAGGAATGGAAATCAATTAAAATTTTCAACTTAAACAGATATCTCAAAACCAAGGCTATTAAAAAAGAGATAGAAGAGGTTGTCTAATCCCCATAAGGCCTGTGTATGCAGTGTCAGCTGTAATCGTGACGTCACCAACTGACCTTGTCACCCTAGTGAGAAAAAATGGAACTGATCAACATAATAGCCTAGGTACACAGTACACAGACTAGATGTGTCGTTCTAGAGGGGACCACATATGTGATAATATTGCCAGATTTTAACCACGAGATTTCATTATAGTGTATAAATGAAAAAAACTATGATTTTTAACAAACTTTGATATACTGAGGTTCATGACCACCTCATAATACCATTACAGTACTTATTTCCAATAGGCCTGGCAATTGAGGGGGCAATAAATACGGGTTTACTGTGATTACATATCACCAACATTTTGTTATTGCCAAAAAAAGTACAACAGCCCACTGCTAAATTACTCTATGGCCAACGGGGTTGAAATTTGGCATGAACGTTTCTCTTTGCTCATAGGTATTCACTATGAAACGGGTTTTCAAATATAGTTTTTGAAGTTCTTTAGAGCTCTGCCCCACAGGACTTAAAAATACCCCCGTCGCAGCAGACCTGCGTACTCAGCGAATTTCCAAAGGAATCTGAGATTTTGGATGTTCCCCATAAACACCATAGGAATAAGTATGTAGGTTTGCTTCCATGTGATGTTGTTAAACAATGTTAGTTAGGAAATAATGGTTAGGTAAGGTAAAATTTCAAATTTTATCAATATTCGGCACTTTTTAATTTCCCCCATAAACCCCATGGGTTTGCCGCCACATAGGTGTTGTAAGCAAATATCAGTTAAACCCTACCTAGTGAATGTACAAACCAAATTTTTTCAAGTTATTCCAATAAATAAGCGAGATACAGGGGTTCGTTGATTTCCCATAAGATAAACATTGGAAACCTTTTTAGCGAATTTCCCTATAGGGAATACGCTATTACGGTAGTAGCCATGGTAAGACCTAAGCCCGGGACCACTTTACTTTTTCATTTTGAGGTCCCCAGAAGCTAAAAACACCATTCGTTCATTTTCATATATATGTATATATATATATATCTATATATCTATCTATCTATCTATCTATGTGTCCGTGGTACTGATAACTTTTGAAGGTGACCTCCGATTTTGATGAAATTTGGTATGGAGGTGTAAGACCAGATCTATTTTCATGAGTTCGCGAACCAGCATTCTCGGGTTATGGGAACGGGGGTTTATGGGGTTTCAAAGGGGTCAAAAATGGGTTTTTGGCATTTTTGGACCTTAATTTTTAAAATTCATTAATTTTAACTGAAACCATTTAAAAGAGCTTAAAAAAACAAACAATTTGGTATTTTGAATTTTTATCATAGCATAACTGGTTACGGGGCAAATCAAAAAATGTGTTTTCCATGTTATTCTTATGGGAAATCAAGAAAACCCTATATCTTGCTTATTTATTAACATAACCTAATCAAATTTGGTATGTACATTATCTATATAAGGTTTAACTTATACTTGCTTACAAAACCCATATGGCGGCAAACCTACATACTCACCCCCATGGGGTTTATGGGGAAAATAAAAAACTGCCAGAGTTTGATACAATTTTGTGTTTACATTCACCAATTATTGATTACCTTAGATTTTCTAACAACACCCAATGGCAGCAAACCTACATACTCGATCCTATGGTGTTTTTATGGGGAAAGTAAATAATCTTAAATTCCATTGGAAATTCGCTGAGTACGCAGGTCTGCTGCGACGGGGGTATTTGTACTTATCATGGCAGCAAACCTGCATACTCTTTTCCCATGTTAATCATATGGAGAATAGGCAAACTTTTATTTATGTACAGATATTGATGAAACTTACTATATGTCTTTATATGGTCGAAATAAATTTTTTCTATGCTAAAAACCTACTTTTAGTGTCCCCCATGGCAGCATACCTGCATACTCTTTCCCTATATTTATCTTAAGGAGAATAGACATTTATTTCCCTATTTATGAGCACGTGATGAAATTTTGTTTACAAGTTTAGCTGGTCAAAATTAATATTACTAATTTGGAAATTCGCTGAGTACGCAGGTCTGCTGCGACGGGGGTATTTTATGCTAGCAGTACACTCTCGCCGAGGCACCTCGCCGGGATGTTCGGCGAGGATTTTCTCGACGAGGACCCACGAGATTTTACAGAGAGGTTACAAAGTACACTCTGGCCGAGGGGCTCTCGGGTAAGTTCGCGGTCGCTCGGGCCCTTTGACTCATGCCAAAAACCGCTCCCAGACCGAGCGCAGGCGAGGCCGAGACATGGCGAGATGAGGCAGAGCGAGACATGCCGAGCGTACCGTGTACACTCTTGCCCTCGCCTGCTCTCGTCCTGTCTCGGCGAGAGTGTAGTGTGAGGGGTTAAAATTTGACATCGTCGTTCCTCTTTGCTCATTGGTGACTAAGAAAAGTTTTTTGCAAAATTCCTTCATTGCTCCGGGCTCAACCCACTACTACCTCATTGTTTCAAAGATTTTGTTGCTTTTGATTTTGTTTGATAATTTGATTATTTATCAATTTAATAAATTTATTAAATCCAGTATTTATTAAATGAAGCCGTGACAGGCAACAGCTAGGTAGTTGTTTATTATGTAACTGTAGTTGAAATTTAGAATTATTAATTTTAAATTCAATTATAAATTGAGTTCATCATGAAACTTTGTGATGTAGATGACGTGATGTTTTGACTTTGACTTTTGACTTTGACGTAATGAGTAAAGGAATAGACATTATCATTAAAATAAAAGGGAAGTGATAAGACATACTACAGACGGCACACACTGCCACCGCCGATAGTCTGCTAATTGTTTGTAAATGAACGTGATTATTTTTCCATTTGTGCCACCACACCTGCACCTGTCATGTAACAACTTTGCAAGTTCGCTAGAAAATCCGAGTGTATTGTTTAATGTAAGTAATATGTTTTAAAGAAGAATAAACAATTACACTTAAACCTCTATTAACTATCACCCTCGGGGCTGTGACAATGATGGTTTAAGTAAATTGAGGGATAGTAGAAATGTTGTTAGAAACCGTAAATTAAGCACTTTTAAAAGGTTCTAGAAGAAATGTAATCACTGTACAAGTGAATACTAAGAACTCTTGGTCCAATGTTAAGTTATTGCATTCAATCAAGGTTGCACATAAGGCTTACTCTTGTAACGGTTTCATTTGCCAAATTGAAAGTATTAAAATGTGCATTAATGTAGTGATGGATAATAAAGAGTGACAGATGATCGAGGTTCTACTGTATTATTATGGTTATTAAAAGGATAACTGAATATAAAAATAACAATTTTTTCAGATTTAAAATGAAGAAAAAAAAGAATACATCCAACTTGTGTATCCTTTTATTGGACCTTAAAAATGTAAACTTCAGTTTCAATTTACCTGGACGCAGATCTGAAAAGGATGTGACAGTAAAATCTTGTAAAACTGGCTCCTCTGAAACTTTTCTCTTCTTCTTTGCTTTACTCGACATCTTGAACTGAAAGAAAAAAAGCATAAAAGGTCTGAGCTATAAGTCTACTTATACCATTGACTACACTAGACATGAATTGACTTTATATAGAATAAGTTGCTCGACTTAATCTAGCCTAATTCAGTTTCCGAGGTCCATTTGGGCGCTAAGTAAGCATGCATGTATTCTTGTTTTTCTCTGTGGAATGGACAATTTTGAAGCAAGAGGCTTCAAATTTCACTGATATATTCAAAATTAAATGCAGAATGTTATTATGATATTGAAATGAGAATTATTACCTATTATCACCATACAAATGATTCCTAAACAAAAGATGTTATTTTTCTGAAACTGGAACACTAAATTACAACAAGTTTCATTGCAAAAATCTCTCTCCAGCTACTCCTATAAAACTATATATCTCTGGAAGAAGGATAAAATTATCTTCAAAATGGCATAAAAATAAGAGTGGGGTTTTGAGTATTAACATTTTTATTGCACATTTAAGTAAAAAATCAAATATTACTTGATTATGTAAAACGTTTAGCTTCACATTGAAAATACCTTAAATTTTTTATACAATTTTCCAATGTGTTGTCAGAAAAAGCCAAAATAGGAATCTCACTGGATGAAACTTGGTATTTAGCTTCATTTGGTTGAGATTCAACTATTCATGTTAATAAATCTTGGTTTTGTACTTATCATAGCAGCAAACCTGCATACTCTTTTCCCATGTTAATCATATAGAGAATGGACAAACTCTTTTATTTATGAACAGATATTGATGAAACTTTGTACATGGCTTCATATGGTCCCAATAATATTTTTTATGCGTAAAATCTACTTTTAGTGCAGCATACCTGCTTACTATTTCGCTATATAAGGAGAATAGACATTTATTTCCCTATTTATGAGCACGTAATGAAATTTTGTTTACAGGTTCATCTGGCTAAAATTAATATTACTAATTTGGAAATTCGCTGAGGACGCAGGTCTGCTGCGACGGGTTGTATTTAATACTCCCCGTAAACCTCATGTAGGTGAGTATGTAGGTTTGCCCCCACATGGGTGTTGTAAGCAAATATCAGTTAAAACCTACCTAGTCAATGTACATACCAAGTTATGTCAATAAATAAGCAAAATGCAGAGTTTTATTGATTTCCCACAAGATTAACATGGGAAACCTGTTTTTTAGCTTTTCTCTGAAATCTGTTAAGCTAAGTTAAAAATTCAATGTACTAAATTGTTTGTTTTTTTAATCTCTTTTAAATGGTTTTAGTTAAAGTCCTTGAATTTTGAAAATTGAGGTTAAAAAATGCCAAAAACCCATTTTTAACCCCTTTGAAACCCCATAAAACCCTGTTCCTATAATCCGACAATGCTGCTTCGCAAACTCATGATATAGACCTATTCTTACACCTTCATGCGAAATTTAATCAAAATCGGAGGTCCCGTTCAAAAGTTATCAGTACCACGGACACACACTGGTAAAGTGTTTTTGCAGCACTGTAAATTTAGCTGAATAATAACAACATCGATGGCAGCGACTCTGACCGATCGATGTACACCGAACTTTCAAATTTTTGCATCAAACTAAATGCATTGGATGAGAGGTCTATTCACGTTAGTATACATAGTCAATGGTTATAGGTAAAAGTTTCAGTGTTAATGAATATGACAATTTGCTCCATGTTATTCTTATGGGAAAAAATCAAACTTCTACCTCCATTATCTCCTAAACCATTATGATTAGAGATACACATTAAATTGTAAAGTAGTCTTAAAATTACATGTCTAGAATCAAAAAATACTATTAAAAGTAGGGGTTTGTATTTAAAATTAATGACTTGCGGTCTGGGTAGGTTATTTCTGGTACACCCTGTACACTGAAATTATCATCAACAAATAGAGCGCAACCGATTTACCTATAATAGCACAATTTGTTTTTGTGAATAATAAATTTTGTAGATTTTAAAAGGGGTGTACGGGTGGTCTGTGACACCCGGTATATAAAGGTCTTACCATGGCTACTACCGTAATAGCATATTTCCTATTGGGAAATTCGCTAAGAGCTTTATTCCAAAGGAAATTCGTTAGTATCTTGGTAGCCAGTGGACTTAGAGCAATGATTCATTATACCAAATTGTTTGTTTTTTGGAGCTGAATTTAATGGTGCAAATGAAAAGTTAATTTAATTAAGTTGTCTATGTGAAAAATGGAAAAAAAACACTTTGTGGATAAAATCCCCCACTTCACCTACTGAAATTGGGCCGATATTACTGGTTTACAAACTCATCCAAGAGAATCTAACTTTACATGCCTACGTACCAAATTTCATAATGATCAGACAATTTTTGCAATATTCATCGTGGTAACAAACACTCAAAATTGAAAATTCTATCTATCTTCTTATTTCTATAAGGGTTTCGTCTGTTACGTCCCTTTTTCTCTCGACCTACACAAGCGATTTTTAAGATTGAGGTGTCATTTTAAAGCTTAGGATTTAGCGCAGTGACGAATCGTAATTAAAAAGGTCATATCGTTTCAGGCTTCGCCCCCCTCGCCTTTAATTTATTTCTAGAGGGCGCTTTAAAATGTTGACCAACTTTTATTGCAAGTTCTTTAATAATGTGATGAATTGTAATTTAACAGCTGATTACCTTCAGATGAATTTTAAAAGCCAGATAGTAAAAATAATAGCTATAATAGGCTTCCAATATAAGCTCAGCAATAGCAGAACACACGGCTGAAACAAATCACACCATAGAATATGACAAGACAAAATTGATCTCTAGAGAAGAAAACTATTTGAAAAGAAAAGTAAATGAAGCCATAGAGATCAAAAGGAACACAAACAATATAAATAGAGAAGATGGGTATAAACTCAGCGACACATGGCTACCCATTATAAGAAATTAGAAGTTTATAATTATATTCAACCTAGTTTAAAGAACAAATTTCAGTATCTAACCATTTTTATATATATACCGTATTTTACATTTTTTTATTTTTTTTATAATTACCTATACATATGATTTTATTTATAATTTTATTTTTATACCATGTGTTACAATGTAGGTTATTTTAGTAAATTTAAAATTGTTTGTTTACATTTTTAAACCAAGCTCTACTGAGGAAGCCTGCCAAAGAGCAGGAGAAACGTTTAGTGAAAAATAAAATAAAATGTGTCAATAAAAACCCAAAAAGTGTTTTCATTAAATTAATAAAAATGATGTAGGATAATTTTGAACTAGGTAAGCGATCATCTACTAAAGCAAGAATAATAATAAAATAATTTTTAAAATAGAAAAAAATCCTTCCCAATCCATCTTTTACTTTTAAATTTTTTCCCCTTTTTTTAAACATTTATTTCGTTTTACGAGCTTCGTCCAAATCGATAAATAAAAACATAATTGCCCTAAAAAAATATAAAAAATAACTGAATTCCAAAAAAAGTAACAAAAAATAACCAAGAGCGAAAAAAAAAACAATAAATAAAATAGGCCTAAATAACCTGTTACAAGCCCTGGAGGGGCTTACCCTGATTGCGCACAGTGGTCAAGTTTTTGACGAGGGTCAGTTTTATGGCCCCCCGTGGGTCGAGCATCATTGCGCACACGGTCAGTTTTGCCCGACCCTCCGCGGCGGCGCGCCGGCGCCGCACCGGCCGATGGGCCGCTCGCCCCGAAAGCAAAGATCATTTACATGAAGAATATTAAATTAAGTATAGATATAAAACTCTGTGACCACATAATATTGTCTGTCCTTTTAAAACAATTGTATTCGTGTTTTTAAGAGAAATTATTTTACCCTTCGTTAAAACGTTTGTAAGTGAAGATTTTATCTAGACGGACATGATTATTTTCTAGATAATTAAAATTATTTTTTAGTGTCTGGATTATTTTTTAGATATTACCAGTTTGTTCATTATAATATTGTAATTTTCCTAACAGTGAGTAAAAATTCTCGTACGGGACGGACATTGGAGCGTATTCCTAGTATATAGTACCAGGTTAACCGAGCCTTGCTAGTTGGTTTTACTTCACTTTTGTTATAGGTCATGGTAAAAAATCAATTCAATTTCCACCAACAACCAACTATACCTCTTCACAGTCAACTTTAAAAAATGTTCCAATTTCTACATATGTAACATTTCAGCCATTCTAAAAATTTTGAAACCAAAATGGTAAAATTAAAAATAATGAAAACCTAATTTTAAAGTGTTTAGGTGTGTACCTAATAGTTCAAACCTAACTAATTCATAGTTTTTTTTATATAATTTGTTTTTTAACCTTGATTACGGACTGCTACATACATGCCTTTCCGGATGAAAGCAAACATTGGCAAAGAACTATTTATTTGCCATTTTATATTGTTGGTTTGGATTAGTTGTTCAGAGTTGTTTTTTTACATATAATAAAAGCAATTCCTCTTCTGTTGAATGATGTCGTTTGAGCATTTTAGTTGAGTTGTATTAATTATTTATTAAGGATTTTCCTTTGACACGTTTGGATGTAACCTCCGTTACTAAAAAGATGGACAAGTTTCTGTAACTACTTTATTTTACATTTTTAAAACAAAAAAATTTGTTTCATAAGTCAAAGTGACTCAAGGGTCGTGTCTAATTTTTTTTTAGATTTTTATACCTACTAGAACATAGATTTTATTTGGTAACAGAGGTTACACAAAATATAAGTAACGGAGGTTACATATGTTATTTCCATGACATTTTAAAGATATAATAGATTTTTAACACCATTTGACTTGTACTGACCTATATTATGAATATTCTGGTAACATACACCTCTTCTACTGTATTTACCATAGTTTTTTTTTTTTTTTTTTTTACTTTTTAGAGGTTTTTTTACTATCTGCTGACTCCCGTGAATATTACAAAACTGGTGGTCCTTTAAAACTGGTCTAGGCTTAATTTTTAGTTGGAATTAAGTAAATTACCTATTAAACAATATTATAGACTATAAAGTCCATTGCAATATGAAATTGTTTAAATTTTAGGCCTATATTTATTCTCGAACAGCAATTTCCAAAGGACAGAAGTTGATATTTACGATTTTTCATAAATCTTAGGTCTAATAATTTGCTTTATTTTCCTGGTCAGTTAAAGACTAAAGTGAAAATAGAAAAAAAGATTTGATAGTAAGATTGAAAGAAGGAAGGAAAAATGAAACTGAATGGAAAGAGAGTTAACAGAAAGGTGGAGAGGGAAGGAAGAAAACTTATGTTAAAAACAAAATTCTGTCGCCAAGAGACTTAGAAAAAAACTAGGAAAATACTTGTTTTTAAGTTAATGAGTCTATACAAAATGTGTGGGAGGCTTAATAATTCCTTGGAATGGCGTTGCATCTTGCAATTTTACGAGTGTAAAACTTCTGTACTTACACAACTTTTTATTTTTTTCTAAACTAATTTAAATTTTTTTACTTTACAAGATATTGCACTGTAATAGTTTTCTCTCAAATTACTGTCATTTTTAGTTTAATTTTCAACCAAAAAGTCTAAGTACTGTAATGTAGCGTTAGCAATTTACACTAAAAGTTTTTGTTAGTAAAAACATGTTTTTTTCCAATCATAAATATATAAAACCTTTCTATACAATCCCTACAGTTACATTTCCTATTACACTTTATTCATAATTACTTTAATATGGGCCATAAACAGCCAAAATCACATCTTGAAATGCACAGGTAACCTCCGTTACTCGGACGGTAACCTCCGTTACTTTTTGTTGTATTATTTGTTACTAAGTTCCATTAATAATTTTGAACAAGAATACTGCAAGTAAATAGCATAACTCTTGAAGAATTTAATTATCATGAAATAAAATTTGTTTGCAATAATAATTCACAGAAAATTAAAGAAATAGTTAAGGAGTCACGATTTAGCCATACGTGTGAGTAACCTCCGTTACCGATCTAAAGGTGATATTTTGGATACTACTTGATGAAAAGATATTGTTTTACTCTTGAACCCTTATGCTAACGAAACTTAAACTTGTGACATATTTGGTTTTAGAATATTTAAGCTGTTTCACTTATTTTTTCAACAATATAGTTGTACGCTTGTAACCTCCGTTACTTTAGAATGGCTGATTTAACACGTTGACTCCTAGAAAGCAAACTAATGTAAAGTACAAAAAAAGAATACAGTTTTTGGAAAAAATCCAAACAGAGCTGAAGGAAGGAAAGATTAGCCGCCTGCATTTCATGCAGAAGGCTTCATTTTACTTAAAGAAATAAAGTTCTTGTAATGGCTGTTTTATGCTGTATGTTTGTAAATTTTGTAAATATATATATTAAACTTTTATTATATGCTATACCGTGTATTTGTTAAAATAACCTTTATATAGTAATAAGAATGGTTTAACCGGCTAAGACTATTTCCATCGTTATTTTCAAAACAATATCCAATTATTTGTAAACTTATTTGATTATGAAGCAATAATACCTTATTACACGTATAATTATAACATTTATGCATATATGTCACACAGTAATTATAAAACAAAGTTTATATTGCTAGATAATTATAATTTTGCTGAAATAATAGATCCATGAATTATAACTATTATATTAGTGAAATGAAACAATTTGAAGTTTAAATATGCAGCTATGTAAATATATATTGCTACTCTATTTATTTAACATAGGAACGGGACTACAAGTTTCGTTTTTGACCGTGTGCGCAATGATGCCACCCCCAAGCGGGGCCCCGAGTGACCACTGTGCGCAATATATGTGAAATACAAATGTAAAATACATGACAAATATATGTGAAAGTGAATTCAATGTAAACTGTTTGATAACTGCTATTTCAGATCATGACGCCCAAATGTATGATCTAAAGTGCAAAATCAATAAATGTACGAAGAATATATGTAGGCCTATTACTAAATATTCTCGCAATTTTGGTAATAAAAATATGACTGATTTTATTGTTGAATTAGAAAAAGAAAATTGGTCTGAAGTTTATAATAGCAAAGTCGAAGAAAAGTTTTCTAAATTTTACAATAAATTCTTATTTTATTTCAATAAATATTTTCCTAAAGTAAAAACTTATATAAAGTCAAATCAGAGCAAGTGGATTGACCATGAAATTAAGGAAAAGAAAAAGAAGTTAATTGAATTATACAAATTACATAGAATATCAAAAAGTGAAAAAGATAAAAATATATTTAAAAAGTGTAAAAAAGAATATAAAAAGATGATTAAAAATAAGAAGTCAAATTATATTGAAAATCAAGTGAAGATCTCTTCTAATAAAATGAAAAATCTTTGGAAGATAATAAATTATGAAACGTCAGCAAAAAAAGAAATTACAGATACGCCATTTAATATAGCTAATGAAGGATCTATTTGTACTGATCCTCTTGAAATTACAAATATTTTCAATGAATATTTTACTAATATGGTGGAACGTGATATAAAACCTCAGTTAAAAACGAAGAATTATTGCTTCCAAGAGTGCATTTCAACAGAAGAATTAATAAAGAAACCAAATTTTCGCTTAAAACAATTAACTACTTTCGACACATTATCAGCAATAAATTCTTGTAAAAGTAAATTTTCATCTGGCCTGGACGAAATACCAATAATGCTAATAAAAGAAGCTAAATGGACCATCTTAAAGCCACTAACTCATGTTATCAACTGCTCTTTCTTGACTGGTGTCTATCCCGAAGAAATTAAAGTGTCAAAGGTAATTCCTATTTACAAAAATGGAGACAAATCAAGTACAACTAACTATCGACCTATATCATTACAAAATTCTTTTTCCAAAATTTTTGAAAAGTGTATATTACAGCAACTTTCAGATTATTTTGAAAGCAACAAAATATTAGATGATGATCAACACGGTTTTAGAAAAGGAAAATCATCAGTGACAGCAGCAATAGAATTTATAAATAATATTATTATTGAAATGGACAAGGGAAACAAAACAATGGGATTATTCCTCGACATGACAAAAGCTTTCGATAGCGTTAATCATGACACTCTATTACATGTACTATCAAATTATGGAGTTAAAAATACTGCACTAAATTGGATTGAATCATATTTAAAAGGGCGAAAACAATGTGTTACTTTAAGTCAAATCAATAAGAAAACGCAAATTGTGGAAACATTTACATCAGAACTAAAACCTGTAAATTTCTCTGTGCCACAAGGTTCAATATTGGGCCCTCTTTTATTTATATGTTATATAAATGGAATCAAAAAAACATACCAAAATTTGCTTCAAGAAAATGCACCAAAATTTTGTTTGTATGCAGATGATATAAGTATTTTAATAAGTGAAGAGTCAAGAGATAATTTAAATGAAATTTCAACAAATTTAATGACACATATGAATTACTATTTAGCCAATAAAAATCTTCTTTTAAATTATTCAAAGACAAATATAATGGAATTTAAATTCTCTCAACAGAAACCAAATAATTTGGATATGAAAATAATGAATGAAGACTGTAATCTTAAAAAAGAAGTAAAGTTTCTTGGCCTAAATCTAAATTACAATTTAAAATGGGATAATCATGTATTATGTAAACAATATTTGCAAGAAAATGTCTACAGGAATATTTGTGTTGAAAAGAATGAAAAATTACTGCAGCCAAGAATCATTGAAAATTATTTATTTTGGACTAATTCACTCACATCTAAATTATGGTATATCTTTATATGGTGGAACTAGGGTTGACCGGGGTAATTGTGAACGGGTTTTCGTGTTTTGACAAAAAACCCTTTTTTTAAGTACTTTTTATTACAAATATCATATTATAGTATATATATTTATAATTCTACATTATTCAGGATACATTATACAAATTTTCAGGAAATTCCTCTGATAAACAAAATTGTTACAAGCCATTCACAATTCCCCGGCACGGTACTGCAAATCTTATCAATTCTGGGGTAAATGTGAATGCCATCAGAAAAATTATTTAGAACACACCAAAAGTGAAATGGGGCAAATCAAAGTAAACCCCAACTAATTCTCTTCACATTTACCCCACTTTCAAAATTATAGTCACACAAAAGTATTCACAATTCCCCCTAGTTCAATGCAGGTTCGAGATTTCTTAAAATTGCGAAAAAATGCAAGGTAAAAAAACATTAACCAAAACTGTATTAATTAGTTTAATACAACATAAAAACGATATATTGCCATAACAACTTATAAAAAATATGAAAAGTGTCAAAATTTAGTTCATTTTCTCTAAAAAAATTTAAGAGAGAACTTTGTAAATTGACGAAATGAAACCTAGCCTAACCTAGCGAAGTGAAACAGTATTACTGCTCATTGACTCCCACAGCTCCATTGAATACAAAGTAATTTTGCGGTTTTTGTAAGTTGTAATGGGATAGGGGAATACAGAAACAATGTCAAAAAAAAAGTAACAGTAAACAAATCGTTTTCCTTGCACACAAATTCAGTTTTTGCGTTATTGGCACAACGGAAACCTTGCACTGTTATGTCACCATCATCAGAATCAGTTAACTCTTTACAATTAACAAAATTTAACTCAGTTCCTGCAAAAAAGTGCACTGCTTGTATTTTGTATTGAATTGGGGCAATTGTGAACCGTATTCACAATTACCCCTTTTTGTAATTCACAATTACCCCACAATTTAAAAATTATGGGGTAATTGTGAATTGGCAATAAATCCTAGAATTTTTATTGTAGTTGATAAAGAAACCTCTCAGGCTTTAGAGCACTTCTCTAGAAGTGCTTCAAAAAATTTCTAAGAAAAATAAATAGTAAAATTATTTTTTTAATTAATCATTTTTGTTGAGTGGCCAAAGTGATACACAAAAAAAATTTAAGGGTTTTTTCATGCTAATGGAAAAAAGACTAATTCTTTTAAAATTAATAACAATTTTTAATAGTGTATTAAGAAAAGACCAAAAAACATGTTTTAAGTTGGTTTTTAATAATATTGATGTTAGTTGCTAAGTTATAAGCGGCGTTCACAATTGCCCCAATTCCCAATTACCCCGGTCACCCTACAAAGAATAATTTAATAAAAATATTGAAAATTCAAAAACGTGCTATTCGGACAATTAAAAATATTAAACTATATGAAGACTTCAAAGAAAATTCATGCAGGCCTCATTTTGCGGAACTTAATATCTTAACTGTCTTTGGTCAATACATTTATGACACGATATGTCTAACAAAAAGTTATAAAGTAGAAGACAAAACTAAGGTCTATGAAACTAGACACAAAGGAAGTAGAAATGAGTACCACCGAACTGAGCTATACAAAATGAATCCTTACTACAATGGAAAAAGATTTATTAAATATGTACCTAGTGATATTTCAAGAATAAGTGATCTAAAGAAATTTAAAAAGAACCTGAAATTATATTTAATTGAAAAAGTTTTATATTCATTTGAAGAGTTCTTTCAAGAAGATTAGATACTTAAAAGTTCCAAATTTTTGTTATGATTATCTTTAGTGTTTAGATTTTAACTATGTAATATAGCAACTTAAAATACGTACTCTATGTATGTTGTTGTCTATTAATGAAAATAAAATAAAATAAAATAAAATGATGCCCCGAAGTTTGACAGTTTTCTGACCGCTGTGCGCAATGAGGCTATCCCCGCCCTGGAGAAATTCTGATGGGGGGGGGGGGGGGGCGGCGAGCATAATGCGGCCTAGGGGCAGCACTAAGCTAAAATGGGCCCTATCTATGGGTGTCATGTAGGACTGATCCACAAAATTTTAGAAAAAAAAATTAAATCCATCAGCAACATTTTATTCTAAATTTGGGTGATTTCATTTGGATTGACCCAAAAGAATTAAATTACACGCACTTACAACAGAAAGAAATGAAAAGCAACAAAATAAATAATAGATTAACATTAGGCCTAATGAAACAAAGTAAACTATAAATAGGCCTAGGCCCATGTACAAAGTTTACCCTAGGCATTATTGCATCAAAACTATTAATTTTACATAGGCCTAATTCATTTTATGTAGGCCTACGTCTATTTAGGCCTTTTCCGACAACACATTGGAAAATTGTATTAAAAATTAATAAGTTAAAGGTATTTTCAATATGAAGCTAAAACTTAAATGTTTTACATTTTAGAGTAATATTTAATTTTTTACTTAGACGTGCATACTCAAAACCCCACTCTTATTTTTATACCATTTTTTAAGATAATTTATCCTCTTTCCAGATAGCCTAGTTTTATAAGAGTAAGAGGCAGGTTGGGCTTATCTGCTCTCTGAATGGCCAATCAACATACCCACAGCATTCACCCCCTGATGTCTAGAATATGAATGGATCATGAAGGAAGACTTTCATAGTCAGGCGACAGGCAAAAGACTTCTAGCCTAAAGGCCTACCTCATGTTCTGTCAACTTTTTTTGTCGCACCCAATAAGTATATAAGTGCTTTTTGATGGTTCGATACTGGACCCAGCTGCCTTTGGTCATTGGGCTATTAATTAATGATCCTGACAAATGAAACAGCTGATATTTGTCAGTAACAAAGCTACACCTCATCTGATCCATTACAATCATCACACTCATCCCTTCAGTCATACTCACCTTAAAATACACACCACAGAGTGCGTCGGTGTTTCAAATAAAGTATCAAAGTAAGTAAAAGTAAGTATCAATTATGCCACTATAACTTAGTATAAATTTGTCCTCGGAACTAGTTCTAGTTGTGGGCGACATATTGCCTATTCCTTTTAAAGTACAAATCCAGGCCAATTTATCAAATTGCATAAGTCAAGCTACAAAACTCAACTCGATCTAGCCTAACAAATTTTTTACAAAAACTTCTAAAACAAGTAAGTTACAAGCTCGGCCCGATAAATACTTGATACTCAGGTACTTTCACACCAAAATTACAAAGAGAGTGTGTAGGGATAAGGGAGTTAAAAGACTAATGACAGGCAACCAATAAAATCAAAATTTCTTGCATCTTAATTTACCTTAAAATACGCACCACAGAGTGCGTCGGTGTTTCAAATAAAGTATCTAAAGTATGAAATTCAATCAGATCCAGCCTATTGATTTACAGAGGCATATAAGATAGATGCAACTAATTAAATCAGATACAGTAGACTCCCTCTTAACCGGCCAACTCGGGACCAGACACCGGCCGGATAATGAATTGGCCGGTTAAACCGATGTTGATTTAAAAACGCCAACCTACAATTTTATATGGCCTAAATATAATTATCACTAGAAAAACAACCATAAATACATTATTGTACATGATGTATATGATTCATAGCTAACATCCGCCACCCATGAAATCCACAACAAACCTAAACTAATAATAATTCGTTTCTTTATTGTGGTCTACTTGATAGTAGGTCCAAGCGCATTGACTTCCGGTGGCATTCACTTTCGTAAAGGACGTTACATTTTAATTGGTTTGATAACGACAATATGAAATAAAGTTAAATTGAATGACGCATTAGATAAGAACACTACGTTTCCGGCGAAACGCGGCCGGTTAAAGCGATGTTGAGATAAAAAATGGCCGGTTAAAAAGATGTTATTTTGTGTCAGGGTAGGCCGGTTAAAGCGGAGACCGGTTAAAAGGTAGCCGGTTAAGAGGGAGTCTACTGTAGGCCTAAGTCCCAAAATGGGAAACATACATTATTCATTAGCCCCTACTCATTCTAGTACCGTTAGGCTACAAGCTACAGAAAATTATTAATTAATTGTTGAACCTGCGTAAATTAACTTAGCTCCAAAAGTTACTTACATGTTACAGTTAGATAGGCATTACTACATAAAACTTCTATAACACGTTTTAACTTTAACACACTTCTTAACACGACACAACTTTACCTTACGGAGTACCTACGGTCGTATTTTCGGTTACAAATTTGAATGACAACGACAACAAGAAAAAAACAAGACGACCAACACCAAAAAAAACCACACAAATTCTAAAAAAAAATAAAAAAGAACAGGGAGATCAAAAGACAGTGTAATAAAGTCAAAGCATTGTAAAGTTAATGGTGACAGTAACGAACGGCTTTGACTAAAACAGTGATTTTAAATAGTTGTGGCAATAAATATAATACCACTGACTTTACTTCCTTAGTATTTAAAGTCAATTATGATACCATTGCAATTATTGGAAATTACATATATTTATATATAAATATTTATATATATATATATATATATACACGCAAAAAATTATTTTAATAATATAATAATACTAGGTATACAATGCAGTTGTCTGCTTATGCAATATTGAGCGGAGCGACTATTTATTGAATCAATAATAGCAAATATTTTATAGGTAATTCATGTGAGCTCGTTCGCTACGCTCACTTGCCGTCGGGGTTTAGTTCGTTCGCTGCGCTCACTCGCCATTTGGGTCAGCTCGTTTGCTACGCTCACTCGCCGTCGATTTAGTTCGTTCGCTGCAATCACTCACCTTTTGGGTCAGCTCATTCGCTGCACACACTCGTCGCCAGATTTAGGTTGTTCGCTGTGATTACTCGCCACAAGTCTGTAATACTCTAATAATTTTTGAGTACGCAGGTTTGCTGCGACGGGGTATTATATGTTTACAAGATATTATATGGTGCAACGTCCAAGATTTGCACCTCCTCTCCGTAAACGTGGCATTTCATTCACATACAAAGGTAAACAATCCACTAAAATAAACAAAACAACAATTTCACACAAAACTACTGTATTCACAAACACCTGATAGTAACAGCATTGACTAAGGTATCCTTAGTCAATGGTAACAGTCTGTAGTTAAATTTGATCCTTATAACAGCTGTATAATCAACACTCAGTAAACCAAACAAAAAAAATATTTCTCCAATTAAAATAGCATGGCAACTTTAAAAGGCCGTAGGGCAGAGCCCTTATGTCCGATTTGGACCATTTCAGATTTATACCTTCCCATAGATGGTTACTATGACCGAGATAAATTTCGTGAGGATCACTCCAGACGTTTAGGAGGAGTACTTGTAATTAAAAAGCCAGAGTGTAGTATAGGAGAGCTCCGCTCAATTATATATCCGCCAAGTTAAGAGATATGAAAACTCACCAATAATTGTAATAGATGACTAATTCCTTTAGAAAGTTTACTTTGTGGTCGTGTAAACTTTTCACCGTGTTGTGAATTAAAAAGGATGAATATAAAAAGATCAAATATTCTTGACTTTCTTGGATAAATGCAAGAGGTTAAGGACCGGAATTGAACCAACACAACTGTAAGCAAACTACATATTTAATATACACCATGAACGTAATCTAATAAATAAGGTTGCCATTCATAGATTCAATGTATATAATACGATTCTAAATCTCACAGAAGCACTGGAGTCCTTCGTAAATAATCGTAGTTTAACTAGATATAATAACCGGATGTCTTTACGCCTTTGCCTCTCAAAGAGGTCGCACTTTTGTACAAATAGTCGTCACCAAGGTATCTAGAATAAGACAAAAGAACTATTCCTATATTTCTTGGTCGTCAACACAAAATACAATTACTTGTTACTTACTTGTTACTTGAAGCTCGCATCCGTTGTCCTTAGAGTCAAGGAATTGGACAGGTCAAGGGGTTTATCATATATATAGCTGCCCTACAAAGGATAATTTGTTAATCTAGTTCTTTGTTACCAGAAAGGTAACAGTCAATACTATAAAAACTGGACTCCACTAGAAACTTTTTAACTTCAACTTTGAACTTTGTGATTTTATTGATATTTTGTAATTTTTCTGGCAAAGCTTGGAATAGCTTGATCCCACAGTATTTAGGCTTGTGCTCGAAAAGAGTTAGTTTGCGTTGCTCTGCATGATGTCCTTTATGTCGGGTATGGTCTGCACTTTTCATCTTTGAATCAGTCCGCTATATAAAAACCCAGAATATTTCACCAACCTTTTCCAATCACATAGGGGACCGTGCGTGAGAAGGCCTAATTGTTTGAAAGCATCTCTACAGCTGGTCTGGGGCGGCAAGCCCAGGATGGATGGCCCTTATTGCCTTCTTTTGACAGACAAAAATTCTTTCAAGGTTGCCCTTAACAGCTCCCCAAAATTATTGAATAAGAAATGTGTTGTTCGAAGAGGCCAAAGTAAACTAATTTTGATAGGGGAATGCTTCCGTAGGTTCTAATTCTACGCAGAATATAGAGACCTCGAGCTAACGACCCCTCAAGCTTCTTTAACTGGTCTTCCCATCCCAGCCTATCATCCAATCTCACCCCCAAAAAGTCAGCGGTTTTTGAAATTTCAATTTGATCCTCTCCAATAAATATAGGTTCGGAGTCCTATTGTTTTTTTAATTTTTTCTTTGGGCAGTTTGGATACACATGTATCTGGTTTTGTGTGTATTTAAATTGAGTTTATTTGATGTAAAAAAGTTAACTAATTAATTTGCCTTTTCATTAAGACAAATTATATTTACACTTACAAATTATTTGTAAATGTAAGAGCTAGAACCTGGTCACAACAGTTGCGCCCAGGTCTAAACCCAGCTTGTTCGACGGGGATGCTGGATTCGAGAACAGGGAGGATTCTTTTGTATTTCAACCTCTCGAGCAGCTTATAAAAGACACTAATAAGGGCTATGGGTTGGTAACTTTCGGACAGTTTTGGATCTTTACCGGGCTTCAAGACAGCTATTATTTTGGATTTTCTAAATATACCAGGCAAGTCGCCGGTTCCCATTATGGTGTCAAAAACTGCAAAAAAACACTGTCTTTTGATTGTATGGGTGGTTGGAATTGGCTGGAATGATTAGATCAGTTAGTTTGCGTTGGCTTTCTGTATGTGCCTATTTTTATTGAGGTATCATGTGATTTTTTTAGTGTAACATCCAAATAGTTAATTGAGTTGTTTTTTCTTGTTCCATTTTGAATTTAATTTTGCTGTGAATTTTGTTAACACCTTAACAGCAATTATAATTAACGACTTGGTACATCATACTGCACGAACTTTATGCCTTTAACAACTATTTGTATTTTACTTACATTACTTTTCTTGTTAATACGACTGATTGAGCGCTGATGACTCTTTGATTAATGATTAACTCTGTTATATACTGTATCCACATATGTAAAGAGGAGAGGAATTCGGAGGCGGCAGAGGTGGTCGACTGAAGAGACCTTCAAATTAATAACCTCCTGTCACTTTCGTTACAAATCACGGGTATCGAACATTTACCCTTTATCTTAGGTCCTTAATTGAGGCGGTAGCTGGAAGAAGGGCCTATAAGCCAAAATACTAGTTGTGGAAAATTGAGTTTGAAAGTTTGACTAGTAAGGAAAATAATATTTTCTTCGCATTTTGCTTACATGTTAGATTGAAGTAGGTTTGCCATTTATTAATGATGAAGAAATGATTGAAAATATAATGTTTAATTCATTGAAATTTATTAAATATCAATTTAATTAAAGTAACTTATAGGCCCTTTTTCAGTGCCCCCGCAAAACACCTATTCTATTGAAAAGGGGCCCATGAATAAAATAATTCTTTTAAAAGAGCATATAAGAAAAATTACAAAATATTGTTGGAAAAACTTTTACTACACAATACATAAAATATCTTAAACAACAATAAGTGTCTTAAATATAAAATACCTAATTATAATAAAACATTTTTTGTCTAGCATGCTTTTACCCTAGACGATTACGCTACATTCAAATATATTGATCCATCTAAAAGATAAAAAGACTGGTTCATTAGAAAGATAAAAAGATGGAAACACTTAAAAAAAATTAAATATGTAAAATAAATCTACTTTCAAATTTCAATAAGTTTACTCTTCAAACAAACTAATAAACTAATTCCAACTCATCACTTTTGAATCCAACAGGGACCAATCTCTTTTAATAGTCCTACTAGACAAAAAATAAGCTTCATTATTAGGTATTAAATATATAAAAACAGTTTAAGACATATTTCATATATTGTGTAATAAAAGTCTTTTCAACAAAATTTTGTTATTTTTCTTATAGGCCCTTTTTACAGAGAATCCTTTTTTACATGTGCTAACATGTTTAATAACACAAAACAACTGTTGAAAAGATGCCTATAAAATTTAAGCAAACAAACAGGTTAACCAACTTGAATTATTTGGCAAGGAAACAGGAGGTTATATTAGAAAATAATAATATATTTGATTATAATACACTAAGAATCGTTTGTTCTATTGAAAAGGGGCCTATGACATGCCTCAGAAAAAACGCTGTACCAACTTCACGGATCAAGATAACTAAATGAAATTTAGTGTGGAAGTAGAATAACATGTAAAGCAAGGTGTATAAATAAAAAGAATAGGTGTGTGCATTGTCAGCTGGTGTGACGTAGTTGGGCTCACCGCTAGCGCTCCGAGCCCGAGCGGCCGTGAAATACATTAAACTCATGTTGTTTACTTTTGTGTTTACAAATAAACTTTTGTCAAGTAAATGTTTTGTTTTCTTAACCGCAATACCAAATTATTCCGTGTTTGGTTGCAAAATAAATCCTGAGACAGTGATACACGGATTAAATCAATTTTACAGATTTCCTGTCAGAATATTGCCAAAATAGGTCGAAGTTTTCCAACAGAACAAAATAGTTTTATGGGACGTTGGTATAGAAATGGAGGAATGTTTCAACTTCAACGAAAGCCACGGCTCTGTTCATTGAAACAGTAAGAGGGATCGTTGGCGAAGTTCCCAAAATCATGCTGGAAGCTCGAAAATGCGTTATTGATTAATGCTGTTCCCAAAAGAAGTTTTAAAGGCACTTCATGTGCAGAACTCATATAAGAATATGTTATATATGATATGGCTTTTAGTGTAGGATGATAAGCAATTAACGGACAGTTAACCTCGTCTAAAAGGCCTGCACTTTTTATGCAAGTGGACCAACGGCTTATTGATACTTCAGAACCAAGGAGAATAAAGAACTGAATAAAAAAAATTGAGATGGTGACTGCGGAGTTAGAAAAATCCTCGTAAAAATTGAAAAAAATAAATAAGCTTATTACATACTTTTATTTTAGAACATGTTTGAGTGTTTATTTATCAAATTGACCTTAATCATTAAAAGTGTATAGTTGAGTGGGACTGTGCTCTAATTATTAAATCTTTTTATTTATCAAATACATGTGTCTTGATTTATCCATAAAACTCTTTAAAAATTTTCGGAGAAACTTCATTTTCCGAGGTTACAAAGGAGGTTTAAAAAATGTATTAACCTCCAATGTCGGTATATTGAAGAGTTAGATATACAATAAAATGCTTACAGTATTTGATTTTGGCAAGTTTCCCCTTGCAAAGTACACATCCATTGCACATCCATTGCAAGTAAAAAAGTACATCCATTGCAAAGTACATCCATTGCAAAGTAGTCACAGAGAGGCGTAGTGATATTTTGCTTTGAGATAATGATATAAAACATCATTCGTTAAAGTACGTATATACTTAATAAATAAGTACTCTATTTAATTTTGTCAGCGATGAACCCTGGTGCATATCATAAGGCAAATTTCATTTATTGGTAATGAAGAAACTGACGATTACTAGGCTATACATGCATGGGTCTATTTCAATATGCCCGTTTATAAATATAGCCTACATTATATAGGCTATAGAAAAGCCTACAGCTTGAATTCAAAAACAGCTTAAATTAAAAAAGCAAGGTTGAATTCTAAAATCTATAACATTATCATATTTACGTGACATTTACGGGGTTTGAATGAGTTTTTAAAAGGTGATAAGTTTGAGATCGGCATACAACGGCGAGAGGATATGGGTAGGGCCTATGATTAGAGTGCGTATGAGTGATTAGAGAGTCAACTTTGCTTTTTCATAGTAATCAATCAGAATATGCTAGATCTTCTGAGTTCTTGTAGGCCGTTTCAAGCATTTAGAGTGCACTCTGCAGGGTCTGACCCTGCAGGGTCAGCTCGAAAAAATGACAAAAATAACGTTAAATAAATATAACTAAAGCAACATCGGCTATATATTAGTTTATGTCATAAGTTTCATTCTTGTTACATTTCATGTAGTCAAAAAATGGTTCATTCTACAATCGTGCTAAATAATTTGTTAAACCAATATTTGAGGATACATACTTAATTCAAATTAAATTATCCTACTAGCTAATTTGGGTCATTTGTGGAAAACATAAAATTTAAATTGCATAGATTGACTAAAATAGTTTATATATAATATATTTATTAGATAATTCAAGAGTTAACAAATCAAGAAAATAGTTAGGGCCTACTGAATGTATATTCCAAGTACGTATAGTTCATTCTGCGTAACTGTATATCGTAAGCACAAAAATAATTTGTACATCATATGATAGTACAACATGAAAATAAAATTAGGCAAACGTTTAATACGTTGGCTTGCCGCTCGCGGCGCTAGCGGTGAGCCCAACTACGTCACACCAGCTGGCTATGCACACACCTCTTCTTTTTATTTATACACCTTGCATGTAAAGAACACATTTCTGCATTCTCCTCAAAAAGGGCCTATGGGACTATAGGCCCTTCTTCCAGCTACCGCCTCAATTTAGTATTTTAATCTCATAATGCATCTGAACAGCTAAATCCGACCCAACGTCTCCGTATGAAAACCAAACAAAAGAATAAAAACATAGTGTTCTATTAACTTAAAAGATTTTGATTAAAACTATTTTTCTACTTGAAGATTTTACTAATCCAAGTAGGATGGTAAATAATAAATATCTAGAAAAATATCTATACATTTATATATATATATATATATATATATATATATATATATATATATATATATATATATATATTTATATAAATATATATATATATATATATGTACTATTTAGAATCAACGCCTTTTAAAGTGTATACACAATGATAGTGGTTTTTGATCTTTTAGGTCTTGAGTTTGTTTTTTCATTACTTGTTCTGTCTGTCTTGTCTGTATTCTGTATTTTTGTGTATGTGTGTGAGAGTGTGAGTGTAAAGTAGAGTGAAATTATTTTAACAGGTGAGGGTTTGGGAGATGTATTTTACTGTTAGCTGATTTCCGTGACAGGTTAATTTATTTCAGACATAGTTTTACTGATTGAAAAGTACTTGGTAGTGATTGAAGTGATAAAATATCGATAAAATTGTTTCAAGTGCATTAAGACTGAGTGTGTGAGGTTTAGAATGTCAACCCCAGCCAGACGACGTCTCATGCGAGATTTCAAGAGGTAAGGCGTAAAAATAAGAAGTAGCCATTCAAATCATTAATTGTCATCAAAGAAATATTATGCCCAATTTAAATAACATCATGGTTAAAGTTATTTTACGTATTAAACGTGTTAAGAATGCAATTAATTTGCTGCTTCCACCAGGATTAAAATGGTTGTGTTTGGCCCTCTTGCTGTTCATGGTGACCTTATTGGACTAGGGCAAGGCTACCATCAATGTAGATCTCATCTTGGTCGAAAATAACTTATACATTGTCGGACCATTGACTATGGATACTATCCATAGGCTAGTCAATGGTCAGACTTTCAAAGTTAAGGAAGGTAAAAATATAGCCCATATTATGTTTCCCCTTAAAACCAGTTGTCTATATGCCTCTAGGCTAAGTTTTAGGGTGTCCAGTTTCTATTGCAGCTATGTCTATAGTGAAGATCTTAATGTCTTCACTCTAGGGCCAAAAAATCGCAGTTTAACCTATTAAGTTACTTTTTTCATTCCCTTTCAATAAAGTTACTTTTTTCATTCCCTTTCAATAAAATTTAAGCCATAGGCTAGGTCTCACAAGCCTGTAAGTCTGCTTTTTATCTCAACAGCTTTATTCAATACGATTTGGTTATGGTAGGCCTACCCTTTCATGAAAATACAATAGAGTAGAGTAAGGTGGGACAAATGGAGGTGTAGGCGAAACTTCTTTATCCTACTCTATCGTTATTATCGATGGTAAAATTTTGATTTTTCAATAATATTTATTTTCTTTTGATGATACAACTACACAATACGATTACAATTTTATCACCTCATTTAGTTTTGTCGTAAGATAAATAATAATTGCTAAATAATAATAATTGATAAATATTAAATTGCTTTAATTTCCTCACCAGCCAAAGTGTTTGAGTCCATTATATACGATCGTTTATTTTCACATGTTCAATCCTTTATCAGTGATCACCAACATGGGTTCTTTCCACGCAGATCAATTAATTCAAATTTATTAAATTTCTCTCAGTTTTGCATTCCTTCCATAGATAACAATGTTCAAGTAGATGTTATATATACGGATTTTGAGAAAGCATTTGATAAAGTATCTCATTTAAAGTTGTTGACTAAGTTAAATTACTGTGGTTTAACTCGCAATACATTAAAGTTTTTCTCGACATATTTGTTTAAAAGAAGACAGTTTGTCAGCTTTGAGGGGTTTTCTTCCAAAGAATTCATTGTCGAATCTGGGGTACCTCAAGGTTCAAATTTAGGACCTTTAATGTTCATTATCTTCATTAATGACATCATAGATTGTGTAAAAAGTAGTAAAATACTTCTATATGCCGATGATCTCAAAATTTTTAGAAATATCAGGACCCTAAATGATTGTGACAAATTACAGCAAGATATAGATTCACTAGTTGATATAGACTATATAGATATAGATTAACTTCTGTTTTTCTCTCTTGTCAGATCAAAGCTTGAATATGGGGCATTAGTATGGAATCCACATATAACGTATTTATCAGAAATGATCGAAAATATTCAAAACAAATTCATACGTTTTTTACATTTAAAGACTTTTGGTGTCTATCCCGTTTTTGTTCCTTATAACGACCTGTTAAATATATTTAATATTCCTAGCCTTTTTAAAAGACGCAAATTGATCAGTTTGTTATATCTCCATAAGCTGGTGAATGGGGCGCTGGATGACAACAATCTCTTATCTCACTTGGACTTTGCTGCCCCCCGGCCTGGCTCTCGCAGCGGACTGTTATTTGCCATCCGGTTTTCAAGGACCAATATTGGTTATTTTTCACCGTTGAATACAATGTACAGATTGTACAACAACTTGCCTCACTCAATCGACATTTTTAGTGATTCTTTTTTCTGTTTCAAAAAACGTTTATTGTCAGTAAATATAGATTAACATAATTTTGTTCATTAATTATTTATATTTGATCAAACTTTAGATTATACTGCTTTCAGAGTAATATTATTGTTATTGTTGTAAACTAAATTGTTATTATGACTTGTTATTGATTGCAATATTTATATTTTGTTACATGTTACTAATTTTATATATGTTATTTAACTTCAGCAACTGCATTGATGGACTATGTGTATAAGAAAAAGAACTCTAGTATGTTTTCTCTCTGTTAAACTTTGTGTTATCTAGTTTTAATGCTATGATGTAATTGGCTCCGGCTGTATTGTAGCATTGTAAAATTGAATAAATAAATAAATAAATAAATAAATAAATAAATAATAGGGCCTACTTAGTTTTTGACAATAATAGGTCTATTTCAAACAAGTACGCCTAACTGAAAATAACAAAAACAAGTACAAATTTTAACTAGGTCTAATGTAGCCTTTAACATTATCGAAAAACAACAAAAAATAAACTATAGGCTACCTTCTGTAAGTTTATTTTGTAGGTAGGCCTAGGCTAATCGTGAGAAGATGTAGACTTCATTAATTTGACATAAAATGGCGTCACACAAATGCTGCCAGATAAGAATCAGAAAGGTATTTTTTCCCTATTGTATTGAGGGAATATGCTTTTGAATTGTTTCCAAAATTTATTGATTTTGTTGTTATAAACATCACTGTCCATAAAAGTGACGAAAGGTTTAGGCCTACGGTTATATTGTTAAGCTAGGCTTAGAGTACTTTTATAGGCTAGGGCCTAATTCATTTCTTAACTCAATATCGTTGTTGATTTGATTATTTTAGTCGCACAATTTTAATTGCAAAATCGAAATTTTAACATTGATAATAACGGTGGAGTAGTAGTGAACCTTTAGAGTTTTTAGATTCAAAACTCAATAGTAAACTATTTGTTAAATAATATACAACTTTACCATGAAATATTATTTACACTTCACCTGTATTTTTCAATCATATGTTTTTTGTTATTGTTGTTCCTGTTCTAGGTTTTCTGTGTGTACAATGTTAAAACCTAATCTTTTCCTTTAATAAATTTAGTTTATTTCATTATTGTATCCTGATTATATTTATAATTACTAATGAATGTCCCACCCAAGATCCACGGCTTTTATTAGGTTATAGGGTCCCAGTTCACGTTAGGAAAATTGAGGGAAGTATTTATTGGAATTAAACCTGGAACAATGCAGGATGAAGATAGATACAAAGTACCTCTGTTTGACGGGACAAACTTTAGTAACTGGAAGTTTCGAATGCAAGTTTTACTTGGGGAACATGATTTGGAATCTTTTATAGAAGAATCATTTAAAGAAAAAGTAATCTTGCTGAAAGAGGATACCAAGAAGGATGAACAGGCAAAGGAAAAGGAAATTGCAATTCTAAAGAAGAAAGACAAAAAATGCAAGAGCATGATTATACAGAGGATAGCAGATTCTCATCTGGAATATGTCAAGGATGCAGAAACCTCGTTTGATGTTTGGAAATCGCTCAGTAGCACTTTTGAAAGGAAGGGAATAGCGAACCAGTTGTTACTAAGGAAGGCTCTACTCACCATGAAGTTCAACCCATCAACTGAAAATTTGGAAGCACATTTTCTGAAGTTTGACAAGATCATCAGGGAACTAAGGTCGACAGGAGCATCTCTGGAGGAAATGGATGTGGTATGCCATTTGTTACTGACAATGCCAAGTGAGTATAACGTAGTGGTAACAGCTCTTGAAACTTTGTCATGTGAAAAGTTGACCGTAGCTTTTGTAAAAAATCGTCTGTTGGACGAAGAAGTTAAAAGACAAAACAATGTTCAAAGTATAACTAAGGATTCAAACTTATATGAAGCATTTGCTGTTAAAAATAAGTCAACAGAATTATCTGTCCGACATAAAGGTTTAGCGAGCGCTAAAAACCAAAGTACTTTTAAATTTAAATGCTATAATTGTGGACTAGTTGGTCACAAGCGTTCTGAGTGTACTTGTAATATTCCGCAGCAAAAGTATAATGGTAAGTCCAAGTCTTTTAAGGGAAACACTGCAGTTCAACAACCAGAAAGCAAAGAAGAGGAAACTGTTTTTGTCGGAACTGCAGTCAAACCGGAAAGGTCGGTGAAATCTATTGTATGGTGTTTAGATTCGGGAGCAACTGAGCACATGGTAAGTGATTCCAGTATGTTAACTAATGTTCAGATGTTAGAAAATCCAATCAGTATTCAAGTTGCAAAAAATGGAGAAACTCTAAAATCACTACAGTATGGGGAAATTCTTTGCACCAGTTTTGTTGGGGATAAAGAAAATAAAATTGCTATTAATCATGTGCTATATGTTCCTGGTTTATCTATGAATCTATTGTCAGTTTCTAAACTTGATGCCAATGGACTTACAGTCACATTTGTAAATGGAAAAGCAATTATATCAAATAATGGCAAGGAAGTTGCTGTAGCTTACAGGGTTAACAAACTTTATAAGTTAGAACTGAATAATTTTGAAAAATGCAATATAACCTGTAATTCACAGGATAGTATTGGGGAACTTTGGCACAAGCGATTAGGTCACATAGGTAACAACTGTCTGAAAAGTCTTAAATGTATGGTTGATGGTATAGACTTGCCTGATAAAGTGTCTCTGCCTGATATTTGTAAAAGTTGTGTTGAGGGAAAACAAACTCGACAACCTCACAATCAACCAAGGAGTCGAGCCAAGAGACCTTTAGAACTTATTCATAGTGATCTTTGTGGACCAATAAATCCTAAATCTTATGATGGTAAGAAATATATGCTTACATTTATCGATGACTATACTCATTTCACAGCTGTTTATTGTCTCACGGCTAAATCTGAAGTCTTTCACTATTTTAAGGTATATGAGGCAATGGCAACAGCACACTTTAATTTGAAAGTTAGCCGTTTTGATGTGATAATGGGGGTGAATTTGTGTCTAATGAAATGAAAGAATATTTTGAAATGAGAGGTATTCAATTTGAATTTACCATTCGGTACACTCCACAACAGAATGGGGTAGCCGAGCGGATGAACCGAACGATTTTAGACAAAGCTCGTAGTATGATTTTTAGTACTTCTTTGGGCAAAACTTTTTGGGTGGAAGCAGTAAAAACTGCAGTTTATCTTATAAACAGAAGCCCAACAGCTGCTCTGGTAAATGCTGTTCCAGCAGAACTGTGGTTTGGGGAAAAGCCAAATTTAAAGAACCTGAAAGTTTTTGGTTGTGTTGCTTATCTCCATGTTCCAAATCAACATCATGGCAAAGGTAAATTTGAGAAGAGATCAATGCAGTGTATATTTATCGGGTACTGCACGAATGGATACAAACTTTGGTGTCCACAAGAAAGAAAGGTTATTACAGGACGTGATATCATATTTGATGAATCGTCGTTCGAGATCAAGAAGGAGCCAATCTACGCAAAGTACGACCGGAATTCAGAAGAGGAAGAGGAATCTGTCAGTGATGTTGAGCAGGAAGTTTCTCTTAAAGAAAATGAGAACGGAGCTTTGGATGATGAGAATGTTGTAGAATTAAGGCGGAGTACTCGGAATCACACAAAACCGAAATATTTGGAAGATTATGTCAGTATGGTATTTAATGCTGAAACGTATGTTGATGATGCACCAGTAACATTCAGTGAGATAGCGGAGAGAGAAGACAAAGAATATTGGTATGAAGCAGCAAAAGAAGAAATAAATGCTTTGGATGAAAATTGTACTTGGACGCTAACACAATTAACACCTGGAGGAAGTTGGCTGAGGAACTTGTTGAAGGACATGAATTTGATAATAAACAATCCTACAGTAATCTTCGAAGACAATCAACCCTGCATACAACTTCTTGACAAATGGGACCACAGAAAATTGAAACATGTCGATGTAAAGTACAAGTTCGTTCAAGATCTACATAGCAAGCGTGTGATAGAAGTAGAGTACATTCCAACACAAAATCAAAGAGCTGATATATTCACAAAGAGTCTTCCATCTGTATGTTTTGAGAAGTTGAAGAAATGTTTGAGAGTGGTTACAGTTGATTTGCAAGTTTAACAGAACTATTTCATGTTCAAGTTGAGGCGGAGTGTTAAATAATATACAACTTTACCATGAAATATTATTTACACTTCACCTGTATTTTTCAATCATATGTTTTTTGTTATTGTTGTTCCTGTTCTAGGTTTTCTGTGTGTACAATGTTAAAACCTAATCTTTTCCTTTAATAAATTTAGTTTATTTCATTATTGTATCCTGATTATATTTATAATTACTAATGAATGTCCCACCCAAGATCCACGGCTTTTATTACTATTAACAATATTACAAGGAAAAACCCCTAAAAAATATATATTTTTTTAAAGGCAAAAAAGTGGTCTCACAACATCGAAAATTTAACAAGGGTTGGTTGGCCCTTTGAACAACATCTATTTAATGGGTGCGCTCAGTAACAAAAGTTATTACACTCTTAACTTTTTATATTTTATTGTCTGTTGAAGGAATAATAGGGTACAAGTCCAATATATATTACCGTTAACAATTACTATTTGTTTAAATTTATTCCCATGTAATTTGAACTCCTGATTCCAAAAATGATATTAGTTTTTTTCGGAGACTTACCGTTTTGTTGGAAAATTCACTTTTTCTTATGTTTACATACACATTAACACTGGATAACCTCCATATTTTCTGTTCATTCTTATTTGTTCATTCCTGATATGATTCATTACCTGTTGTTGACAGTTTGGCCAACCTTAAGGACTATATTTTAACAGCTGTTTTTTACATAACAATAAATGACAATTACACACACACACACATATATATATATATATATATATATATATATATATATATATATATATATTTAAACTTTTTATCAAAAACGAGTTACTCACCTCATTATTGTGTAGACATAATCTATTATCTATGTTATTTGCTAAATGAATATTTTCTTCTATTTACAACATATATATATACAGGTTATGGTCAATGTTATTTACAAAGTCAATATGATCTTCTAATTACAATATATATTCAGGTTTTTCGTTGTTTTTTACTACTTTCCATGTAGCCCTGGAACAATTATTAAATTTATTTTTATACCATACGGTATAAACTTTAATATTTTATACTAGTTCGCAAAATCTTGTGGTTGGTTGGTGGGGATTGTGCAGGTGTCTATAATGTTATCTAAGTTATATATAAGGATATACATATATAATAACAGTGGGTTACCAAGTCAATGGTTTACACTATATTTACACTTCTTTGCAAAAGATAGTTACTCACCTCATTATTATGTACAACATAATCTATGATCCATGCTATTTACAGGTTCTATGTCTTCTATTTACAATGTATATACAGGTTTGTCTTTGTTTGATTTATTTTCTCCTACTTTCCACGCACCCCTGGAACAATTATTAAATTTATTTTGAAACCATACAGTATAAACTTTAATATTTGATACTAGTTAGCAAAACCGTGTGGCTGGTTGGTGGGGATTGTGCAGGTTAGGTTAGGTTAGGTTAGGATAGGTTTGGTTAGGATAGGTTAGGTTAGGATAGGTTTGGTTAGGTTAGGATAGGTTTGGTTTGGTTAGGATAGGTTAGGTTAGAATAGGCTAGGTTAGGTTGGTTAGGTTAGGTTAGGTTAATTTAGGTTAGGTTAGGTTAATTTAGGTTAGGATAGGTTAGGTTAGAATAGGCTAGGTTAGGTTGGTTAGGTTAGGTTAGGTTAATTTAGGTTTGGTTAGGTTAGGATTGGTTAGGATAGATTAGGTTAGGATTGGTTAGGTTAGGTTAGGTTAGGTTAGATAGGTTAGGATTGGTTAGGTTAGGTTAGGTTACGTTAGGGTACGTTAGGTTAGGTTAGGTTAGGATTGGTTAGTTTATTTTAAGTTAGGTTAGGTTAGGTTAGTTATGTTAGGTTACGATTGGTTAGGTTAGGTTAGTTAGGTTAGGTTAGGTTAGTTAGGTTAGTTAGGTTAGGTTAGGTTAGGATTGGTTAGGTTAGGTTAGGTTAGGTTAGGATTGGTTAGGTTAGGTTAGGTTAGGATTGGTTAGGTTAGGTTAGGTTAGGATAGGTTAGGTTAGGTTAGTTAGGTTAGGATAGGTTAGGTTAAGTTAGGTTAGGTTAGGTTAGGATAGGTTATGTTAAGTTAGGATAAGTTACGTTAGGATAGGATAGTTTAGGTTAGGTTAGGTTAGGAAGTTTACTCACCTCAGTACTTTGGAGGATATAATTTTGCCGCAGCCAGGTAAAAGAAGTGCAATCTTCTTTCCTCCGAATATTTCCTCTTGAAGAGGTACTCTGCCAGGTACCCCAAGAAGTGTTTGCTTTTCACCCCATACTTTGGGATTTTATCTCTTACATCCCTCCAACCCCTCTCGACTGTGTTTGTGTGAACACCTGTGTCGGGGTCCACAAATTTTGATGGATAAAAAATCAAAATGAAGATTATTTTCTGCTCTTTAAGACCTGTTAATTGTCAATTAATTGAAACAGTGTTATCTCTATGTTTTATTTAGTACTATTTACAATTTAAAAAAAACGGGGTTTTCCGTTTTATTGTGCTGAGGTTCATAAAAAAATTCATAACTCTTGGACCGTTTGAGATATTTTAATAAATAAAAAATCAAAAGAAAGCTCATTTTCTTCTCTATAATCCACTTGCCCCAACATCAACATATATGCAATGCAAAGGTACATTGAGGGGGGGGGGTGTACTGTACACTTACCCCAGATTCAACGGCAAGTGTACCCCCCAAACATCACTTTACAAAAAAAAAACTAAAAAAAATTCACATTTTTAACAGAATAAAAATACTACAAATACAAAACATTCCAAAGAATAATCATACAAAATTTTATTTTTATATCACTTACATGTGTTTTTTAATCTGCAGTTAAAGTGGTAAATGTGATTCGGGCGGTACACTTACCCCACTTGACCTTAATTTAAAATAGGTTTATACTTTAAAATTCAAATTCAAATATATTTATCAAAAAAAAAAAAAATAAATAAAATAAAATAAAATAAAAATAAAAAAATAAAATAAAATAAAAAATAAACACTGTACACATAGTGATAAAAAGGAATGAATTTCCACATAGACTATTGGTCTGTGTGTGAAAATGAGTTCACTCAGTCTCTTCACTGCTTACGACTAAAACTGAAGCTCTATTAAGGCCCGTTGTCCCTGGAGCGACTCTGGCGATAGTAGCGGAGCGATAGTCGCTGAGCGATAGTAGCTCAGCGATAGTCGCTAATCACGTCGTTGTCCCTGAAGCGATTTTTATAGAGCGATTCTTGTGTATTGTCAATGCTTAATTGCGAGTTTTAAATGTTCCATGAGTTTGAAGCAGAAGTAAAACAAAAATACCTTTCAGTTGAGGAAGTCGATGACGAAGACGTCATGGAATTGTTATTTGCACACCGAGTTGGTACTCATAACATATTTTTCAACTAGACAAGAAGACTATTTTAATAGTATCTCTATACTTATTTAATACTCTAAGGGGTTTTTATTTATTTACTTTGTAATGGGAATTCCTTTTACAATTCTCAACCGACGTTTTACTGTCGTTGGATAGATAGGGCCTGTCTGTTGTCGTTTTCGACTAAAATTGATGAGAATCGAAAAATAAAGGCACTATCAAAAATTTAAATGTGAAATTTTATTATTAGAATTTTATTATTGGGATTTAGTTGAGCATTTAACCATAGCTGTATCCTACAGCTGTAAATATATTAGTTTTTGGTGAATTAATCACTATTGCATTGGTCGGATAACAAAACGCAATACTTTTAGCAATGACAAGTCATAATTCAAATTAAATAGCTCGATTTCGATTAATAAGTACACTAGTTAATATAAAAGCCGTTTCTAGAATCTTTTCATCTAATTGGAAGTTCCGTATTCTACGAAGAAATTACGATTAACAACTACACACGTGAAAAATTGACAAGAATCGCTCCGCGAACGACTGCGACTGAACCTGCCCCCAGACCGGACCCGCGATAATCGCTAGCGATAGCCGCTAGCCGCGCCAGTCGCAGTCGCTTCAAGGACAACGGTCCCATTAGAAACAACGCTACCAGTGCCGGAGCGACTGTCGCTCAGCGACTATCGCTCAGCGACTATCGCCAGAGTCGCTTCAGGGACAACGGGCCTTTAATATGTTATAATACAGTTTAAATATTAAGCATGAATACTTGATACAGACTTGAAATATATGTACATTATACTTAACAATTCATAATAGAACATCAGAGTTAAATATTGGAATACGATATGAAAACATTATAAATAAACTTTGAAATTGTGTGAAAAAAAAACTACTGTTTAGGTATTTGATACTTTAAAATAGAAGTTTAAGAACAAAATACAAACAACTTGGTAATAGAATAGTCGACAGCTAGGCCTAGATTGTTTTAACTGTGAGAGAGAAAAAAATAAATAATGAAATTGTTTCTAATATAAGACTAAAGGTGCTGTGATATTATCAATGCCTCTGAACCCACCGCCCCCACACGGATAAGGCCGGTTCCTACGTGGGCGACAGATGCGACGCTACAAGAGCGACAAAATTTCAAACAAATGTATAAGCATTGGAGCGTTCTTAGTGGGCGACAGGAGCGACAACAGTTTACAATGTATAACGTTATGGCGATGCAAGCTTGTCGCTGGTGTCGCTCCAGTCGCTCTCGTTGCGTCGCATCTGTCGCCCACGTAGGAACCGGCCTAAGCCATTTGGTCACCTTCCTCTTGTATGATGTGACACTGCCACCCTCCGCCGCAGAAATTTCAGGAGAAATGTTTTGGTAAAGAATGTGGGATATATAAAATGATGTTGATAAAAAGATTCTATGGATTAATCTAGGAACTTGAAAACATGTATTTTGTCTGCTTCTTGTTGGATATTTATGATTAACTTTAGCAAAAATGTTATTTTTGTTAGTTTTAATATAGGCCCTATAAAAGAAGAGACTTGATGTACAGGTGTCTGTAATTTGAAACGGGAAATTTTTCATACATTAGTGTTGTAGGATATCTCATATTTTTATTCTAAATAGATTTAATGATGGTCCTCTTAGTAACGTTTAGGGGTTCAAGTGTGGAGGAAGAGGCCGCCCCCCACCCATAGGGTTCCATATCCTAACACAGACTGCATGTAAGCGAAGTATGCAGTCCTACAGCAATCCGCGGGCAGGACGTGCCTGAGCTGTTTAAATGCATAAATGAGTTTTCTTAATCTCTGTTTTAAATACTGAACGTGAGGGGACCAACATAGTTTATGATCTATAACTACACCTAGATATTTATACTGCTCCACACGTTCAATAATCCCACAGCCACAGGCAGCCTGCGGCTCGCTGCAGGAGTGCAGCCGCAGCTCTCTCGGGCCTGGTTCATGATCATGTCTTAGAATGATGGGCATATATTTAGTTTTGTTTTTGATATTGACGGTTAAGGTATTATGGTCAAACCAAGTCTTAAGTTTTGCAAGGTCCGAGGAAGCCCCACCCCACGAGCAGCCCGTAAATTGTTAGCTGCATTTCTTGCTTAATTTATGGAATAAACCTAAATTAATACCTTATGGTATTAAATTAAATTGGTCTAAATTAAACCACCAGGTTTTTCATCATGGTGATTAGGCGTATTGTGGCTCTTGGTTGAGAGAGTCTTTGTTCATCAAGACAAGACAAAGACAAAATTATCTTTATTTACATATATGTAGAGTACAGTAATGGCATTAATATTTCAATTTCATCAGTTAGGTTGATTTCTTCGCTCCAGGTATTCTTCAACAGAGTGGAATCTTTGGCTCCCTGCAGCAGCCAATCAAGTAGAGATTCTTTGAGGGTCCTGTTGCCTTTCTGTTGTTTCAGTTCAGGTGGAAGGATGTTGAAAAATTTAGCTCTGATGTAGGTAGGGTTTTTCTCGTAGGCAGTTAGATTATGTGTGGGAAGTCTGTAGTTTATTTTGTTCCTAGTGTTATAAGAGCGAGCCTCTGAAAAGTTGGTGTGTCCTTTGTTGGCTACATGCATTATTACCTCGGCAATGTACAGGTTAGCTACTGTTTGCAGTTTCAGTCTTTTGAATTGCTAATTGCCTTATAAGCCGCAGCTTCTTTTACACTCCTTTTCTTACGATTACTTTCTTATCAAAGTATTCTTGTGTTTACCCAATCTACCCTATGCTTTTAGATAATTACATGTTTTTACTTTATTTTGAATAGTTTTCCAATTGTTTCATTGTTTATGCTGTATACAACAGCAAATCCTTTTTTATCGGTTGTGATGTCTGCCCATAGTAAATTTTGCTACATTCACAAGGAATCTTATAAATACAACATTTTTGGTTTCTTGTTCTAGGTTTGTTGGTTTCACTTTGGTTACTAGGCTTCTCCTGGGAAAAAACTGTCCTTATATTAAACTTGAGTTTAAACTGAGTTTATTCGTCTTATTTTTTCTGATCTTCCTTTTATATAAGGGACTGCCATTGTACATAATAGAGGTTTTTGTTCATCAGGACTTATTACAAAATCGCTTCCAAGGCTTTTCCTAGTGTTTTCATAAGCCTTATATATGACCTGTGACAGATAATTTTTAATTATAAGTTCCTCATAAATCTTTTAAAATTTCTTTATTTCTTAGCTTTTCCAATGAGGAAACTTTAAAGGCTCTATGAAATAAACCTTGAGATTATCCTATTTTCATGTGATTTGTGCTGTTATCAGAAAAAGAATTCCGATATTCTCCAGTATTTGTGGCCTTGCTGTACACTGAAGTCTGAATCCCATGTTTAGGAATGACAGTTCATTAACTTCTTCCTCAGAAATCAGAAATTCTTTATTGCCGTAAGATACAAGTATTGTACATGGCATGGGTCAAATACAAAAAACAAAACTTAAAAATACATTCTAATATAAACACTTTCAAAATCAATTCATAAAACCATATTGATAATTATTATGGTATAATTATCTGCGGACGACACAGACGCCGGTGTATAAGAGCCTTTACTAATCATTTTGTCTCTTACTGTTATAGCTATTGTGTTTAACTTTTCGATGAAATGCAAAGAGTTCATTATACTGGGTGTCTCACGTAAAGTGTCTCAAATGTATTATAGATCAACATTAAGTCCTACAATCATGAAATAAAATCATTTCCCACTAAATTGACCCCAAGGAATAATTTAAAAATATTTTTAAATTATTTAAGTTGTATAAATACAGGGTGTTCCAAAAACTGGGGTCACAGATTCGAATCTCGGAAATTTCAAATACAAACATAGACTATTGGTCTGTGTGTGAAAATGAGTTCACTCAGTCTCTTCACTGCTTACGACTAAAACTGAAGCTCTATTAACACGTTCGCTACCACAATGTTAAAAAAAAAATCGTAACCACAGCCCGCCGCCGCAATTTTGCGGCGGGCGAGTTCTACTGAGAGCCCACCGCCGCATATCTGCGGCGGCTGGGCTCATTAAAATAGACTGCCGCCGCATATCTGCGGCGATGGTTCCATGATACTAAATACGAAATTTCTTCAGTGCGGTCTATTTTAATGGTCAGACAGTTTAGGCGCGGTCTACGGAATAGTCCGCCGCATATGTGCGGCGCTTGGTCTGTGGCTAAAACGATCACTGACGTCACTAAAATGTTTTACGTACATTTTTATTTAATGTATTTTTGAAAGCAACATTTTTTAACGTATTTGATATATCTTTACATAAATATTCATCAAATCTCTTATAATTTAAAAAAGTTCATTGAAAAAAGTTTATTGTGTAAGAAAAATGTATAAACATTTGCATTTTGTAAACTTGTAAAACATCAAAATTAATACGTAAATGAATTGTAAACAACTCTTTTTGTAAAGTAAATATTTCAATACAATGTTTTTATGTATAAGCCGTATTTTATTTTTCGCTTTTCAAAGGTTATGACTAAAAATAAGGTTATATTAGTGCCGACGCTAACATGCGTCACTTAGTGTCTGACCATGCGCCGCAAATGTGCGGCACTCAAAAAATTACCAAAAATGAAGAGAAAATTGTATATATTTTTTTATTTAATGAAATTAAGATATTTTGAAGTGTGAAAACTAATTTTGGACGGTTTCTATTCGTGGTCTGTGGCATAAGTCACAACCACTAGGGCCGGTCTACAGGGAGGTCCATGATTATTTTGGTGGGCTGTGGGATTGGCCTGACCGCCGCATATATGCGGCGGCTGGTAGCGAACGTGTTTAATATGTTATAATACAGTTTAAATATTAAGCATGAATACTTTATACAAACTTGAAATATATGTACATTATACTTAACAATTCATAATAGAACATCAGAGTTAAATATTGGAATACGATATGAAAACATTATAAATAAACTTTGAAATTGTGTGAAAAAAAACTACTGTTTAGATATTTGATATTTTAAAATGTATTATCTTTAATGTTACTTATCTTTAATGTCTTAAAGATATTAAAGCTTTTCTTTCTTCTTTCATTAGATTGTACTTTATCTTACTATTTTTTTGAAATACCGGTATATTAATAAATAATACTTAAAAATCACATGACCGTGTTTGTCAAAACAGTTATATATACATCGTATTATGGCTGTCATAGCCAGCTACCATCTTAAAAATAATAATAATAAAATAAATAAAAGATGTCCTGCAGTGCAAAGCACCTGCGTCAATACATTTAAAATAAAACTAAAATAAACATTAATGATCTCTCTATAAAGCTAAATCCAGGGCGCTTAGCCATTGCAGCCCAGCTTCACTTGTACAATGAAGGCCCATCAGCCCTTCCGGGAAAGCACTCAAAGGGCACTCATTGACTATGTGAGTCATAGTCTGGAACTCCGCTCCACAGCCGCATGACTGGTCTTCTGTCATTCCCCATTTGTATTTCCAATAATTACATCTTCCCACTCCCGTGCGGAATAGATTGAGAACAGTTCACTGCTTCCGAGGAAGATCCATACCACTTACTGCTAAGGTTGGATCAGCAATCAAAAAGTGATTCCGACCTTGGAAAGAGTCCCAGGAGGAAGTCCAGTCGGTATGGATTGAAAAGTTTGTGTCCGTCAACTGGGATGCTGTCCGCAGTGGTGGTCTTTGGGACCTCAATCTGCCCGTCTCCTGGGGTAGGTAATCATGGATGGGTAGGTGTGGAGCAGATAAGATCTTAGTATATTCCCTAATGAGTGCATCCCTTCGTCTGGTTTCAGGTGGAGCGATATTACACAGGACCGGGAGCCAGGGGACGGGGGTTGCCATGAGTGTACCACTAATAGCTCTCATAGCTCTGTTTAGCTGGACGTCGATATCCCTGACATGCACACTGTTCAACCACACGGGAGCACAGTACTCAGCAGTTGAGTAAACTAGGAACAGAGCAGTGGTTCGCAGAACTTGTGCGTTAGCTCCCCATGTGGAGCCAGCAAGGTGATGGACAATGTTAGTCCTGGTTCTCACCTTGGCTGCTGTCTTTTGTATGTTACTTTTGAATGTCAGGGACCGATCTAAAGTGACCCCCAGGTACTGTGGGTTTTCATTGTGCTTTAGCTCAACACCGTCAAATACAATTTTAAACTTTTGGTGGGCCATTCTATTGTTCAAGTGGAAGCAAGAAACCTTGGTTTTTGTAGATACTTTCAAAACAGAACTGCTGCCAGGATGTTCAAACCGGAGATAGTGAAATGGGCAGTAAACTCATTCAGCCCTTTCAAGTCTCCAGGCGGGGACGGTATCTTTCCAGCACTACTTCAAGAAGGGATCGAAATCCTACTAGACTACATAGTGGCAATCTTTAAGGGCAGCTATGCCCTAGGACATATACCAAAGAATTGGAGGAAGGCAAGGGTGGTATTCCTTTTGAAAAAGGGAGGGATCCAGCCCAGCCCAAATCCTACCGGCCTATCTGCCTTTCATCTTACATGCTAAAGGCGATGGAAAAGGTGATAAATCGACACATTAGGGATGAGATCCTTTCAAGGTCTCCTCTAAGTGCGAACCAACATGCATTCATGATGGGAAAATCAACTACAACGGCGCTTAGTAGCCTAGTGGGAAAAATAGAAGACACACTGGCAAACAGAGAGATCCTTGCGGGGGTCTATGGACATTCAGGGTGCTTTTGATAATGTAGGGTACCGATCCATTGAGGAAGCCATAATGGACAAAGGAATTCCAAAGGGCACTGCCTCCTGGATAATGGCTCTCCTACACTCCAGGGAAATCACAGCCTTAGAAGGTGACCACACAGTGACAGTTAGGGCTAGGAGGGGCTGCCCCCAAGGAGGAGTGCTCTCCCCCCTTCTGTGGGCACTGGTGGTCGACGATCTGCTGAAAAAGGCAGAACAGAAGGACATAGATCTGCAAGCCTTTGCCGATGATCTAGTCCTCACCGTCAGAGGGAAGCACAAAGGAACTATAGAGGACCTAACCCAAACTGCGGTGAACTTCATCGATGAATGGTGCAGCGGGGAAGGACTGACCATAAACCCGGAAAAAACCGAGCTGGTCACGTTCACAAGGAAGAGAAGAACTAGTATCTCCCCCCCAACGATAAGAGGAATGAGTGTCAAGGACGTAAAGGAAACCAAATACCTAGGAGTAATCCTAGACCGTAAGTTAACCTGGTCCAAACACTTAGATTACGCACTTGCCAAGGGTACAGGAGCTATGGGTGCCTGCAGAAGGACCTTTGGAAAAAACTGGGGCCTAAGCCCCCGGCTAACATATTGGACTTACGAGGCCATAGTCAAACCAACAGTAACATACGCAACCTTCGTGTGGTGGCCTAAAGTTGAACAGACAGTTGTAACAAAAAGACTGCAACAGCTGCAAAGACTGGCCTGCACAGGAGTATGTGGAGCGACAAAATCCTGTCCAACTGTAGTGCTAGAAGCAGTTCTAGATATGCTTCCACTCGGAGCAGAGATTAAGAGAAGGGCAGCTATCTCAGCCCTCAAAATGGGCAGCAGAAACGAAATTAAGCCCCAAAGGGATACGGGCCACATGTCTATATTAAAGGAATTTCCCAACCTGGACATGGAACTGTGAATCCCAGATCTGATGGTCAAGAAATATGACTTTGAGAAACCTTACCAGGTCACTGTGGGTGAGAGAGCGGACTGGCAAAAGGACAACCTCAACATGGGCGGAGCACGCCTTGTATTTTATACAGATGGCAGCCGGAAGGACAACAAATCAGGGCTAGGAGTGTATGGCAATAGAACCAGCATCTCACAGGCCCTAGGCTGCACGGCAACGGTATTTCAATCAGAGGTCCTAGCGATTGAATGCTGTGCTTTGAACATTCTGGCAAGAGGGCTAAGGGGAGGCAAAATACTTATCCTCTCAGATAGTCAAGCTGCTTTAAAAGCACTAGACTCGTTCGTGACAGACTCACGGACAGTGCAAGGCTGCAAGAGCGCTCTAAAAGCGCTGGCGGAGCACAATCAGGTACAGCTAGGCTGGATACCGGGACACTCCGGGCATGAAGACAATGAAAGGGCCGATGCTCTGGCAAGAAAGGGCTCAGACGAACAGCTAATAGGACCGGAGCCCTTCTGTGGTGTCCCCCTGTGCATAGGACAAAACAAAATCCTATCCTGGGAGAAAGGTCAAAAACAGGAAGCCTGGAACAACTTCCCAGGAGGGAGACAATCAAAAATACTGATTGACCCCTTTAACAAGAAGTGGAAGGAGCTGCTTAGCCTAAACAAAAGGGAAATCAGTCTTCTAATAGGGATGCTAACTGGTGTTCAAGTGGAAGCAAGAAACCTTGGTTTCTGTAGATACTTTCAAAACAGTTGAAAGTATCTAACAAATGAAAGATATTCTTTCACATTGAAGTACAGTAGAAGCCCTCAAATCCAGCCACCTCGAGACCGGACCACCGGCCGGATTTCAAAATGGCCGGATTAACCGGCGGTTTATTAAATGGGTTAATCAGAGACCTTATTTATATTTGTGTTCCAACAATAAACTATTAGGGTGTATTAAACAATGAAGGGTCTCATACTTGTTCAATCAATAGTATATCGACTTTGTAACAATCATGGTTTGCTCGCTCAGACGTTGTAGGCCTAATAGCGCCGAAATGACGATCGGACAACAAACAAGCGATGAAACTGCGTTTAATGGACACTGGAGTTCTGTCAACGAAGGCACTATGTATGGGACTGTGATAGCGACTAAATCCGTCTAGTTACCTAACTTCCTTGTTACATCAGGCCGTATATAAATAGAACACGAACAAAATGTTTTAGAAGACATCAGACCACAAAGAGTCCAAAAATCGGCAAATTTAACTGATATATTTTAGTGATATAACATGTAACAAGTTGACTCTTGTCTATTTTGGCCGTGGGAAATGCCTGCGGCTGAACATTTTATTTCCGGAAGACCGCGGCCGGATTATCCGGAGGCCGAATTATCCGAGGCCGGACTAGAGGGCCAACACTACTGTATGTTTATTCTTCTATAACACTTGTTTGCTATGTTTTGAAGGTTTTTGTACATTCCATGCTTTCATTAGGTACCTATAGCTAATTATGTGGCAGATGCAAAACACTACGGTAGGCTATTCTGATCTGTTTCATCACAACAACCAATGTATAAAATTTTACTAGGTAGGTAGGCCTACCATTATGCCTATCATTTAATTGAATATGATTATGCAGGAAGTGTTAGATCTCTTGATCACAATCTTCAAATCCCTTTTTTAACACGCTAGGTGCGGCAAGGCATTTTGGTGTTACGTGGTGTTACTATACATAAATTAGCCACCACAGCATGATGTAAAAGTCCACTGCTTTTGCTAAGTATGTATGGAATAGCATTGGGGCCACTGCTGGGATGCATTTTAAGTAAAAAAACCTACAAAACCTAGTGATATCCATGAACAAAACAAGTAGGCTATCTTATGGTGCTTATCTTCAACCTAAGAAAACACTACAAAAACACTAAGAGCACTAGATTCTTAGAACATATATAAGTTCTAAAATGAGTTTTTGAAATTTTTTACTTTGAGTTTTGAAATCAAACAATTAAAACTAGACGTATCCAATAGAGCTCAAAATGAAATTTTTAATAATCAACTGGTTGCAGAGAAAACGAAAAATATGTTTCCCTGTGTTATTTTAAGGGGAATCTATAAAAAGTTGTTATTTTGCTTATTTATTTCTTCAACTTTATACCATTTGACATACACATTCACGAAAGGTGAAAAATAACAAATATTTGTTAACATCCCCCTTATGGCAGCAAATATCCAATGGTATCTCTAACTGAAAAATAAGTGTACCATACATGGTATCTTAACCTGTCATACATTAGTTTTTAAATGTGTTTTACTATGGTATAATAATGCTGTTATTGAAAAAAATTATTATATTATTTTTTATATATTTTAGTTTAGTAGATTGTAAACCAACCATTTTATTATAAAACTGTTTTCACATTTGTGGATTCTGTTATTTTGAAATTCACGAAGGATAAGTTTAAATTTATTTTTTTCGGTTTGTAGCCTTAAATTAAATGCAATTATAATTTAATAAAATTTGGGACCATTAATTATATTTAGGTTTAGAGTCTGCCACCGAACCATGAACTCTTATCTTAATGTCAATTTTAGTTGATGGAATCCCTAATCAGGCGTTGCCTTTGGGACCCTATTTTCCTCTTGGAATTTTATATTTTCTTTATTGTAACAGATTGTTATCTTATGTTTGGAAATACCTTAGTGTTTAATTTATAATTTTGTTATTTGTACTTGTTCTTTGAGGAAATAAATCATTTATTCATTTTCAGGCTGCAAGAAGACCCTCCCACCGGGGTCAGTGGAGCCCCTACAGACAACAACATAATGATATGGAATGCTGTCATTTTTGGGTATGTTTCTTGGACTTTTGGTATTCATGTTTTTTTGAGTGTCCTATTCATGTAGTTTTTAGCCAATTTACCTGTAGCCGTTGAGAATAAAGTTACTACGGTTGTAATCACGGTAAGATCTGAGCCCGGTACCATGATACTTTTATGACGTATACTGTTTCCAACATAACAGTTGTCACACAGCTTGCAAATATCTAAACGGTACTTTTTAGAACTGTGATTTAAGTTTCTCTTTAATTCTTCTAGGTAGGATGAAAAATAAGCCATTTTTAGCGAATTTCCCTATAGGGAATACGTTATTACGGTAGTAGTCATGGTAAGACCTAAGCCCGGGACCACTTTACTTTTTCATTTTGAGGTCCCCAGAAGCCAAAAACACCGTTCGTTCATTTTCATATATATGTATATATATATATATATCTATATATATATATACATATGTATATATATATATATGTTTATATGTATATATATATATATGTGTGTATATATATATATATATATATATACATTCTTATATATATATATATATATATATATATATAATATAAATAAGAAGGTTCTTAACCATTTAATTCCAGCTAAGTTTTGAAAACGATGTATTTAATCGAAACATAAACTTTTATAGCTGGTAAATGTTTTCTCTTGTTTGATTATGTTGAATATAATCTATATATATATATATATATATATATATATATATATATATATATATATATATATGTGTGTGTGTCCGTGGTACCGATAACTTTTGAAGCGGACCTCCGATTTTGATCAAATTTGGTATGAAGGTGTAAGACCAGGTCTATTTTCATGAGTTCGCGAACCAGCATTGTCGGGTTATGGGAACGGGTTTTTATGGGGCTTCAAAGGGGTCAAAAATGGGTTTTTGGCGTTTTTCGGGCTGAATTTTCTAAATTCATCAATTTTAACTAAAACCATTTAAAAGAGCTTATAAAAACAAACAATTTAGTATTTTTAATCTTTAAAATAGCTTAACTGGTTCTAGATAAAATTCAAATCAAGTTTCCCATGTTATTCTTATGGGTAAATCTTTAAAAAGTTATATATCGCTTATTTTTCAACATATCCTAATAAATATTTGTATGAACCTTCACTAGGTGGTGTGTAATTAAGATTTGATAAAAATCCCACATGGCAGCAAACCTACATGCTAAATCCCATGGTATTCTCATGGAAAATAAGTGTATAATGGGAGCAAGAGAGATGGAGATAGTAAGGTATCTGTTCCTAATCAGCTGATCAGCTGTCTTCTGCAAATTTGAAAAGTTTATGTTTTGTTATTTGTAAACAAATCATTTCTTTTGCATGGAAGCTTTGGATATGCACTTTTATTACTGTTAAAAATTAAAAAAGTAATTTATTGCAATATAAATATTAATATATAAATTACGAGGTGGCCCGTGCGCAAATTGCGCATTTTATGACTCTGTATGAGTGAAACTCACCTTCAGTACGTGAATGTTGATTATGTAGTGACTATTTTGAAGTATCTATTTTTGTTTACTATAAGGTTTTTAAAATTAATCTGAAGGTAATCAGCTGTTAAATTACAATTCACATTAAAGATCTTGCAATTAAAGTTGGTCAACATTTTACAGCGCCCCCTAGAAATAAATCAAAGGCAAGGCGGGCGAAGCCCGAAACAATATGACCTTTTAAATTACGATTCGTCCCTGCGGTATATCCTAAGCTTTAAAATGACACCTCAATCTTAAAAATCGGTTCAGTAGGTCGAGAGAAAGAGGGACGTAACAGACAAAACCCTTATAAAAATAAGAAGATAGATTAAATAAAAGTACTTTACTCAGAAATATAATGCCATTAAATATATTATATTTCCTTGTAAAGATTATTAATTATATAATATAGCCACAAAGTTCTTTGGTGTTGAAACAATAATTCTTTGGAAATTCGCTGAGTACGCAGGTCTGCTGCGACGGGGGTATTTAATAATGTGTTTGAACTGATTGTAAATTACAGTAGGGAGTGAAATTTCTTTTAATAGCTGATAGATGTCGGACATCCAGCTGGCCAAATGTCCCAGAATGGTGACATTGTTTTGACAACAATGAAGGGTTTCTACCCGTGGCTTTCACAGGGTGTCTAGTAGTCTTGAAAATCTGGAAAGTCTTGAATTAGTATTGAATTTAACAATGGTCTTAAAAAGTCTGGAATTAGTCTTGAATTTGCCTTCCGGTCTTGAAATTTATGTAAAGTTTTAATTATGGAGACGTTTGCAATCGCCGATCAAGACTCTCTGATCAAGATTGCTAACCAGTCAATCAAAACGCTCGCAACCGCCAATCAAGATGCTCGCGACCGCCGACCGGAGATGCTTGTATTGACTCTTGATTCATTCATTCGGTACTCTATTCATATAAATATGATGGTATTTTATAAGTGGTGGTATTCCCTTACAAAGTGATGGTATTGCACTTTAAGTAATGACTTTATAAGATGATGCAGTAAAAAATTCTTGTTTTGTAATCCTATATGAGGAGTGTATTCGCCATCGATCTTGAAATCAAGAGGGTAGGTTTTGCGCAAAATTTGCATTTAAGAGTGTTTTGGTCCGAAAATAAGTTTATAAACAACCTCAACCCCAAGAAACATTATTGATAGTAGGTTCTTGTATCACTTCAAGGTTCTTGTATTACATTCACGGCGAAACATGTAGTGATAATACCCAACCACAAAATTTGAGCGCTCGACGATAAGTATGTGTATACTATTTTGAAACAAATATGTTAGTAACATATAAATAATTTTGTAAAATGTAAAATATAGAAATTAATATGTCAAGTAATGCGATAGTCTTGAAAAAACTAAAAAAGTCTTGAAAAAGTCTGGAATTAGTATTGAATTTTGAAAGAGAAATATACTAGACACCCTGTTTCAGTAATTGCAGGAGGGTTTCACCGAGAAAAATTCAATGGTTAAAGTGATAATTTGGTTTTGATATACAGTCAACTCCCGATTATCCAGGGTAATGACTGGTTGAAGGGTCCCAGATAATCCAAAACCACGGTTAAAACAAAGAGTTCAATAAATTGAGTAAAACACAAAATAAACAAGTTTCAATTAAGAGTCCGAAAGGATTCCAATATTTATTAATTTTTATTGACCAACCCTTATTGGAATGAACAAACAGAGATCTTCTAGTTGGGTGAACAAGGAACACAATAAAAGGGTCCAATGTGGACAAAAAACCAAGGTCAGGTGTTCTATTGTTTGGCATTGGGCAGCCGGGATGGGTGGGTGGGGTGAGGAGGGGAGGGTAAAACGAGTAACGGTTCATCTTTTTGTCTAATTGGTAAAAATGTTAGAACAACACTTTGTTCCAAATGTATGCTAATTATTGATTTAGGCTGATAAATTTACAACTTTGTCAAATAAAATTTTAATGTAACTTTAACAAAAATTTCTTGAAATGCAAAACAAATGCATTATGAAATAAATGTGTTGTTTAGCATGATATAACACAAAATTAAATTATCACTAAGGGGTCACTGAGCAGCACACGAATCAGAGCGATAATTACAGACCGAACTGGAAACTAAATAGGACCTTTCTTGGTTTCTATTTTTAGCAAATCCGGGCTAGCGACCAGTGTTTCTAGCAGTCAAGGTCATGCCGCCATTGCGCCCCACTCCATCGCTCTGACTCATTCCTCCCTGACCACATGACTACGATCACATTTACGCCACCAAAGAATTTATGGATTACTTTCTGTGTTTTATTGCTTTTTTCCATTGATAAATCAAATAATAATTGGTAAAGATATTTCTTCTAAAGTAATTTCAACATAATAAGATCGATAAATGATGGTATTGTTGTCAAAGCTGGGAAAATAAATCAAATTGAAATTGATGTTTTGTGACCCCGGTTAATCCGCAACCCGGTTTACCCGCCCCCGGATAATCGGGAGTTGACTGTATTAGAAATACAAATGTGGAATTATAATTTTAAAAATTAAGATTATAATTTTATCTGTTGTTATGTTTTAGCCCACATGATACTCCTTTTGAAGATGGTACATTCAAACTGACTATTGAATTCACTGAAGAGTACCCAAACAAACCCCCAACAGTTAGATTTGTCTCCAAAATGTTCCATCCCAATGTTTATGCAGATGGAGGGATATGTTTAGATATTTTGCAAAACAGATGGAGCCCCACTTACGATGTCTCAGCAATATTAACTTCTATACAGGTAGGTGTCTGGCTTAATATTAATTTTTTAATGAATCAAATTTCAGTACTATTAAAATCTCAAATACTATTGGTAAATTAACCAATTAGATCAGCTTTACTTGTTATTTTTAAAGTTTTAATACAAAAGATTAACAACCCATAAATCGTTTCCAGAGCTTAGTAACACAGTATTTAAAAAGTGTAGTATTTGAAAAGAGCTTAGTAACACAGTATTATGAAAAGTGTTGTTAACCAGCTCTATGAAGTAAAACAACCCAATGTTTAATTATTTTTTTTTTCAGTCCCTGTTGAGTGACCCAAATCCGAACTCGCCAGCCAATTCCATGGCGGCTCAATTGTACAAAGAAAGTAGAAGAGAATATGAAAAGAGAGTCAAGGCGTGTGTCGAGCAGAGTTTTGTGGATTGACATTCTTACCAACTGTACAAATCTAACAACCTATTTAAAATAAACACGATGAATGTGAACTTGTTCATTAGAAATTCATCATTTGGCTAAAGCAAGTGATTTTGGTTTTTAATCTACAGTGATTTAATTTAAATCTTAACGGTTTCCTGCAGTCAATGTTTGCCAGCGGTAATTGTTCTAATTATTTTCCATTTATAAAAAATGCTAGGATCAGCTTATTTGTACATCAGTCTAATCAATCACTGAGTTCTTTCAAGACTTTAAACTTTATTTTGTACGAAATTATCGATCCCTTCCTATGTGTATATGTGAGACGCATCTCAAAGAGTGCATTTTTTACATTCACTCCTTCACGTTAAAAATATTTATTTGGTTTTAATACTAACACAATGTAATTGTAGAATGTAGTGATATGTTTTATTGAATACTTGAATAATTGTGCATAATTTTGTTATGTGGTCACATATTATGCTAAGATGTAAATAAATTTATCCCGGGTCTATTCAAAACTGTTTAATTTTACTGTCAAGTAAGATGTACAAATGTTTTATTTGGAATGCCAAAACTCAATTATTTATTTGAAGTTTGTGTGTTATCTACTTTTTATGTTTTTGATATTTCTTTTATTTATGTCCGTTAATTTGGGTTATGGACTCGGTCGGCAAAATGAGTGTTCTAGAATTGCTGCTTCTGGTATAATTTCCTCGATTGGCGAATAATTATTCAATCTAAATTATATATGACTTATAATTAGTTTAATAAATGTTTGTGTTCCAAATAAATGCATCTTGTATAAATCCCCCTTTAATAAATATAGTTGTAATTACAACGCCTGATGTGTTTTTAGTTAATTTCCCCTATAATATTTTAATTTAGAGTGAATACTAGTTTTGTAATATCGTAATGGCAAATAAATAAACTTGGGGTCATAATAATTATTTGTTTCTTATGTGTCATCTTAGTAAAATTTTAATATCAACCATTAAAAAGGACTTAACAGAATCTTACTTGTCAATGAAATCCCCGATTTTGATAAAGTTTCATATAGAGTTGTAGGAATTGAATGATATTGTTAACAAGAATGATCGGATGTCACGAATGGGGTGTCAAAGTTGAGGGTTTGGCATTTCCTTGCCCCTAGTTAAAAAAATCCTTCAAGGCAAACCATTTAAAAGACTTGAAAAACAAACAATTTAGGTTTATGAATCATTAAAATTTTAACTTAACTCGTTATGGTACAAAAAAAACTTGAAACTTTTTTACTCCTTTGTTATTGCTGTAGGAAATAGGCAAAACCTTGTAACCCACTTATTTATCAACAAAAATTTGGTATGTAACTTTTGTAAGTAAGATTTGCTATCATCGGGAAGAAACCTATGTACTCAGCTCCTTTAGAAATTGAGTGATCATTTTGTTTTGCTGCAATGGCTTCATTATGTAAATGGAACTATATTTCTAAAATGTGGGTGCTGAATTCATATGTGAGTTTTTCATATGACACCCTTCACCTCCGCATCACATGATCTTATAATTTTTCAGTCTTCTTAATTGGCTCCCTATTACAGTACAGGAGAAGCTCTCTTAACCGACCACTACGGGAAAAAACTATGGTCAAATATCGAAAAAGGCCGGTTAAACCGAAAAATACCACAAATAAACTTTTATTGTTCATGCAACGATTCTATTATGAATGCTTTGAAGCCACGAGTATATGTAAGTTAAGGGCAAAGCGTGTGTTCTAAATATGTGTTTAAGCTCATGACTGGCTTACTACACTGTACTATGGTTACATATACTACTTTAAAATTCAACCAACTTAAATTTGGTATAGCACTGGAATAATCATCTTGAATTTTTTTTTTCGACCAACCACCCATCCCAAGTGTAGCTACATAGATGTTGCTGGTCCAAATCATCATTCTCACTAACATACAGCAACATGGAATGGTGAAATATATTTGTTACCATTATAGATAAAGTAATGAGACTTGGAATATCAATAATAACAAAATATGTCTACTCTTTTAAAGTATTATCACTTTTTTATCCCTTAAGGGGGACGGCCCACAGACAAAATTCTTAAATAGCAGCATAGGTCGAGTTTGGTATTGAATTTAAGGTCTTACTTAGCAGAGTATAATGCCGCAAACTAGACTTCAAACGGATGACTGACACAGAAATGGCAGGCAAACAAAGTTTCCATTATAATCATATGGGTAAAACTTAAAAATGCAATAACTTTCTTAATACTCAACCTTTTGATGTCGGGTTTGTGGCATATTACTCCAAATGCAAAGATGTTTAAAATGGTGTATGATGTGACAAGGGCCAAAGAAGTTTCATTTTACACACTCTTTAAGGGATGTCCCTCTTCGAAGTCTTACAGAAATCTGCTTTGGCCCTTGTCACATCATACATAATTAATTTTAAACGTCTTTGCATTTGGAGTAATAAGCCACAAACCCGACGTCAAAATGTTGAGTATTAAGAAAGTTATTGCATTTTTAAATTTTTCCTATATGATTTTAATGAAAACTTTGTTTACCTGCCATTTCCGTCTCGGTCATCAGTTTGAAGTCTACTTTGCGCCATTGTACTCTGCTAAGTAAGACCTTTAATACCAAACTCGACCTATGCTACTATTTAACAATTTTGTCTGACTCCTCGTGGGCCGTCCCCCTTAGGCTCCTTTTATTCACAGCAACATGTCGCAGCGATTTTTTAAGTGCATTGCTTTAAATAGGGACGTTTATTCAGAAATGAGCGGTCTCAGAAGTAGCGGTGTGTCGCAGCGTTTTGTATATTCTGTCGCCTGCACTTAGAAATCGCTGGCGGCGAGCGGTTTCTATATGCATTGGTTTGTATTGGGCGTTTTACTCGAAGCGGCAGCCCGCTTACACTCTCGCAGTGCTGCCAACCCAAGCCATCTCGAACATCATTGGCAGTTCGGTAAGCAAGTGCAAAATGTGGTTGGTAGCACTTTTACCCCCTCCACGCAACACTGACCGACTGTGACGACTTGTCGCACGAAATTTTGGGACAGCGATTGGCCGCAGCGACAACCCGCTGCGACGTACCCCGTTGAATAAAAGAAGCCTTAAGGAATAAAAAAGTGATAGTAGCTTAAAAGTGTAGACATTTATGGCTATTATTGATATACCAAGTCTTATTACTTTGTATATAATGGTAAAAAAATATATTGCACCATTCCGGGACTTTTCAATCACACTGTATTAACACACTCTTGAGGTTAGGCACATAAAGCAACAGACAAGAGTAGGAATAGGAATAAGAGAAACAGAACAACCAGCTGATGTACAAATTGTGTGATTCTTATGAAACCACTAACTTACTTTCGTCAAATGCTCAGCTCTTGAATTTATATTTTAGTTTGAAACCTGTACTTTAAAGACCCCACAAAGCAACAGATTTAATTTTGGTTTAATAATGGACCTATTTATGGTAATATCATTCTAAGTATTGCAATGGTTGTAAATAAAATCAATAATGTAAAACAATTGAAAAATGTGAAAATTTTTGCAACACGATCAATGGTTTCTAACACAATCAATTTGGTAATAAAGTATACAAAAAGTTATAGTATCAAAAACTGTTCAATGATTTAGTTAGCAAACACAGAACAGTAAACTCTGCCCGCACTGCAAATTGAGAGCAAAATACTGAATTTGACTAGCTACAACAACGTAAGATCGAACTCTTGTAACATAAAAGTTGTATTTAGATCATTATCGTAACATCGGCTCGCACGGCTTTGTATATTCCGTTGGTTCTGGGAAAACAGTTGGTAAATCCGACAGGCGGTTTATCTGAGGTTCGTCGAAAGAGCTTCCACTGAATATTCAAGTGTCACTTGACATCACTAATTTAAATAATTTGTGGTATCCCGGTGGGTTTTGTAGGAAAATATATATAATGGAAGTTAGGTTTGGAAAGTCGGATGTAACACAAGTTGTTTAAGCAATAAAAATAAATTGGAGGTCCAAATGGCTTGAAGTAACACACATTTAGTTCACAGTAATTTTCTTCAACTAGAAATTTTGCTAATAAAAACCAAACTTAAGGATTGTCTTCTTTTAATAAATTTATAATGCTGACATCTTTAGGATTTCGAAAACCGAGATTGCGAAGAGATGCCAATAGATTTGTTCTTGATTTTAGATGAATCTCAAGAATGCCTCATACATCCCCTATTTAAATAATTTGTGGTATCTGTTGTAAGTACAGGTGGTTGCACGAGACGTGAGACAGTCTCTTTTGCGTGAGAGCAAAAGGGGCTATTGCGCATCCCACACCCACGCGCTGCCATAGTTCAGCACCGCCAGTCTGCTGTTAGCTCTTGTCTGGTGCTGTTCGCTACATACCACCCTAAAAAACGTTGACTCAATAGAAATAGCCAGTGAAACATTGAATAAATTGTAAATCAATAACTTTTTGTTATTAGTAGTGGTTGATCTGTGCTGTATTATATTAGTTTGTGATTTTTTAGCATTGTTAATGGTCATTTTGTTACCAAACCTTTAGGATTTGAAATTCCAGCTGGATTTCAAGTAGTGGATCTCTTCAAAAAAAAAAAAAAAAAAAGAAAAACTTGTTGTTTGCTGTCAGACAAGGGCTATTATTTATAATGTATACCTGTACTTTAGAAAGTATGTACACTTTATTTGAAAGTTTTCAATAGTTTAACATTATACTGATTAGGGATAATAGTTTTGATTAGGGATAATAGTTTCTATGTATACATTGATACTACTGTTTATATAGCAGTAATATTTTAATATTTATTAAAGTCAGCTGAACTGATTTGGCTGAAAATTGGTTTGGAGGCTGAGATGCAGGAAGAACATATACGTCAGACAGAGGTTGCAACCGCACAAAGTGTCTGACAGCCGGGAATACGACTTTTGGGAGTGCCCCTAGTAACATATGTTAATTTCAGCTTTTATAAAATGACGAAGTCTGACCTACTTTTCACCGCACTTTAAGGGTTGTCAGACAGGGGTTGCAACCGCACAAAGTGTCTGACAGCCAGGAATACGTATTTTGGGAGTGTCCCAAGTAACATATGCAAATTTCAGCTTTTATACTTATGACGAAGTCTGACGTACTTTGCACGGCACTTTAAGGGCCGTCAGACAGGGTTTGCAACCGCACAAAGTGTCTGACAGCCAGGAATACATCTTTTGAGCGTGTCCTGAATAACATATGTAAATTTCAGCTTTTATACTATGACGAAATTTTTGTGCAATTTTCACACTTTTCACACCTCACAACTCTGAAAGTAACCATTATCCAAATATCTTAATAGAGGATCGTTTAATATTACCATAAGGGCTACACACAGGCAAACTTTCAGGTTTTATAAAATGACGAAGGTCAGATCGTCGCTGGCTCTTGGACTATATAGGATAAATTTTATCCAGATTTCTCAATATTGCTCCGCCTACACGTCTTAAAAGTTAACCATGTTATTCTTATGGAAGCAACATTTTTGCATTGGAACATATGATTTAATTTATGAATATTAATTCAATGAACAGCTCTTCTCATTTAAAGTATTGAGGGAAGACTATAGTCGGGGGCAATAGAACAGGCGGGTGAAGGTCAAGCTAATTAACATGTAGTTAAATGAGCAAAAATCAGCTGGCTTATTAAAAGACTTGACCTTGACACGCCTGTTCTATTGCTCCCGACTATAGTGCACGTGTTGTTCGACATTGAACAATTTATTTTGATACAATACAAAAGTTACATTTGGTTCTAAATCATTGAAATCCGACCAATTCAATATAGTGAATATTAGGGATCATGAAACATTACAGCTGTACGTTAACAGATGTTTAAAATGGTCAAACCAATCTCAACGTTATTCTAATAGAAAAATTTTATTTGTGAATAGAACCCTTATTTTAAGTCTGATTTTTATCAATTTTTGCGGAAACAACTACAGACCAAGTCCTATCCAACGACGCCAATAACTTTAAAATTGGTTGAGAATTGTAGGAGGAGTTCTCTGCACAAAAAAAACCCCTTAGCATAATAAGTATACTATTCAAAATTCATAAAAGGCTTTGAAAATCATTTGTGGAGTCCCACCCACCACACATTGTAGACCTTTATTTCAAAAATTGAACATTATGTCTGTACCATCTATAATGTCTTCCAGTCTCTCATACATCTTAAGAAATATATTCAAAATTACAGTAAAAACAGCATATATCATGAACACAAAAAAAAAAATAGATTAAAATATGCAAAATCACAAAAAATGTATTCATATTTAAATGTAAAATTCTTCAATGCACTACCTAATGAAGTTAAAGAATTATCAAAAGAAAAATGCAAGAGTTACATCAAAATAATATTAACAGAAAACTGTCTCTACTCTACAAAATGAATCTATACTTATTTAATACGCTAAGGCTTATTTTGTGTTGGGAACGACTCCTACAATTCACAACCGATTTTCAAGTTTTTGGTGTCGTTGGATAGGGCTTGGTCTGTAGTTGTTAGCGCCAAAAAATTATGAGAATCTGCCCTAAAATAAGTACGCTATTTACAAATTAAATTTTAAAATTTGCCATTAGAATAACATTGAGATTGGTTTGAGCATTTTAAACATATGTTAACGTACAGCTGTAGTTTTTGATGATCACTGATATTCACAATAGTGGATTGGTCGGATTTCATTAATTTTGAATTAAATATAACTTTTGTATTGTATCAAAATAAATTGCTTGATGTCAAGCAACACGTGCAATAGTATTTTAAAATAGTTGTAAATTAGCAGCCTTTGTATATGTATAAGTATTTATATTGTAGTGCATCAATGATGCCTTGTACAATAAAGATTTATTATTATTATAGATTAGTAGCAAAAAACCCAGAGGATATTATGGACTTGCGGTGAGTGAGCGTAGTGAACGAGCTTACCTTAAGGGTGAAAAATTCCTCAGGTTGGCATTACAAATTATGCCGGGTAAGCCAGTTTTGAATAAAAGAGGAGAAATTTCTGTGACAAGTTGTAACCTATTGGTAATAATGATTTTTTTCTTCTGTCTGATTCAAATGACTGGAACGAAGGTCTTCCTCTGATTGATGGTGAAAGTACCAGGTTAACCGAGCCTTGCTCGTTGGTTTTAATTCAGTTTTGATATAGTGTCATTAGAGCTATTAAATTTCTCCCAACAACCAACTATACCTCTTCACAGTTAACAGCTGTTTCAAAAAGTCTGCTTAATATTAATGTTCCTTTATTTTTGTATACCTTTCGTTGTTATTTCGTTACCAAAATAGCAACCCATAAGACCAATGTTAAAAATTACGATTTTTAAACTTAAATTCTGACAAAATTCGATTTTTCCTGGGATGGAGGCCTTTTCTAAACTTATTTTTGGGCCAATACACTTTTAATTGCAAAGTTTAAGAAAAATCTGACAGCTAGATTTCGAGATCGTGGAACACACATCCCTTCAGACATTCCTCGTATTATAGTATAGGATATAATTGAACCGTTTACAGTATTTAAAGCGATAGTGAATGTTTAAAATCAATGACGCAACATGACATGTGATGTAAAAACTCTTACGTAATGGATGTTATAAGGATGGTCACGTACAGTCTGACACTGAAAAATACAGACCAACAGAACTTCTAACATGTACTGAACCACCGAAACTAGAATACTCTAATGGTAGGTGAAACCACAGCTGATTCCAAGGGAAAAGAACCATGTACGTCACATTTATTTAACAGTTTCTTTCAGTTGAAGCACCAATCACTGATTTGTTGTTGATGTCACCTACATTATTATATTCTAGATTTCTTGTACAGAACCTAATACATTGCCGACAGTGACAAACTGTGCCGGTTTTAGTTGGCAGAGTTTGTCTAAGGCGGCTCACTGCCAATAAGGGACGCGGAATGGATGAGTCAAGTTTTGACCAAAGATATCAGACATTGTCACCGGCAGGCCAGGCTTATTGGAAGAGTTAGTCCGGACCTGCCACAACATGTGGAGATTACGAACAATGGGTACAGAACAAATAAGTAGGAATTCCAAGTAAAAAAATTAGTGTTTCCCATGAAAACCAGAGGAAAATAAAGCGCTGATGGGCTGGTTTTAGGATTACTTCGCCTAATTGCCAAATGAGCAAACTTGTTTCTTAAAAATCAAAACAACAACAAACCTATAAAATACTACGTTAAATTGAGAAAATTACATAAATTGAGGCTGTAATAAAGTTAATAGAAAACGCTAAGTTTGTAACAAATTATTAACTTTTTATTGAGTTGACAAAGCTAGATAAACAACAAAATAAAAAGATGTTTTAAATAAATGTTTCTTAAATGACAACTTTGATAAAGTTGTAAGGCTACAGTAAGTTTTATTATAAAAGAACATGGAAAGAACAAACAGAAGGACAAAAATGTAAAAGGTTTTTTTTAAACATGTGATTATAAAAACAGCTGTTATACTACACTTCTCCCCTTCTTCTAAGGGTTATCCGCCAATCGCATATGGTCTACATGATATCGCCTGTTTATTCCATCAATGTTCACCAGATAGGAATATATGGCCCGTTTACTTTCAATATCTTGCCTCTTTTGAAACCTGAGCCCGATGTGTTCAATACCCATATGGCATCATCTTCTCTAAATACCTTTTCTTTTGCGTTGTCCTTCATCTGCTTTGTCGTCTGAGTTGGGAATAAATAGATCTAATTGTGAATGAAGTTCTCGACCAAACATCATAAAAGCTGGTGATTTTCCAGTTGATCTTTTCGGTGATGTCCTATATGCAAACAAGAACTTGGTTAGCTTCTCTTGGGTAGTTCCGGGATTGTTTCAGGACGGTTCTTTGAAAAAGCGAACACATCTTTCAGCTAAACCGTTACTTTTTGGGTGATGTGGCATGATGAGAGCATGTTTAATGTTCAGATCTTTACAAAATGTCTGAAATTCATGTGAATAGCTGTGGACCGTTGTCACTTACAATGACTAGTCCAGGCTCTGAACAGGTTGAGCATGCATAAAAGTCTAACGAAATTTGACTTTTGATTATTGTTGGGAACATGTAGTAGATGTAAAAAATCGATGTTGCCACATTTCCAAAGTGGGCACAACACGGGGGACGCCCCCTAGAGGAAGTCGTAGAGGAAACTGTGTTGGCCTATGTCATGTTGTATATCATTTTAAAGGTCTTTGAATGTAGATTCGAATGCCACAAAGCCGATCTCTAAAGGTCGATTATAACTCGAGTTATTGCCTTTTGAAATTTCGGCAAAATGCTTTTTATGCAAAGTTTGACTGCCTGCCATTTCTAACTCGATCGTTCATTTATGGTCGGCTTTGCGAAATTGCTTTCTATTAAACATGATCTTAAAACTTACGTTAAATATTTCACAAAACATTTCGTGGTTTGTCCCAAATAGGACTGAAAATCATAATGTAATTACAATATTTCGGACAGCAATTGAAGACGGCAGATGAAGACTTAAAATAAAACATTTAACTTAATTTTCAGGATATTTATAAAGAGGAGATAGACATAATTTAAATAGATTTGAAAATAATGTCGCAAACTCGACCTCAAATGAACGTTGGAGCCAGAAATGGTAAGCAGTCAAAATTTGCATGAAAGGATTTTACCGAAATTTCAAAACGCAATAACTTGCGTTATATTCGACCTTTAGAGATCGGGTTTGTGGCATTTTAATCTACATTCAAAGACCTTTAAAATGATATATAACATGACATAGGCCAATTCAGTTTCCTCTACGACTTCCTCTAGGGGTCGTCCCCCGTGTTGTGCCCACTCTGGAAATGTAGCAACATCGATTTTTTACATCTACTAAATGTTCCCAACAATAATCAAAAGTCAAATTTAGTTAGACTTTTATGCATGCTCAACCTGTTCAGAGCCTGGACTAGACTTGGATATCCGAATTTCGAGAACAAATCTTCTGCAATACTGATGGTCGACTTTGTTGTGGTCGATGTCGTTTGAATCACCTCAAGCCATTTTGATCGAGCGTCGACCATGACTAAAAACATGTAACAAAAGACATATAACAAAAGAAAATAAGATCAATTTCATTTGTTTTTGTCCACTTAAGGGATTGCATACCTTTTGATATTTTCAAGACAATTTATCATGCATACGTAGAATCTATTTTGAGGTATGGTTTGATTCAATGGGGACAGGCAACGGATATAAGGACAGTTTTTAGGCTACAAAAACGAATTATACGCATTATGACTAATTCCCACCCAAGAAGTTCCTGCAAACCTCTTTTTCAAAATTTAAAAATTCAAACGCTCACAGGATTGTATGTATATGAGATATATACACAATGTTAAAAATAATCTTCTGGAAACTTTAAATTTTAATCATAACTACAATACTAGGAATGAAACCTTATTTAGATTACCAAAACACCGATTAACACTCTACGAAAAAAGTCTTTTGTATGCTGGGTTAAAATTATATAATGAACTGCCAGTATATTATAAAAATATGAACACAAATCAATTAAAAGAAAAAATAAAGAATGAACTCCTTAATCGGGCACTTTACACTCTACAGGAGTACTACAGTAATCCTTTGAGATAGTACTCTTATTTTAACTTTCCAGAATAATTTTTGAGCTTTGTTTTGATTTGATTGACTTATTTTTTGTAATATAAGAATATTTTAAGTTAAGTTTATTGACGATGCACCTGTTCTGTATCCACATATTTATGAATGTTTTGTGCAAATAAAATGTCTTATGTCTAACAACATTTTCCCAAGAAACAGCCCCGCAAAGTCAATGTGAATCCTCAACCAGACTTCTGATGGCCATGAAAAAAGTGACATTTCAGGGTCTTTACACCTGTTCTCTTGACATCCAACACAGTGTTTTACGTGTTCTTCAAGGTCCTTAATCCACTTTTGGCCACCATACTTGGAATCGTGCTTTTGCCTTCGTGGCCACGATTCCTGGACTACTTTTGGGGCCTACAGGGTTGAAGTTTGGCATGGAAGTTCCTCTTTCCTCACAGGTGCTCACTAAGAAACGCTTTTGCAAAATTCCTTAGGTCTCCACCTCACAGGTTTTTTAAATGTCAATATAATGTTATAATAATGGACAATTTCAATAAAAATTTAGAAAAAAACAAATCTATAAACTAAAGGGTCTGCGGGGTTAAAATTTGGAGTGATCTCTTTGGTCATAGGTGCTCAATAAAAAGTTGTTCGCACATTTCCTTTAGGGCTCCGCCCCACATAACCTCAAAATTACTGTAGAGCCTAGAGGGTTAAAATTTTGCATGGACTTTGCTATTAGATCTTCACTAAGAAAAGGTTTTGTAAATATGGTTTTGGAAGTTCTGTAGGGCCAGACCATCCTCATAATTAGACCAATTTGTATACTGTATATGAAGTTCAAATTGTGGTTCTGATCCCACGTTAAACTGTAGGTCCATAGATACCATTGGCTGTTGAGCTATTAATTAACAGTCCTGCCTAAGGAGAATGTCGGCCTTAGTCAGTAACAAGACTACAAGATCGCGCCACAATCATCCTACACTCATATCTCATTCATATTGTGGTTAAAATACCCACTATGTGAGGTCCCTGTCTCAAAATAGTGATTTAGGGCTCCACCCTACAGGACTTCCAAATTACTATAGAGCCTACAGCATTGAAATTTGACATAGGCGTTCCCTTAGCTCATATTTATTCATTAAGAAACGGTTATGGCAATATAGTTTTTGAAGTTCTTTAGGGCTCCGCCCCACTGGACTTGAAATTACTCTATGCCTACAGGGGTAATATTTGACATGGTTGTTCCTCTTTACTCATATTTATTCACCAAGTCAAAAATAAAGAATAACAATTTTTGGATTTCGGCTTAGTTTAGCCGTAATCCGCCATTTTGTTTTTTATACATAATAATTTTTATTTCCGTGGCTGTTCGTTGTATTAAGTTCATATTTGGCATGAACCTTTATGACAGCAATGTCCATTTTCAGGAAAAAAATTATTTTTGTCCGATGTGTATTTTCAAAATGGCGGCCATTTTATGTTTTTAAACTCAAATATCTCAAAACCGGTAAATTTTATCAAAATTTTACAAGAGACAAAAAAGTTGACAAATAAAATTACCTAACTAATGGTACCAAGATTGTAAGGATTGAACAACAAATAACGGAGTGATTGCCATTTGTATGCATAAAATCATTGATTTTCCATTAAAATGCATGCAAATTTAGGTTATTTTAGAAGGAAAATCTCAATAACTCCATTATTTGTCGTCAGATCTTTACAAATTTGGTACCATTAGTTAGGTAATTTTATTTGTCAACTTTTTTGTCTCCTGTAAAATTTTGATAACATTTAGCGGTTTTGAGATATTTGAGTTTAAAAATATAAAATGGCCGCCATTTTGAAAATACACATCGAACAAAAATAATTTTTTCCTGAAAATGAACATTGCTGTCATAAAGGTTCATGCCATATATGAACTTAATACAACGAACAGTCACAGAAATAAAAATTATTATGTATAAAAAACAAAATGGCGGATTACGGCTAAACTAAGCCGAAATACAAATTGTTATTCCTCATTTTTGACTTATTTTTGCATGTAGAATCAGGTCCTGTATAGCCAGGGACACTTTTTTGTGACACCCTGTATTTGTAGTTATTTTGGGCTCCGCCCCATTGGGCTTAAAATTACTCTATGGAATAAAGGGTTAATATTTGACATGGCGCTACAAATCAATATTTTAATTAATTATTAAGCTGGTTTTACAGTGCCGCATTACTGTATAACACATTTAAATAGTTAAAGTCCTTAATTATAATCTTACACTAGTGTCTTTGGTGATGATGCATTTTCCAGGATCTCGAAATCTAGCTGGTAGATTTTTCTTCAACTTTGGATTTAAGAAGCGTTTTGATAAAAATAAGTTTTAAAATAGCCTCAAGTCAGTAAAAATCTAATTTTGTTTAAAATTAAATTTAAAATTGTGATTTTAACATTGATGTTATGGGTTGCAATTGACTAAAGAGAGGAGGTGGACTTTTTTTTGTAAACTTAACCTCCTGATTTCCAAGACACTATAACAAAAGTAGATTAAAACCAAAGAGCAAGGCTCGGTCAACAATTAATTAATCTAAAATTAATTTAAATTTGTTAAATCACTAAAATTAAAGTAATATCTACGTAGAAAATTTGTAGGTTATATGAGTTGTAATGGAACAACCAGCTGATGTGTGAGTTGCATAATTTCTATTACAACACTATTTTCGTCTAGAACCTAAATTTAAATGTGAAACCTGAATGTTTTGAACTCACTGCCAACGGGTTTGAATTTGGTTTAATAATGCGCTTTCTCATGATGTTTTTGTGATGTTACTGTAATCTTTATTGGTGTTTACTTCAATTTTTTAGACAATTTTTTTCATGCAAGGTTAAGAAGAGTGGCAGAACTGATTTACCAATCACATGTGACTTGTACTTCATATTTGCCGTGTGCATAGTGAGCCCTCCCTAGTCCCTACCCACCAGCTGCCACTGCTTCTAATGTGCATTTTTGTAGATGCCCTGTAATTAACAACCATTTGATCTCAAAGATTTATTTAGGCTTTTAACATAATTGTCAATAATTCCAAACTTTAATCATAACAAGACAAAAATTAAGACCTTTATGGATTTGGGCATTATAAAAATGCAGGAGATGCTCTATTTGTAATAACTGATAGTTTATAGGTGTTTCTGTAAAGGGTTTTAATGTGATAGTTGATTTCTTCTTGATACCTTTGTTAGAGTTTCTAATCCAACTCTGTGGTCTAATAAAAACTTCCACTCAAATAAATATGAACTATGTTCCTCTTCTTTTGATCGCTAAAACTTACCAATAATAATGAATATTACTATAATTTATATCAGAAGCACAATCTTTTATTGATATTTACATCAAAGCATATTTCTGTAAGGGTTCATTGTGGGACGTCCCATAGAGTATGTTTATGTTGAAACTTCATTAGCCTCTGTCACATCATACATCATTTTAAACGTCTTTGCATTTGGAATAATTAGCCACAAACCCGACGTCAAAAGGTTGAGTATTAAGAAAGTTGATGTATTTTTAAGTTTTACCCATATGATTTTAATGGAAACTTTGAATGCGTACCATTTCTGTCTGGGTTATCCATTTTAAGTATAGTTTGTGGCATTGCACTCTGTCAAGTAAGACCTTTAATTGGATGTCCATATTAACCTATGCTTACATTTAAGATTTTCATCTGACTCCTGGTGGGCCGTCCCCTTAACATGACTAAAAATGTTTAATAATGTCAAAAGGAACTTTGTGTTAAGTTACTATTACCCCCTAAACGATGTTTATTTATCTTAACAAATAAAAAAATTAAAGTGGGGTGGGTGACAGACTTTTTTACACCCGGTAGAGTTATTTCATCCAATAACAAATGGTTCTTTGATATTTGAAACCATAACATATCCCAGTTCAGCAGATGTGTTTACTCAGCAAATTTCCAATCGTGTTTTTGTTAAATCAATATTACATGAGGATATAAGAATTGGTGATCTATTGGATTAACTTAAATGTCACTAGTTGACTGAGGAATCTAGTTTACCACCAGCGTCTGTCAACTCTGGTAATTTATTTATATCACTAACTGACAACTAAGATATTTTTATTGACTAGTAGATTCTCAGGTTGCAAATAAAAAATAGTAATAAAAAGTACAAATATATATTTAGCCTATTCAACTTAACAGCTATTTTTACAAAAATAAATATAATATATATACAATATACCACTTTCAACAAGAATTTTAAGGCAGTTCTGGTACTCAGCAGTTTATACTGCATTTTATAATTTTTCAATAGTCACTTAATAATAGATTGGACACAGCCAACATCTAACTGTTAGACAGACATTAGATATAAAACAATGCCAAGCTCAATAGAAAATCTTGCCACTGCATAGAAGAAAAAAAGGAATGTTTATATTTTTAACAACACAGGAAAACTAAGGCCAAATATAGTCAAAATATAAATGTATAAAATAACAAAATAAAAACAAATAAAAATATGTTTAACATGCATTATAATAGTCTTCTTAATAAAATATATTTGTTATTACATTAAAAGATATTAAAATTTCTTATTTAAGGGGTGTGACCTTTTTTTACATCAAGTTTTAACTGATCAAATCCAACAATTTTCTGTGGGACTGATAGTGTATGTAAAAAAAAATTGATTAAGGTACGTTTGGATAAGTTTTGAAGTCTCAGGTAAATTAAAATGTGTGATACAGCGATTACAATGATTAACAGAACATCTTTCCTAAGGTACGTCCAAAATTAATTTGTTGACGTTACAGGAGCCAATACAATACTGACCACACTGACAACATGCAACCTGTTGGTAGATTAAGCTTGGCTTTGTTCGCTAGGTGTCACTATGACTTGTCCGACGTATGTCTGAGGTTATCGTCCAACTCTTCATGATGCCTCACAGTGCTCAGTAGCTTCAACTGCACACAGTCCGTGTTGAGATCTCCGGGCTCAGTCTCCGAAATCTCCAAATTGTACTGGTTGGCCTGTGGAAAATTGTTCACATGAGATCAATCATTAAATGATTAATGATTCTAGTGTGACAATTAATTATGTTGCGTACAGGCTGTATTGCAGTTTAGAAACCTTTCTGACAGCTTAAGTACTTAAAATAATTGACCCATTTTCCATTGTATTACATTACAATTACACTTTAAATTTATCTTTTAAACAGTTAACGGTTAATATATTCTTACATAGCACTTTAAATAAGATTGTTACTATTTGTATAACAATACAGAATTCAGGATCTTAAACATTTCTCACAGATTGGTCAGTTAGTTAAAGCAGGAAACCCACTCTAGCCCGGCGGCCTCCGTCACCGTCCGGCACCGGCGAGTCCCGGCAACATTGCTTTGCATTGATTTAAATGGGCGGTAACCCACCATACCCGTCCGGCACAGCTCCGTACCGTCACCGTCTGTCATTGGCGGCGACCATTGCTCTTGGGGGCATTTTTGCCTGCCGGCGGACCCGTCAAATTTTGCAGTCAACTTCTGACCTTCATTGTGATTACATCGACAGTGCCGTAAAAGCTGTACATTGAGTACGGATGAAATGTTGATGGAATTTACTGTGTTTCTCGGGGAACTCCAGTAGCTCAAGCAACTCATAAAACTTCTTCTGTGACATAAGAAAGTACGAAAAGAATTTCACGTTGTCTTTCTTCAAATTTTCAAACAAATGGTGAAATTTGCCATTTTCTTTTCTTCTCTTGAAAATTTCATGAATCTAGAACTTATGGTTCCTTCTCTTTAATCTTTCCTCTTCATGACCACACGCCGCGTCTATCACAAACAACTCATCGTCCGACGAACTCTCCATTGCAACTGCTATATTTAGCACCATTTATGACGGAGCATACCAGGCTGGCAACGGACAAGTGAGTTTGCACGGGAAAAATCTACGGCCATCACCGGACCCGCCGGTGCTCGCCTGTGTCGGACGGTGACGGAGGCCGCCGGGCTAGTGGGTTTCCTGCTTTTACTGGCATAGTTGATCAGGTTTATCTTGTTCTTACGGAGGTCAAGAAATAATATAACATACAAGAGAGGTAATAACACATGATTTATTCTTATTGCCAAAAAATCAACTTGAAACAAACATTAGAAAAAACATCACTCCATTTCTACAAAATTCTAAAACATGAATGAACATAAATGAAGTGAAAACTTGAAAAAGTTATACATAAATTAACAGAGTCCATATATTTTTGTTTCAATGGGAGAGATGCGCTTGTTTGTCTTTTATAAGTTCATTGTACCTGGGAGTAAATTTTGATAGAGCAACCTGTGAGCAACGTGTCTGAGTGCTAGACACGGACGCGTACACTTTGGGGCCGCCGGGCAGCATTCATGGCGCTTTCCCAACACGATAAAGCTTATAACGACAAAACTGCACAGAGACTCAAAGTTTTGGAGTAGGCCTTTTTGGTAGATGACGGCGGCGCACCTGGCACTAGCTCGCGGCGCACCAGGGCGCCGTGGCGCACAGTTTGGGAACCGCTGCCATAAGATAATGTCTTTACTGCAACCAAACAATACTTTACATTCATCAACTTTTTATTGTCCAATATTCATGGCCAACTTGCAATCCTGATACACTCCACTACCTCTAATCCGGACTCCTCCGGACCAGACCCTTGTCCAGATAAAAAACCTCCGGATCATCCGAAGGTTGTTTACCTATGTAAATTACAACCTTTTAATAGCGTATATATAATTATAAATCACATTTTAATACAATTTTAAAGTGTACTAACCTAATCATTACGGGGTTTTGCTATTAACTCATTTCTTAATTTTTGCGACATTGATAAAAACAAACTTGGCACCAGACAGTTGCAAAGAACACTAAATTATTAACTAACACAAAATAAAAACTTCATAGATTTATTTTTTGAAGAAACGGGTTACTATTTTATATTCATAATTATAATGGATTAACCATAATTTACCTAACTCACATACAAAATTCTAAAACACACAACAATATACTGTAATTATTAGTAAAATCAGCTAAATTGTAGTATGACGATCAAGAACCAACAAAATCATAAGCCGAACTGAGGGTCTTTGTTTACTTGTAGGTCGCAAATGAACAAATATATTGAATGATGTCAATTTCGGCCGTGAAAAATTTGGTGCACGCTGATGACTCATTTTCAAGAATTCTTCCCGACCATCCGGCGTCTGAACGAGAGGAAGTCGATTGCTTGGTATTTTCACTCTTTTTAAATACTGTACTAACATCTAAATGATTCACAAAGTCTTTAACAGGAACTTAGATAACTCAAACTAATCTAATTTAAATTGTCTTGTCATTCAATACCTTATAGCAATATCTCTAAGTTTAGAAAGTAAGTTTAGAAACCTTGGAGAGTTTTCACCAGTCCCTTGAGGTCTGAATTATCCAGGTAGGTAGAACAATATTTTTTTATTTAATGTAGAGAGAAAGTTTTATTGGAAGGTAAACAGAGAATCAAAAGAAAGCGAATTTTCTTTATGCATTATAAAGACACACAAAAAGCAAAGTTAGTTTTTAAATTATTATTTTTTAAATTGGTTGATCCCATCCTGTGTTTAGTAAAATTATGCCACACTGATGCCTAATATACACTTAAACAACTTTAGGGCAGAGCTACTGGTCAGCAAAGACCTCACTTACAATATTTTAAACTTAAAATAAAATAGAAAATCATCCTTCACTCTTGTTGCCAAACAACTTGAAATAGTAATCTTGCAAAAATGTGCTTAACTACAAATTAATGAAAGGTTAAAATTCTACTCAATTCACAAGACCTACTCTCAACTACTAAATGAATTACAAATAAAAAATTACCCGTATAAAAAACATCCCTTTCATCTCTTACTGAACAGGGAGTAAAGGATAATTAAATTACAGTGGACTCTCGCCGTCATGTTTCCCAGAGCCAATTTGATTCTCTCTGTCACAAGCACAAAAGTTACATTGTTATATTTCTTAACTAATTTTGCTGTGAAAATTACAAACTACATTTTTTATTTGAACGTTCTTTGGAAAGCTCATTCTCTGGCATTCATTTTTTTCTATAACCTGGCTATATAGCACCCCTTACATCAAATCCTAATATAAAAAAAGGAGGAGCTCACCAACATCAGAGTAGAGAGGAAATACCTAGCGACTTCCTCGCGAGGTTTTCCTCCAACAATCTCTTCAAACTTTTTTACAGTTCCAATCTTTCCACCAAAGTTTTCAAGTATTTTCGACCCATATTCATGAACATCAAAGCCACTTCTTTGTTCAGCACACTCAAGTTTCGGCAGAATTTTCTGATGCCACTCATCCACCCTCCTGGCCATGTCAGTCATCCTGTTGTGCTGAAATTCAATCAACCATGAATTTAATTCAATTATTTTACATGAATTATTTTGTATTTTTTAAAACTATTTTTTGACCTCAGATGCTACATTCTGTCAATGATTATTGTCTAACTCAAGGCTAATCACAAATGACAAAAGTTCTAAAAACAACATAATAATGAATTTAAATTAAAGTTTATAACTATATTAATTCAAAAAACCTACATGCTGCAAGTTGAAAATGGTAAGACTGTAAACCTTTATCAACGAATCAGAGGCCACAAACACGTCCAGTGCCGTAGATCACTTTATTATATCCAATCTTCCCCCTTTGGTTCCATTAAAAAGAAAATACCCCGTCGCAGCAGACCTGCATACTCAGCAATTTCCAAGGAATTTGGGTATATTTTCTATTTCCCCAAAAACCATGGGGATGAGAGTATGTAATTAGGCCACCATATGGTTTTTTTTGTAAATATGAGTTAAAACCTACCTAGTGATTGTACATACCAAATTTTATCAAGTTATGGTGTTATTTTCATTTTCCCCATAAGCCCCATATGAGTGAGTACGTAGGTTTGCTGGCCCATGGGTTTTGTAAGCAAATATAAGTTAAACGTTTGATAATGAATGTACACACCAAATTTTATCAAGACATGTCAATAAATAAACTAGATAGGCGGTTATGTTGATTTCCCATAAGCATAACATGGAAAACATAGTTTTTGGATTTCCTCCATAACCATTTAAGCTAAGTAAAACATAAAAAATAATAGATTGTTTGTTTTTTTAAGCTCTTTTAAATGGTTTAAGTTTAAAATGTTGAATTTTATAAATTAAAGTGAAAAAAGCCAAAAACCCATTTTATACTCTTTTGAAACCTTATAAAACCCCATTCCCATGGTCTGATCATTCTGGTTTGTGAACTCAATCAAGTATATGCTGGTTACACCCCTGTACCAAATTCCATAATCAATTCAATTAATCAATTCAATTCAATCAATTTTCAAATTTCAAAATCAGAGGTTCCGTTTAAAAGTTATATACAGTGCTCGATTTCTAAAAAAAGAGGTAAGGGAACTGGAAAGGAACTGGCTCACCATGGGCCCTTTCCCGGAAGATTTTTAAAAATTACTCTTAAGTTTCAGTGTTTTTAACGTACCTGAGAATATTTTTGCAGCTTTTTTATGACACTCATAATACAATTTTAAACGTTTAATAAAAATCATTAAGCCTCTCGGGAGCAGGTGTGTTTCATACTGACTAACTTAACAATGTAAAATCTAGATAAGGCCTAATTTTTCTAATTTATTTTAAAAGATAGCGACCAGTCAAGGCCTAGAGACGATACTTTAAACTTCTAGCAATATTATATTCTTATTAAATAAAAAGTTATTACTATTTCTCAAAATTAATTCACTGTGACAAAAAATAACATAAAAATTATGTTAAAAAGTTTTTTTAGTTGTTTCTAAAATAACTAATTTACTTTTTAATTTTTAAAATTTTTTTAAAAAAGGTACGGGAACGCCGCTTTGCTGCGTTCCCCCTTAAATCGAGCACTTATGAGAACGAGCACTTAAATCGAGAACAATTATGAGACACCAATAAAATTGACTACCCTGTTTTTGTGGAAACATTTATTTCAAATCATTGAATCCAGCAACATTGATGTCTGATAATTGTTATAACTATAGTAGCCCTAAAATGAATTCTTTCTGCAATATATTGATAGATATATTTACATATATATGAAAATGAACGAACAGCGTTTTTGGCTTCTAGGGACCTCAAAACTAAAAAGTATCATGGTCCCGGTCTTAGGTCTTACAGTAAATACTATTGTAATAGCGTATTCCCACAATAACTAAACTATTAACAAATGAAAGGCTAAGCAGTTATTTATAGCAATCCTACACTGTAAAGACACACAAGTACTTTTTGGGTTAAGAGTACTTCTTTATCAATACAGGACCTTTACAACCTAATTAAAATTTGAGTTTTCTCTTCTAAGTAAGGCATGAAAACGTGATGGAAATAAATATAACTTTGAAATCAGAAAAACCAATAGGTTGTTGTAATACTCACGTCGATCTTCCTACTCCTGAAGGCCTGCATGGTACGCTGGGCCTCGATGTCGTAACTGCTGGGGTCGTCAGCCTTCCACCCGTGGCCAGCCGCAGATTCGTTTATCACCTGCTCATCCTTATCCGGCATAGGAACTTCCACCTCTGGCGCGACTTCAACATGACTGACTTCAGCAAAACCCTCAAAGTCTGCAACGAAGGAATTATTTCAACGCAATGTTGCAGCAGGCTCTTTATTATTTGGGTACTGTGTGGCTCTTGACTACAAATAATACTCTAAACACAAAAAATAATGATCTCAAATTTGTGTACAAAATAAATTAATTGCCTAACTCAACAATAATTTTAAAAATGAAGGACACTCCACACCGATACTGTAAAAATACTTAAACAAAACAACTTATGTGTGCACAAATCTATATATATAATTGCGTAAATGAATCGGTCCCCACAAAATATCTCGAGTTAGAAGAAAGATTGGGTAACGTATGATGGCTCATTTTAAAGCTTGAGGGTCAAGGACGCAAGGAAAAATACCACAACTATCAAAAGTTACCTGGGCTAATCTAATGGGAAGAAGATTTTAAGATCTACACGTGTGATTCAGCAGATTTTAGTGTTTTATCATAAACTCAGATGGTTATTGAGCACATATTTTGAATTAAGATAACAGTATACTTATAACTTTTAAATTTGGAAATGTACTATAAATAAAGGAGAACACTAATAGTCATGAACGGATTACGGATCCACAGGAGATTTCATCTTCGTGACCCCATCTATGTCATTAAGTAAATAGGAGTAGAATGATTGGTATATTCTAAAGGTTTTGGACTGCAAATGGGTCTGCTTTAAAATCATATAGAGTTCACGTGGATTAACTACTAAATGTTTTGCACTGATTTAAAATGGTCCTTATCAATACTGTGACAGCTTCATATTGACATACTCAACGTCCAACACTGTATAGCAATCAGAGAGCCAACCAGGGGCATTAGTTTACCTAAAATATTAATTCAATTTCTTTGAAGACAAGTTTAAAATAAACTCTGTACGTACCATTTTCATTGTCACTTTCTTCTTCTGAGTAGAAACCTTTGAAATCTGAAAATGAAAATGATTATTGTTAACAGAACCAAATTGTAAAGCCAAAAGAAGCATATATGTGATTTGTAATAAAATTCTGCATCTACAGGAACCTTTCCAACAGTAACCGCAGATTTCTCCTACAATGCAGAGAGAAAACAAAAGATGTCAACTTATGGTGTGCCAAAACCAAGGTTCGTATATAGTAGGTTGCCTTGATGCCATAAGACGCATGGAGCCCGCTGCGGACTCGGCTGTGACGTCACGTGCCGACCTCGGTGCACGGCACACGCTTGACACCACTCAAGTTTGTGCTCTAACAGAAAATCGACTATTACCTCTACATAAATGTTGGTTACATCAAAATGTTCACCATTTAATCTATTTTCAGACTGTGTGGGTTAAATTATAAAATGTTATCCTGTGATTTTTTAAAACTTGATAATAAGAACTTGGGAAAGTCAAACCTGCGGGCCTTGACGGGAGTTGAACTTAGGCAACATTGATGCTTATAACACCTCATTACACCGAATTTGTTAGAATAATGATTGATGTAACTATATATTTCAATGTAGGAAGGGACAATCTTTACAACGATATTATTTTTAATGACGTAAATATCCGTATTTAATTTTGAAAATACAAAAATCACTATGTTTGTTTTAAATTACGAAAAACTTACATTAAAATTTCAGTAAGCGAGGGAAATTTTTATTTCCTAATCGATACCTACAATTGAAATGTCAAATTAAAGAACATAAATTAAATTTTCTTTAGGTTTAACTAGAACTAAACTGTGATGTATTTTTCGTTTACAATCGCCTCTTAAAGATAAAAATGTTATTCGCAAGCGCTCTAAACCCCTGTTGGCGAGCGGGATACTTAAAAAAATACCCTTAGTTTACGAGATACCCATCACATAGGGTCTAAATAGATAATTTATATTTTTATTGATGTACTGATGAGGTACTTGATTTTGTAGTGTCTTTTTTCTGTTTTTTCTTGTGGTGGGGGAATTTGAGTGGTTTTAAAAGACAATGTTGAACAAAAATCAATGTTTCATAATGTTCTTTGAAAAACCAAAACTGGCACTAAAAACATTGCAGTTTTAGTTATACCTGTTATTTAGCAATTAAACATTAACAGTTTATTCAATGAAAGATACTCGATAGATTGTAGGAAGTAAATAATGCGTTTTACTTTTTACTACTACAAAATTCAAAGTCCACATGTATGTAACATACATCATAAACGTATAATTTATGTAGATTCTCAAATGATTGTTTTAATCAATTAAATCAAGGCTAAATTTAATAGTGCTATTTATAAAACAGCTTTAAGGTGTCAATCTTTTATTATTTTTCTATATTTACAGAATGATAAGCCTTAAAAAGTACACGGATGGCGGTGCGGCAGGGGATTGTCAAGTTACGAGACCTTTAGGCATATACTCAAATTAATTAAAAACTTAAATAAAAGAAGTTTTTTATAAGTTTTTATATATAATTAATACATAATAAACAAAACTAGCCCATACAAAAACGTCAAGTTTAAATTTAATGTTGTGTTAATTTAAGAAGTAGGCTTTTTTACATTTTCAATTTTTTTTTAAACATGGTTAGTTAACTAAGATATCAAACTATAGTTTACTTTGAGAAAATTATCGTGAATAAAGCATACTACAAGAAAACATTTTAAATCAGATGGCAATTAAAAAATTGGCAATTACAAATTTTAACAAATAACCAGGTAAATCGCTGGGTTACAGTTAAGGTAGAACTTACAGGAACTTAGGTTACAGTTAGAGTAGAATTAAACCCTATTTTGAACACAAAAATGTCGTACTATTGAGATGGGTTACAATATCCAAATTCACTCAATACATATATTGTCACGTCAAACCGTATGTTTGTATTTGTAATTTCTAAGATTCCAAAACAGAGACCCTCATTTTTTACAAAAACTCTGTATATACATTATTTAAATTTTTAAAGTTGTTTATTTTAGTCAAGTTAGTACTAAATAATTTTATTTTAATGTTTAACCAGCAATTTTTTTAAATTAATTTGAGTCATCTTATAAATTGAGCATAATAGGTCTCGCGCCGCTCTGGCCGTCCCGGGTACTTTTGAAGGCTTAGTATTCTCTTAATATAAAATATTGAAGATTGATGTATTCACAAAGCTATCACATACATAGCAATGCTAAATTTAGTTTTAATTTAATTTTTCAACAAATCATTCTTGCATTTACATATTTTTTCAGTTGCAATGTATGTTAGTTATTTTATATTAATTAAACCTCTTAAATCTGTACATAAAAAGTAATAGCATTTATTGCTTATAATCCATCGAGTATCACTTAAGTACAACACACACATTATGGTCGTAAAATTATGGTCAATTATGGTCGTGCTTCATTGAAATACAACACACACAACTCAAACTGTAATGATTTGTGTGCAACACTGTAGTTAAGAAAAACTTATTCGGACGTGATTTTTTTGTAATGATACTAAATATCCCGGTCAATGTAAATAAACAAACGACATGCAAAAGTTGTAATAGATTAAAACATAACTATTATTACCTGATGTGATCGATCTTCCGGAAACTAAGCGAATTTTCAGCAGTATCTCGTTCGCCTACAGTGGTTTGGAGCACTTGAGAATAAAACTAATTAATTTAAGATATGATTGTAATCGATATATTCAACACATTTGGATTCTAGTCACGCCAAAAGAAAATTTAGTTTCTGTTCTTTAATTTGAAACTTTAATTATAGATACTGGTTATAAAATAAAAAAATCCTCGCTTACTAAAAAATGTATGTTAATATTTTGTGAATTAAAATGAATGTGTAGGAATTCGTATTTTCAAAATTATACACGGATACTTATGTCATTAAAATTAATACAGATATAAAGCCTGTCTCTTCCTGAATTAAAATATATAATTAAATTCATGAGTACTCTAACAGGTTCGGTTTAATTATATGTTTAAACCATCAATGTTGCCTTAATTCGACTCCCGTCAGGGAACGCAGACTAAAGCGACTTTGGAGCGCTTGCGAATAACATTTTCAACTTTAAGAGGGGATAGTAAACGAAATATATATCACAGTTGAGTTCTAGTTGCGGCAAAAGAAAATTTAGTTTCTGTCCTTTAATTTGGCATTTTATTTTTTTATAGGGGTTAAGAAATAAAAATTTTCCTCGCTTACTGAAAAATTTATGTCAAGATTTTGTAAATTAAAATGGATGTAGAGGATTTTTTATTTTCAAAATTACATACGGATACTTATGTCATCAAAATTAATACCGTTGTAAAGCCTGTCTCTTCCTGAATCAAAACATATGATTGAATTCATGAGTACTCTAACAGGTTCGGTGAAATGATATGTTATAACCATCAATGTTGACGTAATTCGACTCCCGTCAGGGCCCGCAGACTAAAGCGACTCTACCTGACCTACTCGTGTTTGGAGCGCTTCCGAATAACTTTTTCAACTTTCAGAGGCGATAGTAAACGAAATATACATCATAGTTGAGTTCTAGTTACGGCAAAAGAAAATTTAGTTTCTGTTCTTTAATTTGACATTTTAATTTTTTACATAGGTTAAGAAATAAAAATTTTCCTCGCTTACTGAAAAATGTATGTCAATATTTTGTGAATTAAAATGAATGTTTAGGATTTTGTATTTTTAAAATTACATACAGATACGTACGTCATTAAAATAAATACCGTTTTAAAGCCTGTTTCTTCCTTAATCGAAATATGTAATTACAATCATGATTATTATGACGCCTTCGGTGCAACTAGTTGATATTTGAATCGATGTTTTCCGAATTCGACGCGGGCCAGAACCGCTCACCAGCCGAAGGTCGGACGGTGACGTCACAACTGCCTGTGCGTGCGCGTATGAAAAATCTCATCAAGACAACCTACTATGTACGAACGTTGTGCCAAAACGACTAAGTGTGCCAAATATATATGTGTAATTTAAAATATTTTTACAAATTTCGTATGGAATGGAAAAAATTTGAATTTTATCAATGTAGATATATGCATGATAAGTTAACTTACTTTTATTTGGTTTTATTTAAAAACATAAATATACAATGAATTTTGGTTGAAAAGATGATTTTTTAGAATTTGAACTGAACTTTTCAGAACACTTGAACCTATAATTTTGTAAAGGTGAGAAAAAAGGAGGAAAAGAAATATGCTTGCCTGTTAAGACATAGATTATAAATTAAATGTTTTTCATTTTATATAATTCCCAATGACCTTAAATTATAAAATGTATTTATTGAAAAAGTAATATATCTTTAAAAAGACAGATATTAAGCCAATGAACTAGTTCTGTGTGAAGCAGACAGCAAATGGACAGGACGATATGAGACGTCTGCATCTGCACTTATAGTTATTGGTTGTGAGTCAACATTTCTACTGATTTATAAAATAATTGATTGGTACATCTTAAAAACATTGGGCAAATTTGTAATCAATCATAATTTGTCATTTAATTGCTTCAAGATGATAATTTAAAACTGATTTAAATAACCTTAGACCAATATACATGTAATCAATACCAATATACTGTATTGACATTAGCAATAAGAATAGATAACGGATTCAGACAGAAGAATGACTAGATGAACAATCAAATTTACCAATGGCTAACCTCAAACAGAGCACGTCATACAATCGTCTAGTTGTTCACAGATGCCAAATAGATACTAAAATCAGTGACTTTTAAGGGTGAAAAATATTAAAAATCTATAACTTTTTTGTGATTTGTTAAAAAAGTTTTTTTTTTTGGGGGGGGGGGGGGATTGCTAAAGTTACAAAATTTCTGCGCACAATCACATTAGTTTCTCAATTTTCACAAAAATCTGTGAATTTTCTTGAATTTTAAGAAAACTAAGTGACTTTTCTGTGACCTCCGTCACCACTACCAAAAACAATGCATGTCTTTCAGTGACTTTTGGTGATTTCAGTAACCAGTAGACACCCTCAGGGGTGCCCACCCCCCCCCTTCCCCAAAAGCCCCCTCCTAACCACTACAATTTCAGATATTAAAAATTATTTAGGTATAATAATTTTAAAATGCACAGTACTATAATTAAATCTCTATTGAAGTACGGTTGACCAGGCCTACTCAGCAAATTTTAATTAAATTTCAGGATTTATTTTTAACAATGTAATTTTAATACCTGGATACCTAGAAGACATTATTTTATATGTGAGTCCGAGTCTGGTCTGAGTATGTAGGTTTTCTGAGGCCTTGGTAGCCAATATTATTTTATTCTTTTATTTTTTAGGCATCTAGGTACTTTAAGGACACATTCACTCCTGTTAAAACCAGTGTTGGGGAGTAGCGCGCTACTTGTACGCGCTACTGTAGCGCGTTACTTTTTTTGTAGTTTGTAACGACGTTTTTGTAGTTGGTTGTAACGACGCTACTTTTCAAAGTAGCAACTAATATTGTAGCGTCGCTACATTTTGAGGCTAATATATAGCGTGAATCACGCTACTTTTCACGCTACATTTGGTATACTGAAGTATCAAAAAATTTTTAACTAATGCAAATAACCCAATTACACTACTTTAAATAGTCACCGAATACAAAGAAAAACACAATTTCACCACTATTAATTGTTGACTCTGTGTACGAACAGTCAGTATAAAGTAGTACGCTTGAAAACGTTTGGTTGTCGTTGTCTGTCGTCTGCAGTCTGCCTTATTGAGTCATGAGTTGGAGTTTGGAGTTGATGTTTGAGGTTAAGTTGTTCCGATCTCTTGCCAACTTGCCATTGTTTTGCGTTACAATAACTAAATTATTTACCAAGTTATTAATGCTAATGAAGTGTTAAAAACAGTTTATTTGCAATGGCACTGATGTCTAAATCGCAGTCTCAGTTGGTTTTACCGTGGACAGCTTACAATGAGTTTTTCAAACTTCATAAAGTACTAGAAAATGGAAATTTTGAGCATATTTACAGGGTGTCTCTGAACTCTCTACCGACCTTTTGAGGTATTATTCCTGAACCAAAGACAAGTCAAAATATCATATTTAAAATTCCCAAAACTTCATAGTTACCCAAACTGCCGCCATTTTGTATTTTTTAAAGAATAATTTTAAATTTAAGAACGGCTTGACGTAATAATTTGAAATTCTGTACACAGCTTTTTAAATTAAAGACCTTGCTGGGAAAAAATAATAAATTTTTTATCACTCATATTTTCAAAATGGCGGCTGTTAAAAATTTTTAACCTTGAATTGCACGAAAACTAGATAAGGTAGCAAAGTTTATGTTCTGATGTGTTTTTTGGGAAATTTAATATAAAATACAACAATGTAAAATTTATGAAAATCGGTTTATGAATAAGTGAGATAGAGTGATTTTAATACAAATAGTCACGCATCTGAGCGGGTTGCCGCGCGAAAAGCGCGGCCGCGGCGCCGGCTCAACAATGGTTTTATTACCAAAACTGCTCTCGGTGAAGCGGTACGACCGTGACTAGCCTTTGATAAATTGCTCTATCTCACTTATTTATGAACCAATTTTCATAATTTTACATCGTTGGATTTTAAATTGAATTGCCAAAAAAACTCATAAGAACATACATTTTTCTACCTTTAGTCCAGTGAATAGAGGGATGTTTGCTTACAAACGGTCCGGTACTTCTAAATTTTTTATATGTTGTCTAGGATGGTTAGTAGTTGTTTAAAATGCAAAATGCACAATTTTCACCCCTCCGTGCCCGCCGCCATATTGAAAAAATATGAAAAAATCTGTACTTTCTTCAGATTTTTGGTTATATTATCGTTGGGGTTGCATTTTATATAGAGGACAGCAGTGTAAATGTTGTAGACAATTAAATTTCCTATAATTTACATATTTAATTTGTCTGTGTAGGACTTATGGTTACAGAGATATTCACTTTTAAAAATATATAAATATTTCATTTATTCTTATTTGCCAACATTTTGATTTTGGAACACTACAATTCGCCAGTCAGTTGAGATAATTTTGAGTCATTTTTTACGTGATGAACTACACCCAGTATATAATGTTCCTGACAGCCAAACCCAAGAACGACGTACGTATTTTACAGTAATGGAAGGTGACATTATGTATACAGAACTAAATAAGTATGTACCATGTTTAAAACTTTACTACTAGCGAGTCAGGAGAAGAGACCTGGACTGAATTTAAAAGTGTTGCCAGGGCTCTTGTCCTTACTCGCCAAATTTTATTTTGTTTACCCACTAAAATATCGGTAAACATAACGCTGATTACTTTTCCAAATCACCCCCGTCGCAGCAGACTTGCGTACTCAGCGAATTTCCAAAGGAATTTGAGATTTTGTATTTTGCCCATAAATACCATAGGAATTAGTAAGTAGGTTTGCTGCCAAGGGATATTGTTAGAAAATGTTAGTTGTTAGGAAATATAATGATTTAAAAAAATATTGATACAATTAATGAAAATTGTATCAATATTTGGTACTTTTTAAATTTTCCCATAAACCCCATGGGGGTGAGTATGTTGGTTTGCCGCCATATGGGTGTTGTAAGCAAATATCAGTTAAACCCTGCCTGTGAAGGTACATACCAAATTATACCAAGTTATGTCAATAAATAAGTGGGATACAGTGTTCTATTGATTTCCCATAAGATTAACATGGGGAATCTGTTTTTAGCTTTTCTCCGTTATCTGTCAAGCGAAGTTCAAAATTCAAAATACTAAATTGTTTGGTTTTTTAAGCTATTTTAAATGGTTTTAGTTAAAATTGTAAAAGTTTGAAATTTGAGGTCCAAAAATGCCAAAAACCTATTTTTTACCCTTTTGAAACCTCATAAAACCCCGTTCCCATAACCCGATCATGCTGGTTTGTGAACTCATGAAAATAGACCTGGGGTTACACTTTCATACCAAATTTCATCAAAATCGTAAAAAGTAACATCGTCCCGGTCTTAGGTCTTACCAAAATCAAAATTCAGGCGTTTTAAAAAATGAAATATTTATATATTTTTAAAATTGAATATCTCCGTAACTATAAGTCCTAGATAGACAAATAAAGAATGTAAATTATAGGAAATTTAATTGTCTACAAAATTTACATTGCTGTCTTCTATATAAAATGCAACCCCAACGATGATATAACAAAAAATCTGAAGAAAGTACGGATTTTTTCATATTTTTACAATATGGCGGCGGGCGCGGAGGCGGGAAAATTGTGTATTTTGCATTTTAAACAACTACTAACCATTTTAGACAACATATAAAAAATTTAGAACTACCGGACCGTTTGTAAGCAAACACCCCTTTTTTTGTCTCTATTCACTGGACTACTTAGGCCTATGTAGTTTTTATGCAATTCAAGGTGAAAGATTTTAAACGCCCGCCATTTCGAAAATATCAATGATAAAAAATTGATTATTTTATTGCAACTAGGTCTTCACTTCAAAAAGATGTGTACCGAATTTCATTTTATTATGTCAAGCTGCTCTTAAATCAAAAATTATTCCTTAAAAAATACAAAATGGCGGCTGTACGGGTAACTATTGAGTTTTGGAAATTTTAAATATGATATTTTGACTTGTCAGGAATAATACCTTAAAAGGTCAGTAGAGAGTTCAGAGACGTATATTCTATAATGGTATGGCCTATATTCACATTGGTATTATACAAATGGATGTCAATCAATGTATGTATGTTAGTGTGTACGCATATTTTTTTGCGTTTTGATGGACATTTGTCTAAACCACATGACCAAAATATTCTATTATGACTTTTTGTAAAGTAGTGAAAAAGTAGCTAGCTACTTTTTTGTTGTAGTTGTAGCTAGCTACTTTAAAAAAAAGTAGTTGTAGTGTAGTTTAGCTCCCTTTTAAAGAAAATAGTTGTAGTTGTAGCTAACTACTTTTAAAAAGTAGTTTACCCAACACTGGTTAAAACACTGAAAACATGCCTCCGCCGCATTCCCCTGTTTCGGATGATGTATTTGAAATTTACTGTTAAAAAAATATGTTTTTTTGTAAATTAAGGTTGGATACCTGTCCATCATACCTGATATATATATCAAAATAAATTGTATTAGCAAAAACAAATCTTAAGAGGCGGTTTGAGAGTTCGCGCCTGGGTAGTCCGGGAATATCTCTAAGCGCGGGTTAACTTAGTCAGGAGTAAAAAATTCTGTTCGAGAGCTCGCGCGTAACTTCTTAATCTCGGGTTTATCCTTGTTCGAGCGCAACTCTAGCTGCCGGTCGAAGGACGGGGAATCGTAGGGAAATTGTGTGGGAGTGTTGGCAACGGGCCAGCTGCGACCCGGCGCCCGGCTGTCTACCTGGCTACTTCAGTGGACTTTTTTCCAATTTGGAATGGGATTTGGTCCCCTGGGGTCAGGAACACCGAGCCTTGGGGCTAACACCTCAATTAGTTCAAAAAATTAATGGATCATTTTTTTATTCGCCTAAAAAATCGTATAGGAATTAAATCGGCCGTAATTCATGCAAATATTACTGATCATTGTGCTACTGCCCTTCAATTTATTTTGAAAAGGAAAAGTTCTCAAGCTGAAAATGTATTGATATCAAATGTTACCAACTGGAATAAAGTACAGCTTAATCTTTCAGATTAGGCCTTTACTTGGAACCACGTGGTTGAATGTAATAATCTTGACCTATGTGTTAAGTTATTCACGGAAACTGTACAAAAATTAATTTTGGAAAACACAAAAAATATGTTTGTAATGCTAAAAAAAAATAGACTAAACCCCTGGATAACGTCTGGCCTAGTCACTTCTTTAAGGAAAAGAGACAATTTAAGTAAACAAATAAAATCACAACCATTTAACATTCAACTTCTCAACAAATTCATTAGATATCGAAATCTGTTACATGCTTTGATGAAAAGAGTTAAATTCAATTTCTACAAAAACAAAATTGAAAATGCGGCGGGCGATAGTAGGAAATTCTGGAGGATTGTCAATGAAGTGTCAGGCCGCCCTTGTGATAAAGATCGCTTTCCCACGGAGGCCCTGATGCAGTCGCAATATATTTAAAATTCCATAAGCAGGTCATTCATTTCTCAATGGTTAGTTTCTTACGATCTGTATTACTAAAGTAGTATATATCTGCGTATGTTCTGTTGATTTTGTTAGTATTATGTAATTTTCTGTACTTATTTTTAACACTTTTGTAAATTTAGCTTATACATGCTTAAAGTACTTTGTTTATCCTGGAAAACAGTGTGGACTGATAAAAAAGACTCATTCCCACACACAGATGTGTAGTCTTTGTGGGAATTAATTCCTGTAATTTTGTAATAACACTGTTATGTTAATGTTCATTTCCGAGGAATAAAATATTTTTGAATTTAATTGACAGAGTTTTTTGAAAAGCGTAACCTTTCTTTAAATTCCTCTTCCGTCAAATCATTGAATGGATTATAATTGTGATAACGAGCTGGTGGCAAGCGAGGTGGCTGCCTTCTAGCATAGTCTAAATAATCTAGACACTCCATACTGAACACTCCGCACAAAACACCACAACACATGGATCACAGCACTGCGACAGACAGTCCACGAGTAAGTGGCCCCACGCGTTCGTTATCAGTGGAAGGTATTGTTGTGTTGTGGCGTCCCTCCACCCCCCTCCCACCAAAATCCACCTTCGACTGTTGTTTGTGCCATAAATCAAACTACAGTTGCTCCTGATTCAGTTGAGGACAATTTACGATGGATTTTTTGGGGCTAGAGGAAGTTATTGAATTAGAATATTGTGTATTTATTAAAGCACTTGTTTTATTTTCCCCTCCACAATTTAAATTTAACTGATTACAACCTTCTAAAATAAACGACGTGAAAATATTACCTACTTTGCATGCATTAATCTTCATGGGAATAGCATGTTTAACTAGAATACGGTAAACTTGATTTTCAAGAAAATTAAAAAATATTCATTTGCTGTGTTTATTAATTTTCGTCCAAGCTTCACCTCAATGGTTTGGCCTGCCATCAAACGCCAAGATATTCCGAATTATCTATACAAATGTAAAGAATAAAAAAATATATTATCTACTTCGTTGGCATTAATATTTTGTCATAGTTAGCTATAGTATTAAAAGTAACTCAAAGACAAAAATAAAGATGAAATAAAAACAAAAAATATGAATTTTTAAACGTAAATATGTTTTAGAATGTCACTTTTATTGAATTATTATCAATTCAGTGATAATAGCAAGCATGAAATACGTAATAATAAAGTTACGCTCCAGTTAGACCTGCACCCTGGCAGGTCTAAGAAGTTGCCGCCGAAAATCGCTCCTTTCATACTCGAGTTTATCTTATTTGCGCTACTCGGACTCTCAAACCCACAAAGATTATCTTTTACGCCCGGATTACCTAAACCATGTCTCTCGAACCCGAATACTTCGGCCGCAGTTTATCCCTCCCATATTTAGCCCGGAGTTATCTTTACGCCGCGGCACACGTAAACCCGAGCTCCCGAACCCGATTTTTGAGCTGACGCGCAAAATCCGGTTATAACCAGTATTTACGCCCGGGATTAAGCTAAACACGAGCTCTCAAACCGCCTCTAAAAGTAAGGAAATACTATACGAATGACCTTTTTAATTCGGAATGAGAGTGTAAGTCCTAATGTAACTATTCAACTAAATGTTAACTAAAAGTTTCAAGAGTTTCAGTTGAAAAACAGAGTCCGAAACAAGGGAATAGGAAACCATGTTTTGCCCACCTATGGTTTACATTTCCGACTGTGCAATCAGCCCAAAGGTGAAGATGACTCTTAAAAGAATTTGTTACAGAGGATTACTGACAAATTTCGGGAGGAAAGTGGTCCAAACCCATATATACATATATATATATATATATATATATATATTGGAACCATCCTTTTGATATTACCACCTATTGAAGACATTTAGGCCTACACCAAGTTTTAAAAAGATATTTTCCAAATGAGCAATATTAATTCTTTTTGTTTTTCCACAGCAAAACCCATGGAGAAAATGGTTGATCTTTCTCCACATCTTGTTCAGCCAAGTTAAAAAAAAAACTTTTTGAATAATTTTGAAAAAAAAACCTGTGTTACCACAGTATAAAAGACAAATTTTTTGAAGTTATGTAAATCCTTGTGTCACAACCCTATATGTGAAGCAATTTTTTGTTAACACATACTCCGCTTTACTGTACCAGTTTTAGCATTTGAATTGTAGTTTAGGCTACCGCTACCTATGTGATATTTTTATTTACCAGTATCAACCCCAACTTCTTGATTTGAATATTACAAAAAATAAGTAGCCTATTGATTCCAAGATCCCAAAACATGTTTATAAACCAAGCATTGCTGATATGTTTAAAAAAAAGAAACAATAAAAAAGATAAAACTAATATTTTTTATTTTTTTATGTTTTGTTTCAACAGTGTGTTACTAATTACAATATTGTACTTCTATAGTCCTGTATTTTCATATCAAGCTAAACATTGTGCTGAGAATTCATTGTTGCTCTAGACTGGGCACAGGTACAAAAAACCAAATTACCATTATCCAAAGCACTTTATTTTGATAAAATAAAAGTGAAATACAGTTTTGTCGTGAAATGCTTATATTTTTAATATTACATGCATAAATTTATAGTCAATCTCAGTTGAAAGAACTGACTTGTGAAAATAAAATTTCAAAATTACTATTCAATTCAAATTCAATAAACTGTATCAGTTAACTGACACATACTTTCTCCCAACAATACAGGGTGTCCCTGAACTCTCTACCAACTTTTTCAGGTATTATTCCTGGGCCATAGACAAGTCAAAATATCATATTCAAAATTTTGAAAACTAATAAGTTACTCGTATAGCCACCATTTTGTTTTTTTTACACAAAATAATTTTTATTTCCGCAATGGATTGTTGTATTAAGTTAATATTTGGCATGCACCTTCATCATAGCAATACCCATTTTCAAGAAAAATGTTATTTTTGTCCAATGAGTATTTTCAAAATGGCGGCCATTTTAAAATTTTAAACCAAAATATCTCAAAACCGGTAAATTTTATAAAAATTTTACTAGACACAAAAAAGTTGACAAATTTAATCATCTAACCAATGGTACCAAGTTTGTAAGGATCTGATAACAAATAACGGAGTTATTGAGATTTTTCAATTAAAATTACTTTAATTTGCATTAATTACAATGCAAAATCAATATTTTTATGAAGAAAAATCTCAATAACTCCGTTATTTGTTGTCAGATCCTAACAAACTTGCTACCATTGGTTAGATGATTAAATTTGTCAACTTTTTTGTGTCTAGTAAAATTTTCATAAAATTTACCGGTTTTGAGATATTTTAGTTTAAAATTTTAAAGTGGCCGCCATTTTTAAAATACTCATTGGAAAGAAATAACTTTTTTCTTGAAAATGGGTATTGCTATGATGAAGGTGCATGCCAAATATTAATTTAATACAATGATCCATTACAGAAATAAAAATTACTTTGTATAAAAAACAAAATGGCGGCTATACGAATAACTTTTGAGTTTTCGAAATTTTGAATATGATATTTTGACTTGTCTATGGCCCAGGAATAATACCTGAAAAAGTTGGTAGAGAGTTCAGGGACACCCTGTATAAAAAAAGATTTAAAAGATTCAACCATTAATGTCTTCATGACTCAGTCTGATAGCTACCAGCTGAGCAGCGCTCATTTAACCCTACGCGGGTCTGTCACTTTTAACAACGTACTGCGTTTATCGCTAAACGAAAAATTTAATTTTCTCCGCAACCACTTGACATAGAGCAAAAATTTAAAATTCTGGATTATTTAGTTTTTTGAGCTTGATTTAATGGTGATAAGTAAAATTTATTTCAAAATAACAGCTATTTTGAAAATCCAAAAAAATTGATTTTTGAAACACTTATTATGCCATAACTTTTGAACGCGCATTTTCTCGGAGATGCGGGTGGTGTCATTTTATTCACCATTTTAAGCTTAATAAACCACAAAATTTTAATCAAAATCGTTAGAGCCGTTTTTGAGAAATTTTGATTTTTCACGATTTTTGAGGGTTTTGGGGGGTAAAATACCCTTAAAAATAAAAAATTCAAAAAAATGAAAAAACGCCTGGAATTATAGTGAGTTTGGACCTACATACCAAATTTCACCAAAATCGGACCATTGGGGCATTCTCTAGCTCTGTTTACATCCAGACACACACACGGACACACACACACACACACACATACACACAGACATCACTCTGAAAACCACTTTTTTGGACTCGGGGGGCACCAAAATGGATAAATCCACAAACAACTCAAATTCGAAAATTTTGACGAAAACAATACTTTCTCCATATACTATGGTATAGAGGGAGAAAGTAAAAATCACTATTCATACTTCTAAAACTAAATTGTTTTTTTTCTTTTCTTTTTCTTTTTTTTTTACAGTGTCCACCGAAAATCTATCAGGAATTTTCCTTACTTAAACTGCCCATTTACTATTGATTTCTCTGATTCACGGACTTTACTGAAAATTATAATACAGTAGAAACTTGATAGTTCGACACTTTGTAGACTTAGAGAGTGTCTAAGTACTGTACCGAAATGTCAAACTATAGGGAGTATATGGAAAATTTTAACATAGGGAGTATAAAAATCACGAGTTTAATTTAGGAAACACTAACCTTGAATGGAATAATAACTTTATTAAACTTAAAACATAATCAACATCCAAGTAATTCGCCACTTGGTATACATTTTCACCCAGGCCCTAAGTCAGTCTCCAACATCTGGACACTATCTGTAGTTACTGACATATCAAGTTGCCACAGATAGTGACACACTATAAAGAGTGTCAAACTATCGAGAGTCGAACTATTGAGGTTCTACCAAACTAAACATTGTTTTTTTTTTTTTTTTTTTTTTTTTTTTTTGTCACAGTGTCCACCGAAAATCTGTCATGAATTTTCCTGACTTAAACTGACCATTTACTATTGATTTCTCTGACTCACGGACTTTACTGAAAATTATAATACAGTAGAACCTTGATAGTTTGACACTTTGTGGACTTAGAGAGTGTCTAAGTACCGAAATGTCAAACTATAGGGAGTATATGGGAAATTTTAACATAGGGAGTATAAAAATCATGAGTTTAATTTAGGAAACACTAAACGTGAATGAAATAATAACTTTATTAAAATTAAAACATAATCAACATCCAAGTAATTCGCCACTTGGTATACATTTTCACCTAGGCCCTAAGTCAGTCTCCAACATCTGGAGTCTGGACACTATCTGTAGTTACTGACATATCAAGTTGCCATGGATAGTGTCGAACTACAAAGAGTGTCGAACTATCGAGAGTCGAACTATTGAGGTTCTACTAAACTAAACATTTTTTTTTTCTACTGTACTATATACACAAAAAATATTACTGCCAAGGCAATTTCAATCACAGAAAAAGCTGAAAAGGTATTACCAGATTACAAAATACACTATTTTTACAAAAGTACGGTATTCAGAAAAATTTTTCTTGATTCAATTTCATAATACAGTAGACACCCTCTTAACCGGCCACCTCAGGACCAGGGCGCGGCCGGATGATGAATTGGCCGGTTAATCCGATGTTAATTTAAAGACACCAACCTCCAATTTTATATGGCCTAAATATAATTATCATTTGAAAAACAACTTTAAATACATTACTGTATATGATTTGTATCCAACATCCGACATCCATGAAATCCACAACAAACCTAAACTAATAATAATTTGTTTCTTTTAGGGGTGTGCGAGTACTCGAAACGATTGAGTATTAAACTTGAGTATTAACTACTCGAGCTCGACTCGATGTTTTCAAAACTACTCGAATTTGAGCGATTAGTTTGCCTCGTTCCTCGTTGTTATATTAATTTTCATAAACATTGCACATGAAAATATTAAATATCATTTGTGTTGTGTTTTATTTTAACCTCAATCCATTTTAATTACTAAATCAAATAATTTATCCAGCCTACTTTTAACTTTTGTCATGGTGACAACGCGATGCGATGTTTTAGGTCTGAAGTGACGACCAAAGGAATGAACCAGGTTAAGTCGGATCATAAACTAAACGAGAAGTAGTCACGACACCCAGCCACCAAGGTTAGATATTTACCATTCAACTGAGCAGATGTCAAAGAGTCAATTCTGAAACCTCACATTTGGAGCGCTGGCAGTAAAGATACAAGTGTTTCAAGCATTGTCTATGAATACACAATAGTCAATGGTTTCAAGGCTTGGCCAATACAGTAACTCTAGGCGCGCTAGTTTTTATTCCACCCGATTGGATCGCTAGTGTAATGGTAATTGTTTCCTTAACAATTGACCTGGAGCGCTAATAGCTGCAGGACAGTTCATCATTCGTAGTTTTGTCACTTAAGATTTAATCTGATGAAGATTAGGATATTGTTTGATAACGAACTTCAGAAGGCATTGGGATGCATCACATTTGGGCCGGCCACACACAGCAACAGACGAGACGAGGCGAGGCGGGGCATTTTGACTAAAGGCGTCTTGAGCGACAGAGAAAGCATTGACGCTTATGGAGCCCCACATACCGCAAGGGGCGAGGCGAGGCGCGAAGACGTGGACAGGCGTCTTTAGTCAAGGAACATACTGCTTGTCGTCATGTCGTCTGCATTTATTTGTTTTGAGTTCTAATCTGATGCTGATATTAGGTTAGGTCTTTTTATCGCTGAACTTATTTTAAATTGATTTGAACATTTGTATTGTCTTTAAACTATATTGATGTCTAAAATAGTCGGGAAAAAGAAAACGTATTTTATTTTGAAGTCTTTAAAAAACTAAAAATGACTTTGCTAAATGCTTAATTTAGATGCTGAAGCTACGTTATGTTTTATGGTTGCAAATTGCAAATAAAATGATTAAGTCCTATTTTTTTGTGGGGTGCACTGGGATGTTTGCCTTGTGAGTTGTTTTGGGCTATAGCAACTCTCTTTAATCATAGCCTAATAATAATTTAGTTCAAAATACTCATGACATGTTCATATAGGCCCAATTAGGCTAGGCTAATATGAATGTTGATCATGGCAAATTATAAATATGCTTTGTTTCAAAGATTAAAAATAACCTAGTTGAATTGTTGGTAGATTAATTAATTTGATATTCCTAATTTAATCAAGGCCAAGGCCTAAAATAAAATGACCTTAATTTTCCTAGGAGTTCTACTTGCTTGTCTTTCTGTTAATTGCACAAAAATCCGATTCCAAAAACTATCCAGTCCAATCCTGTTACTCTCCTATCCAAACCAAATCTGATTAAAAATATTCACTATCCGCACACCTCTAAAATTTATTACTAACTTCTTTATAAATATAGTAGAATGAAGTAAAACAAGTCAAACTTAGTACGTAGCATACAGTATTAGTATCATTAACTGTAATTAGTAGTTTTATGTTGATTGATTCCACTTCTTTGTAGCTTGTTAGGCCTCATTAGGTTTCTGAATTACTTACAAAAACTACTCGCTCGAAAATACTTGATACTCGAAAAAATAACTAACTACTCGACTCAACTCGACTCGAATGAAAAATCACTACTCGCACACCCCTAGTTTCTTTATTGTGGTCTACTGGATAGTAGGTCCAAACGCATTGACTTCCGGTGGCATTCATTCACTTCCGTTCAGTACATTACATTTTAATTGGTTTGAGAAGGTCAATATAAAATAACGTTGAATCATAGATTAACCATACACCTTGGGGAGTATGCATAATCTATAGTTGAATTGAATGATAGAGTAGATAAGAAAATTACATTCCCGGCGAAACATGGCCGGTTAAAGCGATGTTGAGATAAAAATGGTCGGTATAAAAGATGTTATTTTAGTGTCAGGGTAGGCTGGTTAAAGCGGAGACCGGTTAAGAGGGAGTCTACTGTATACGTTTTCTCATGATGTTTTCACCAACACTTTTTTCTTAGAAAATGGATATTGCTGGCAGGGAATTTTCAGTCTGCATGTATTTAAATGATTAGGTACTTCAGAACGTGATATGACAGCTTGCTTACCCATGTTACTAAACTTGAATGACTTTCGACACACTTAACAATAAGCAAAAGTTGCATCATTAACTACCAAGTCTAACCATTCACTAATTTCAGGAAATTTTTTGGTATCATCAAGCCACAATTTATTAAATTCACTCTTTTTAGCAGTTATTGTACTAATCAACATCCAAAAAAGAAAAGATTTAAAATTAAAATATTCCAAGCATTTTAATATAGGGCAATAAATTGAATTGTCCTATATTTGTGAAAAGCCCTGAAAAATGCTCCAATAATCGGGATTACGGCTGACTGAAGCATTAAAAAGTCCCCTCAAATCCATCACAAGGTCGGATTTCCTTGATTTTCCAGACCTTGTCCATTTCCCTGACCAGAATTTATTTCCCTGATTTTCTCTGACTTTCCCCGACTCTCCAGAATGTGAACACCCTGTTTTAACTCATTTTAATTCAAGCCTCAAGTGCAGGTAGTTCCAGCTAAGCTGGCACTTGACCGATCGATGGAAATTCTCTAGTAACATAGGTCAAAAACATTGACTGCAGTAATTGGGGTTGCCACTAACTGTCCTCGAGCCCTGCGTGAAGGTGCTAGAATGGTTGAAAACACAAAATGCTACAAAGTGATGTCTACATTCGTTTAAACATTTTTATATAATTTCAGCAAAACAAATGAATGAGCTACCTAATTCTCCCCTCACAATTACCTTGACTGAATCAAGGAAGGTTGCTTTCCCTATTCAATAAAGTTGTGATAAGTTAACTACTTTATATTGAATAAAAGGTTTGAATAATAGGTTTATTACAGACCCACCCAAACAATGTAAATAGTGGCCTCTAGGCTTTTTTATTCTTTAATACGCATATATTTATAGTACAGTTAGCCTCGAATCATAATGTAAATAAAACAATACATAATATTTCAAACAATCTTCTTTAGGTTGTACATAGATGTAACTTTCCATTTTTTTATTTACGTTAAAAAGCACAAAAAAGTCTCTTTGTTTCTGTTACACAACAATACATTATATCCCCCCTCCCCCAAACTCTACCTTCTAGATTTTGAAGATGTTGTTTTTAATTCAAATTTTTTTACACTTTACAAACATTTCTCATCAAAAACCACTGTGTGATGTGATACCCCTTTTCCACAGGAAAGCTGATGATTGTGTAGTAAAGGCAGAGTGTTTAGGAATTCCCTTAGTTTGTCATAATAGTGCCATCTCCTATAAGTCATCGTTTGGGGACGCCAGCATTTTTGGTCAGCAGCGAAATGTTTGCAGAAAGGTTTTAGCCTAACCTCCACAGACCCCCCGCTAACACTGCTGCGCCAGGCCAAAGTGCCAGCTTAGCTGTAACTACCTGTAAATTAATGTGCTAAGAAAATTTGTAAAAAATATTCTTATTTGCTGTAATTTTTTGTTATAATAATTTATTTTGAGTTTGCAGCAATGAGCGAAAGGTCAGCTATTAGACTAATAAAATTCCTTATCTAAGTTTAAGAACAACTGTTCACACTTACCTCCCACTTGATCATGTCTGGCCTGCTTTTCCAGGTAAGCTGAAAAATATAATTAAACTTAGTATGATTCATTATTAGAAAATTAGAAAAATTTACCTAAAAATGTTTTAATTAATCAACTAATACATAAAACACAACCACTCAATTTTTTGCTAAAGGCAGCAAACAAGTAAACAAGTTTTTTTTTACGATGAACACTATAATTAATTACTAATAATTTATTGTATGGTAGATTTACTAATTTGAGAGTTTACTGATGGTAATTTTATAGTAAAAGAAAAAAAACTATCTGCATTGTAAATGTGGGCACTGTTGAGTTTTCCTCAGTTGTTTTGCTCCTGCCATTTCATCGTTCAAAAAATTCCCATCACAGCAGACCTGAGTACTTAGCGTATTTCCAATGGAATTTGGTATTTTTTATTTTCCCCATGTACACCATATACAGGGACGCCCCAAGGATAATAGGCGCCTCGGGGCGAGGTTTTGATCGGTGCCCCCTAAATTAATTAATTGGCTTATCTTGTGAACTGTAATGTTAAATTACAGTCAGAAGCATTAAACTAGATGCAAGGCTAAATTTCAATGCTGTTAGTTTGAATAAACTAATTTTACAAATTTACTTGTACAATAAAACTTTGTTGACAACACATGGTGTGGGTCTGAGTCTGGTCATGTAGACTGTCACACGCAGTGTTGGGGAAGCTACTTTTTAAAAGTAGCTAGCTACAGCTACAGCTACTTTTTCAAAAAAGTAGCTTATCTACAGCTACAGCTACATTTTCAAAAAAGTAGCTAGCTACAGCTACAACTACAGTTAAAAAGTAGCTCGCTACAATTTAAGCTACTTTGTTACTTTCGTAATCTGGTCCTGTTTTTCTCTAGTGATAATCGTTACCCAAGCATTTAAATTTAGAACCACCCAATTTTCCCACTTAAAAGTAAAATTAAGTTTTTTTTAATATAGGCCTATACCTTTTTTTTTTTGGTATTGTGTTTAGACATATTTTCATTTTAATATAATAATATGTGACTCTTATGGAGCCTAGATAATGTAAACAGAATAGTGGTATGAAAATATAAATTGTCGAATAAAAAGACTTAAACATCAAAGACGTAAACAACGATATTTATTATCTTCAAGTTAATAACATTTTTCTTAGTCCGGCCACGGTAGGGTTAATGCTTGCATATGCACAAGAAGGACTAGCTTCTTGTGCATATGCTTCTTTCAGTTTTGTTGCTAATCTCGCTTTTAGGCCTACTAATTGCCATGATGTCAATTGTTAGATTAGATACTACAAAAACAGAATATAAGTATGAAGCACTCTGTAAAGTATCAAGTACAAATTTACAGAGTTTGGGATTTCGGGAAGTACAGTAAACGTTCACATCAACATCTAACATCAATCAAGGTGATTGAGGTTATGTTGTTGAGTTGTTAGTAGTAACAATTGGCTATTTATTTGAATTTGTTGACGTCACGTTGTTTCTCATTATTGTAAACATTCCTTTCCTTAATTCCTGACCCGAGCGATCCTGGTGGTGCGCAAGCATAGTGGAGCAGTTTAGTTTCTATTCTATAATATAGGCGCATAGTAGTAGAATACTACTAGCGCATCTAGTGGTCACCAAACCCAAAAGAGAACAACAGAGAATAGCTGTCATTTTGTGGTTATGGTTATCAATAGGAGCGTCTGGTGGTGGCAATGGATTGAAAGTAATTTTCAATTCCAACGAGCGAAAAAAATAACAGCTGACTAACCTTCTCTCGTGTTTATTTGGAAGCCATGAATGATGAAATGTAAACACAATTATTATGTTTTATTGAAACCAAAGTAGCGAGTAAAGAAGCTAAATAATCCGCTACAACTACTCTAAAAATGTAGCTCGCTACAGCTACAAGCAACTTATTTTCAAAAGTATCGGAGCTACACTGACGCTACTAAAAAAGTAGCTAAGCTAAAGTAGCGCGCTACTCCCCAACACTGGTCACACACTATAATCAAAGACAACCTGCACCTCAAAAATCCTAACGGTTGATTGAGTACTATATTGAAAACAGCATAATGATTTTTACTAAAATGATTGTGATTCAAGAATAAATGTTTAACTGGAGTCATCAATACAAACATAACAATATCATGATGTCTGAGTACAAGTAAATCTAATGCAGCAGTGTATAGAATTGTTTTTAAAGACAAATATAATTTCAAAATAACAAATACAGTACACTCTCGTTCATCGGAACTAATGTGGCGGACGGCCGGTTCGGATGTCAAAAAATTACGATAAAGCGGAGTCCGTCGTGAGTCATCATTTTCGCACGTACGGTGACCTATCATGATTGTATTCACTCTTGTTTTTAAGATAACACAAGAGATTGTATGAAAATAAGGCTCTCAAACTTTGAAAATGGTAACAATGAACCTATAGGAATAAAAACAACGCATGAAATAAAGATCCAAAATCTTTATTCTCATATTCCATATTCATATTCCAGCAGTCAACTGACTTCCACGTAACACAGGTGCAGTCGCGACGCGAGAAAGACTGAATGACAGTTTGGGAAGCGGTCGACACTGATGTTCACTTCCTGTCCCCTTCCTCTTCTATTTTTGTGCGACTCCAGGGCCTCGTAAATCACATCGATGGGTACAGATTACGGAAAACGCCTGATGACTTTAGATGCAAAATGTGATACTCCACTGTTGTGTGGATAGAACGAATGGAAATTGAAGGCGCTAAAACGGAAAAATTATCTATTTCGTAAGAAAAAAAATTAATAATATCCAGATTTTCAGTTCCGATGAAGCGGAGTTCGGATGTCGCCGAGTCCGATGAACGAGAGTGTACTGTATGTTATTTCTATGAGCAGTCATTCTAATCTATATGTATCGTCATTTTAACTATCTTAAATTTTCCTGTTTTTACAATTTTTGTGAAGTTTGAGCCTTTATAACACCAGGATTTCCCAACGGCCGCGGAGCCCCCCTCGCCGTGGCACCCGGGGCGGCCCTGAATGAGGATGAAGGTATGCTGTCATAGGGAGTTGTAAGCAAATATACGATAATTCCTTCCTAGTGCAGATACATGCTAAACTGTATCAAATTTTGGTATTTATTATTTTCCCCATAAAAACCATGGGGTTGAGTATATAGGTTTGCGGCCATATGGGTGTTGTAATATAAGTTACACTCTACCTAGTAAATATACATACCAAGTATATTCTCTATAATCATTTTATCATGTTATGTCAATAAATGAGGTAGAGGGATTTTTTTAAAAATGAAATGGAAAATATATTTTTTTATTTTATCCGTTATCTGTTAAGCTAGGTTAAAAATTCAAAATACTAAACTGTTTGTTTTTCAAGTTCCTTTGACTGGATTTAGTTAAAATTGATGAATTAAAAAATTTGAGGTCCAAAAAAAAAATAATAAAAAAAAAAAAAACATTGGAACTCTATAAAACCCTAAAATAGCCTTTATTTTCTTTCACTAATTATAATGGAAAATCAACTTTTTTTGCTGAAAAATCTCAATAACTATCTGTTCCTTACAAACTTGGTATCATTAATTAGATAATTTTATTTGTCAACTGTTTTGCCTCATGTAAAATTTGGATCAAATATACTGGTTTTGGGATATTTGAGTGTATACAATGGCCGCCATTTTAAAAATACACATGGGAAAAAATCATTCTTTTCTTAAAAATGGACATTGGTATGATAAAGGTTCATACCAATTATGAACTGAATAAAACCATCCTTAACAGGAATATAAATTATAATATGTAAAAAAAATAGCGGGTTAACCAAGCATTTTAGACCCCTATTTGTGTGGCATTTTTTATTGTTTTGATGCAAGGAACAAATATATTCCAGTGGTGCATTCCGGGACACCCTGAATTTCTGGCAATTAACTCAATTTATCAGTACTAACATGTACTTTTACGTTACTTTTCTTTGTGTCAATCACGATAAGAATGTACAATTTTACTAACCTTGATACCTTTTCCTGTGCTCTATTAGCAACTGCCTTTTGTAAATATTGGCATTTTTCGATTCATAACAGAAGTCCAAGGCACGGTTAAAAGAAGTGACTTTACAACTGAAGTATAACACATCTATGATGGAAAAGGTTGTTATGATGTATCCATTTGCAAGTTTCCGCTTTTTCTGAAAAAAAAACATAGGATAAAAATATAATTTCTGTTTTTGGTTTGTTGCAATTAATGAATTTGTTTGCTTTATTGTTACAAATACACTACAATCTGATAATCCAAACCTTGTTAATCAGATTTTCTAGATAGTCTAAACCACTATTCAGAAATACATTTTTTTGGCTCAAACGGTAGAATAAGTATTCCAGGAAAACAGTCAATTAATCTGATGGGCGGTTGATCCGAGGTCGGTTATGAGGGCTATAATTAAAATGTATTTATATGTTTATGTTGAGTAGTTAATGTTCTATAACATGTAAGTAGAATGGAATGACGTCACAAAATCTTGTACTAAAAATGTAGTCTGCAAGTCACTTTTTGTTTACATTGGTCTTATTAAGAGGGGGCTAAAGGGTCAGTCCTGGCGGACGTTGCTGAAACTACCGGAGCACAGTTCGTTCCTGGTTCGTCCCATTCCAGTCAACTGAGTTGTGTTGTGACGCGGCTGGCGGAGGGATGTAGTTCGACAACTGCTGCCACTACCTCCCTTCACGTTTTCTCGTGTCGCTCTAGTCCGCCTTTACCTATCTTCTCCTTCCGTGTACAGTTAACACGGAATATCTTGGCCTCTGATATACTTCACTACTGGATTCAAATTTGTAAAAAAGGGGGACTAAAACAGTCTACAACTTTGTCGTTCTACTCCAATTAATTGTTTTAGCTGAAAAATGTTATCACATAGCTGTTAGTTATTACGTTTTAGTTACGTGTAGGCCTACTGCCCTACCTCTGAGGATCACTCAATGTGTTGTTGTCACGTGCTAAATGGTTTTTTAAATTCTTTAATTTTGTTGAAATGACGAAACAAATTAGCCTACGACCACATTACATTCCATTTATTTACTCCCTTTATTTTATTACACGATTAAAATTAAAATTTGTATTTTTGAAATACTTCAGATAGTTGCTTGAAACACGAACGCACTTTAAGTGCTTATTTTTAAGGTGGGTAGGCCTATGACTGATCGACGAGTTTGATGCTTTATTTATAAAACAATCAAATGTACATTTCGATTTCATAAGTTTAACTGAACGCCTTTGCTCTTGTTTAAGTTGTATTTCAAACTGAAATGACCTCTTCTATGCTAAACTTATTATGCTATAGTAATGAATTCTGAATATAAATTACGTTCACGCAATTTAGTCTTCAAAAGAAGTGTAACAATATAGTAAAGAAATATTATTTTATATCCAAAAACCATAAATCTTTTAGTTTAAAACTGGTGATATAAAATTAATTTTAAAAAAATAAAAATTAATAAAAATTAATAAACGTTAATAAACATTATGAACCTCAAAATGAGAAGAAGGATAAAAACAAAAGCCGTCTATTGCCCGTTTTTTAACCAGTATTATCCCAAATTATTTATTTTAAATTAAGTGCAGCTGTTCATTGTTGCGAGTGAACAAGGCAAACTAGCTCATCGGAAGAGCAAAATATTCTTCAGGTTGGTATTGCAAAGAAAATTGGGCAACTGCTTTAAAATAAATCATGGGAACACAAATCTTCAAAACTCTATGGCTGACGGGGTTGTAATTTTTCATACACGCTCCTCTTTGTGCTCACTAAGAAACGGTTTTGCAACGGTTTTTGGTTCCTTTGGGACTTCGACCTACAGAACTTTAAAGTTAAATAAAATTCGTATGGAAGAATATTTATTTGCAATTTAAAGAAATTTCATTATGTAAGAAATTAAATCACAACCGCCAGCGATTGGATGCAACCAAGCGCGAGTAGCGTAGTCGCGCGAGCACGCACGTGCATGCATGAGGAAACTAATTTTGCCGATTAACGAAGACTCAAAAGGGAACTCGCAAGAGACGATCACACTGTCCGCACTTCGTCGCGCGAGCTCACTCGTACTCGTGCACCAGATTCTCCCGATCAAAATTATTTGTTTCAGAGGCGAGTGAGTGCACGCGGTGGGTACATCAACTTCACATTTAAGAGCTATATTTATTTGTTTATCAAAGCTGTGGTTAACTTATTAAACCAATTTGGCATGTTAGTGACAAAAAAAATGGTAATAGAGAATAACGCACCTAAAAATTAAACTTTTGGCTAAAATTGTGGAAGAAATTTCCATTTCAAGTTAGATAGTCAAACCTACCCTATGCAATTGAGTTTTATATTTTTAATTTTGTTAATATTGTTTTATCTATCACTTAGTTTAAGTACATGCCTTCTATTGTGTCCAAACAGATGAGCTTTGGCGTTTTTATCAGACCATCGCTGAATCAACAAAACCACGTATCTTGCTTATTTATTGATACTAGAGATCGCCTCCTGATCGAAATTCGATCGAAATTTCACTTGATCTGGACCCAAGTTGTTTAAAAACATTTTATAACTGAAACATCTGTTCTTCCTGTTTTTCTAGCAGTTGTTTTTACAACAGCTGTCTAATGATTCAATCAATTCTCCTACCTCCATAAGATTAACATTGGAACTTTGAAAGCCTGTGGGGCGTAGCCCTGGTGTCCGATGTGAATTAGAATGTGATTCTGCTCATCTACAGGACTATACCTTTCTAACGGTATGCGCGCATTTCTCCTACGATGCACACGAGCTGAGAAAAAAGGAGGAAATGAAACATGCTTGCGTATTAATATATAGATAACTTGGTAACACTTGGTATGCACATCTACTCGGTAGGATTTAACTTATATTTGCTTACAACACCCATATGGCGGCAAACCTACATACTCACCCACATGGGGATTATGGAGAAATTTAAAAAGTGGGGAATATTGCTACAATATTTGATTTTACCTCACCCATTTCTTGATGGGGTGCATTAGGCCTACATTTCCTAACAACTAACATGTTTTAACAATATCCTATGGTAGTAAAACTACATACTCATTCCTATGATGTTTATGGATAAAATACAAAATCTCAATTTCCTTTTGGAAATTTGCTGAGTACACAGGTATGCTGCAACTACAGGGTTGCCACAGAATTTTTGAGGCCATTTTTCCTGACTTTTCCTGACTTTTACTGACCAATCTGAGAGATTTTTCCTGACTTTTTGGAATTGCGGGGTTTTAGAAATAAAGACTCGTTTTTTGTTTTTAGTGAATTTCCTTTGGAATATTTCTTTAATGCAATCTCCTCCATTCCCATCGTTGCCCATCGCTAAAATTTTTATTCAAATTCCCTCGTCACAGCGAAATACTCAGCGAATTTCCAATGGTTTAGTTAATTAATGCTATATGTAAATAAAAAATTACTTAAAGATGGTTGGAAATGTAGCTCCAGTAAGAGGCCTCCAGGGGCGGTCCAAGGATGGCAACCGGTGTAGGCATTGTCCTATATCCGAGAACTATGTCACTGAAACATTGCCGCATGTCCTTGGACAATGCCCATGTGGGAGTCTCCTCAGGAACATTCGCCATAACAGAATACAATCAATTATAGCCGATGAATTCAGATCTAAATCTTATGACGTTTATGAAGAGGTTACAGGCGTTGCAGACAACAATTCAATTCGGCGTAGTGACATAATTGTTATAGATAGAAAAGAAAATAAAGCCTAGATAATTGATCCCACAGTACGATTTGAAGGTAATGAAGAAATGCCTGAAGAGGTACATTTAGAAAAACATAATATATACCACCCAACAATATGATTTTACAAAAATGAATACAAAATTTAAAATTTTGAAGTAGTTGGTTTACTAATAGGATCAAGAGGAACAATGCCAAAATTTTTTACAGATTTTTGGCAAAAATTCAAACTTTCGAAATCAAAATTAAATGAAAATGAGCTTACAGCAGTGAAACATTCAATAATAATTTTAAGAAATCAATTGTATAATTAAATTAAATAGTATTCTTTGTATATATGCAATCTGCAATGGCAGAAAGATGTAATTTATTTATAAATAAATTATTTATATATATAAATAGAAAATTTTATTTACATATAGCATTAATTAAACCTATTAAGATTTTTATTGGGAAATGTTTAAAAATAAGCAATATACCAGGTTTTATTGGTTTACCATGAAAATAAAAAGAAAAACTAGTTTTTTTTTTTAATTTCTCCGTAACCAGTAAAGCTAAGTAAATGATTCAAAATACTAAATTATTTTTTTTACGTTCTTTTGATTTTCCTCTTTGAAAATTAATGAATTAAAATGTTTAGGGTGAAAAATACCAAAAACCCCTATTTTGACCTTTTTGAAACCCCATGAAACCCTTTTCCGAGACCTGGTTTTCGAGCTTAACCTGAAGAACGCTGTCTTACACCTAACCAAATTTCATCAAAAAAATGTCACTGTCAAAATTTATTGTGTAAATGGACAGATTTATATACATATATATGAATATGAACAAACAGTGTTTTTGGCTCCTATCGACCTCAAAACAAAAAAGTAATATGGTCCCAGCCTTGGGTCTTACCATGAGTAAGCCTATTATCGTAACGTATTCCCTATAGGAAAATTCGCTAATATTCTCTGTAGAGAAATTGGCTAGAAATAAAACAAAGTGTTCCAATAATATGTAAAAAGTAACATTCAATCATAACTGTAAAAAATCCTGACTATTCCTGACTTTTAATGTCTGTGGCAACCCTGAACTATACTGTAATATTTTTAGTATTACTTTTTAAACCTTGGAACAATTATTCAGAATTCTTATTTGAAGGTTAGCTGTAAATACTTTGTAAACTCGAACCTTTCAGTACAAGTTAAAACAGTTTATTTAAAAAATTCAAACCAATATACCTTTAAATGTAATGAAAATCCATCAAAGCACTATAGCATAAAAACTAATGGAAATTCTGGAGCTGATATTAAAATTTTATTTTTAAACATTCAGGGCCTCAAAGATAAGTCACTAATCTTGGAGGCATTTTAGCTGATGAGCCAAATACACACATATTATGTATTTCTGAACACTGGCTAACAAATGATGAAGCTTATGCAGCTACCCCGGAGGGGTATAGATGTGCAAGTGTTTTTAGCAGACAGGAACATAGTAAGGGTGGCACCCTTATATTTGCTCAAAATAATTTTGTAACGAGAGAATGTGATATAAGTTGTTTTATTAAAGAGTTTCATTTTGAAGCATCTGCCAGATTTATTGATAAATTTAGATACATCATTATTTCTGTATATCACTCCACAGCTGGTGATCCAAAAATTTTTCTAGAAACACTTGAAGCCCTTCTAGTTTTTTTGTCACAGTGGTCCAATTATGAAATTATAATAGGGGGGGATTTAAATGCCAACTTTGATATTACCACACAAAAAAGAATGGCTAAGGAATTTATCAACATATTAAGACAGCACAATTTTTATTGCCAAAACAGAAAACCAACAAGGGGTCAAAATTGCCTTGATAATGTATTCGTAAACAATGGTGATAAATTTTCTTTTGCCTGTCGAGTTGCTCAGTTTCACTTTTCAGACCATGATGCTTTGGTTCTTGAAGTTTTTAATGAAAGCCACAAAACACCTTTAGGAAGTATTAGGTCCAGTCTTCCAACCAAATATTGTAAAATTATTTTTCCAAAAAAGAAAAATCAATGATTTACTCAATAATTTACTAGTTTATGATTGGGTTTCGACCAGCCAGTCAATACAATTTTTTAGTGCAAATATGGCTTTTCAATTTGTTTTCCGTATTATTGAAAATAATGTCAACAACCTTCTTGTTGTAAAAAAAGACAAAAGTCAGAACTCACAGAAAAATAATAAGTTGTACAGTCAAGAACTAACTAATATTAAGAATAGGCTTGATTTTTTGTATAGTATCTCTAAGTTGTCAGGAAATGCAAACTTAAAGAATCAGTTTATTGCTCTTAAAGCTTATTATAGAAAAAGTATTAAAGCAGCCAAACTATCTTATAATGCTCAATTAATCAAAAAAAAAGTAAAAACAAATGTAAAACTGCCTGGAACATAATAAAATCTAACAATCCCAATTCAAGTGAAAAAACCCACAACTTAGAAATCTCTCCAAGTATGTTCAATATGTTCTTCATCAACTCAGTAAATCAGAATAAAGAGTCTTTGGGGCACAATACTCGTATTTCCAATCAAATTTTACAAAACACAACACCAAATCACACACATTTTTCCTGGAAAACAGTCTCATCTGAGGACGTCATAAAGGCTGGAAAGAGATTAAATTCTTCTGATAGCTGGGATATTTATTTCATGTCTAATAATTTAGTTAAATCTTTTTTACCAATTATAGCTCAACCTCTCGGCATCTGCATTAATAAATGTCTTGAAGAGGCATGTTTCCTGCTCCTCTAAAAATATCTAGAGTCTGTCCCATCTATAAAAAAGGACCAAAGTCAAATCCAGAGAGCTATCGTCCGATTTCTGTTATCCCCACCTTATCAAAAATATTAGAAATTGTGGTTATGATCAAATTAGTCAATATTTGGATGATAATAATATTTTTAGTATGTCTCAGTTTGGGTTTAGAAGGGGTTTTTCAACAGTGAATGCTATGGATGGGCTGGTGAGGATGGTTCTGTCAGCCTTTGAGGACAGGGCCTATGCTCAGGCCACTTTATGTGACCTGAGCAAGGCTTTTGATTGTGTAGACCACATTAATCTTCTCACTAAACTGTCTCACTATGGTGTGCGGGGTTCTGCTCTTAAGTTTTTTGAATCTTATTTGCAGAACCGTAGCCAAAAGGTTTATATTGATGGTCAGTGGTCTGAGGAATTAAAGGTCAACTGGGGCGTTCCTCAAGGTTCCATTTTAGGACCTTTACTTTTCATTATAACCATTAATGATCTCCCTCTCTCTGTGAAAGCGAACAGCCTGCTTTATGCAGATGATACAACTTTTATTAACCTTAATTCTGACCTTGAACAGCTCAAGCAGATGGCAGAAACAACTTTGGTCGAGGCCTCTAATTGGTTTGTATCTAATGGTTTTGCTATGAATGCTGACAAAACTCAAAACATTATCTTTTCTCTTCGTCCCATGAATCCATCTGAACAAGATCAATTGGTCACTAGCATTAAATTTTTGGGTATTTTCATTGATGACCACTTGACATGGGGCTCACACATTGATTATATTTTATCTAAACTCTCAAAAGTAATTTATCTGCTGAGACGTCTTACCTTTTGTGTTGACATGGGTTATGTGAAGGTTGCCTACTTTGCATACTTCCAGTCAATATATAGGTATGGACTTATACTGTGGAGCAATTGTAGTAGAATCAATGAGGTTTTGGTTCTTCAGAAAAAAGCTGTTCGAACCATCAATCAGGCTGGCTTGCTTGATCATTGTAGACCTCTATTTATTAATTCAGGAATTTTGACAGTCATAAACCTTTACCTTTTTGATTTAATAGTCTATGTATTCAAAAACCCAGATCTTCTAAATTTCAAATTTAACACACATTCACACGACACTCGGAACAGAAACAATGCAGTGATCGATTTTCATAGATTAACAAAATGTCAAAAAAGCCATAAAGTTTTATGTCTTAAACTGTATAAAAAATTGGAACACCTCATTAACTCCTACACTGAAAAAATGTTCAAACAAAAATTTTATAGTTGGCTCTTAATTACCCCAATGTACTCAGTTGATGAATTGTTTGCAATGAAGAGGATTGTATTTTAAATTAAATTTTATAACCAACAAATGCTTTGTAAACTAGTTCCTATTGTATGTACAGCTTTGCTTACATGACATTTAATGATTTTCCCGAAGTGTTTTGATTCCACTGTAATTTTGTTTTACTGTATATTTTTTTACCTAGCAAGATGCTATGAATGTGACTTTGTCAATAATGTAATGTTTTTACGGCAAATAAACTATTTATTTATTTATTTCAACAAATAATTGTGAATTAATTACTAAGCAAATGCAAACATTCATATAAAAATGTACAATAGGTTTCAACAGTTCAATTTTACAACTGAAATAGTCGGTTCATTAACATTATTAATAGGCAAGAATGTTTCTTTTCCTCTTTTTTTTCTTAGTTTGTGTTCATCGTAGGGGAAATCCGCATATACCACTAGAAAGTTATTGTGGTGTAGTTGAGCAGAATCATATTGTAATTCACAGCGGTCCCAAGGCTACGCCCTACACTCTTTCAATGTTTTAATGTTAATCTTATGGGAGAAGGATACTTGATTGAATAATTAGACAACTGTTAGGATAGAAAATGCCAACAAATCAGAAAGAATGTTTAAGTTATAAAACATTTTTACTCTAATTGGCTCAAGATCAACTGAATTTTTGGTAAAATTTAGGCCAGTGGGCGATCTTTAGTTAAAATTATTCTACACATTAACTTGAATATGAGTTTGAGTTTATCTTATCACGATACTGGTTTTGAATTGATACCGTGTAGCAAAATAAGAAAAATACAGTATCCAATTCCGTATTTATATAACGGACCATGATAAACTTTTAATGTTTCCAGAAAGGCTTTACAAAAAAATTGATGTTTTGAGATCTCCTACTGATACACTATTATGCTATAAGCAATACATTAAATGTGTGTAATATCCTGGTAGCTAGTTAGTTACTTAAATATTCTGGAGGAGTTCATGGTACACATTTATTCTTTCCGGAAAATTATTATTTCAATAAATGAATTTTGCGTTAAGTGCGTTTAGTCAAAGGTAATTCCACACAGAACCTAGACCTATAGGTTATCCATGGTAATATCTATTTTAATACCATAATTTAACCATATTTTTCCTCCTATGACACAAATTCGCTGATAATATATTTTAAAATAATTGGTGAAATACGTAGAAATATATAGAGGGCGTTATTGTAAAGTTATCAACAATTTTCTGGCGTCTTAAAAGATCTTGGGAAATACGACGGTTACTTATAATAATCAGCGAAATATGCGTAAGCCGATTCTTCTCTTTGAAAATGCTCACGGAGTTATACTACTAATATTTCTATTACACAATTTTAATAACGAACTCATCGTCATTGAATTGTTGCATCTTCAAATGAAGAGTTTTCGTGAAGAGAACGTAGAATGGTGCGTGTGGTTACAGGTAATGTAAGCGCCCCCACTCGCGCGAGCGATCTGCATGAATCTACTCGCACTTGGTTGCATCCAATGTGATTCCAGCCTATGAGTGCTACACTCCGGTCTATAGTTGAACCACATGTTACATCTGAAACATGTTGCTTCTAATTATTTGGTTAACAGCTGATTTCATAATTGTTACTAATACCATAGAAAAAACTAGCGGGTGGAAGTGGCACACATACTGTATGTGTGTGCACAATGCATCAAAATGTGTTACTGATGATGAACAGTATATAGGGCTTACAAGCATAATGTGGAATGGGAATAGTACCCTGTTAAAATCATACTATTGTTGTCTGGCAAAGATCATGTGTAATCCTCCTTCACAAGAACTTTTATGGGGTTGGTGATAGAAATCTGAAATATACACAAAATGCAGGTCTAATGTATATGAAACAAAAAAAGAAAAAAAACATTCTTGTGTATTGTACTGGGTAAAAAGTTATAATTTCTTAAATATGACAAAAACACTGTTAAAACGAAGATTTCTGATGATGTTTGCCGTAGAAAAGTAGTATAAAACATTTAATATTGTAGGCAGTACATGTTTATGCCTTTATTTTTGTTGTTTGGTTCAATTACCTATCTTTTTTTAATTGACATTGTAGCGGTAATTGCTTTGGACGTTAAAAAATAAAAACTATTGGTCCAACTAAAATTCAGTCTCAAATGTTTTCTGCTTTCATTACTTGTGCATCATTTTATCCTTGTGGCCAGAAATAATTAGAGGCTAGTCAGTTATTTAAAAGCACATTCATTTAATTTTGCAATGAAAAATAACCCAAATTGTATTGAAAGATCAAACCTTTTGTAAAATAAAAACATTTCTTTTTTAAATCTTCTAATAAAAATTAAAGTAGGTTTGTACATGATTAAATATATCAATAACTTAAATATTCATACAGTAGACTACTTACATTTATTTATAAGAATTACTTTGAAGATATATAAATTATTAAGAGCATTGATACTTTATCTGAGTTCTTTAGAAATGATGTGAATGGCCAGTTGCTGTTGTAAATTCTAAAGGAGTCAATTTCGTCAAAACATTGCTGATCGGCACCCAGTCTTTTTCATCTTGAGACTTTTTGAATAATGTGCAGGGTCCATGATAGTGATGGAAATGGTGTGAGGTGTGCGAGAACTTGAGTGGTCGAATACTTGTGGTCAAATACTAGCACTATTCGGCTCAGCTCGAGGTTATGCAAAACTATTTGAGTGGTCGAGCTGAAAATGGTTTCAGAAGCAACGATCCCGCCCAAAAAATGCGTTAAGAAGAAAACTATGGACTAAAAATTATTTGATATATCAATTAGTGCAAAAAAGCAGAGGAACACGGCAATTTATACTTGAGCGGTGTGATCACGGGGTCAGGGAGGTAAGACAATGGCAGGGTGGTGTGGGGTTTGTTTACAACGCAATAAGGACACAGTAGTGACCTTGACTGGTGGTTTTTTTTTTTTTTTTTTTTTTTTTTGCTGTCTGGGCTTGCTTGGCTTGAAACTCGAATATTTTATTACCAGCTTGGCTCAGTAAATCCACTAAACTATGCCAAAATCAAAAGCTTAAACAAATTACTTAAAATGAAATTTGATAACAAATAAACTGGAAACTTTTAAACACAATATTGTATGCAATTAACAATGTGAACAGATCAGGGGCTATTATCTGACTGATATTATCAACTCCGGATGGCTGTTCCTGAGATGAGCGAAAAGCACGCCAATAAGCTGCTTAGCCTTCAGCACCTCAGAGTCGGTTGGGTCAGTTGCAGGCTCAAACGGAGGGTGGTAGTTTCGAGATGCTTCCGCTGTCTCGGTTTCGGCCACTCCTCCCGAAACTGTAAAGGGCCCGACAGGAGTGCCAACTGCTTCCAGTGTGGAAGCCAGGGCCACAAACGTAAGGAATGTTCCTCGAGCCCCTCCTGCTTCCTCTGCGAGAATTCAGGCTCCAGTGCCCTCGGTCACTTACCCGGGTCTGGTCAGTGCGGTGCCTTCAGAGCCGCACTTGAACAGGCAAAAGGCAGCGGCCGGTAATTCACATCCTCCAGGCCAACCTTCATAGATCCTGGGGAGCTGATAACCTTCTAGATCAGCTCGCCCGAGAACTTGGTGCTGACGCGCTCCTTATCAGTGAACAGTATCGGGACAGAGACCCAAACATTTGGATCTCGGACAGCCTCGGTACTGCTGCATTTTGGGCACGTAATACACGAGATGTTTTGGTGCGGAGTCACGGGCGCGGCCGAGGATTCGTCTGGGTTCGGTGTAGGGACGTGACTATCTTCAGTTGCTACCTCACACCCAACGAGGCCGTCCAGGACTTCCGCGACAAGATAGATAGCCTAGAGGAGTGCGTTCTCGGCACCACCGGGCATGTCGTCGTTGGTGGCGATTTCAACGCCAGGGCCGTCGAGTGGGGAATGCCCTCTACCAGCTCCCGGGGGAAATACATCCTGGATTTCATCGCCAGGGCCGGTCTTGTAGTCCTCAACCAGGGCGACACACCTACTTTTCGGCGCCCCGGGCAGAGAGGCACGATCCCCGACGTCACCTTTGCGTCTGAGTCGCTCCTTCCGAGGATCTCTGGCTGGAGGGTTGTGGAGGACTACACGGGTAGCGACCACCAATACATCGTTTTTGACCTGCATGATCAGGCAAATCGTCGAGTTTCCGCATCTCGGGAAGGGCCACGCCGGTGGAACACCAACAAACTGGATGTGGTCAAGTTCACCGAAGTCATCTCTCGGGGAGCGCAGGGGAATCCTGGTGAGGCTAAGGCCGAGGCACTAGTAACATCCACGATGGAACTGATCGTCTCGGCCTGCAACCAGTCTATGCCGTGAAGGAAACCCCGACGCGACAAACAACCCGTTTACTGGTGGACTGCAGAGATTGCGGAACTTAGAAGAACATGTTTAAGAACTAGACGAGCCGCCACAAGAGCGAGAATTCCCGCAGACAGAGTTCGTAAGTCGGAGGCCTATAAAGCTGCGAGAAAATCTCTCCGCCAGGCGATAAACAGGAGCAAGGCGAATAGCTGGAGAAGACTTCGTGACGACGTTGACTCTGACCCGTGGGGCCTGGGTTACAAACTTGTAACACAGAAACTCGGCGCCCGCTCTCCACCTTCCATCATGGAGGGCGCCACCATGGGGAGGATCGTCGCTGCGTTGTTTCCTGAACATCCACAGCGACCGCCGGTTGACTTCGGACGGGTAGAGGACGTTCCACTCTTCACTTTCGAGGAGCTGGAAACCTCCGTTCTCTCCCTGAAGAGCAACAAGGCTCCTGGCCCGGACGGGATTCCCAGTGAGGCTTTAAAGAAAGTATTTTCAATCAACGCTGACTTGTTGTTGAGAATGTACAATGCCTGTTTGGTAGAAGGGGTGTTTCCTGCTCCCTGGAAAACAGCCAGGCTTGTACTGATCAGCAAGGGCAAAGGTGATCCCGAACTGCCGTCGTCCCACAGGCCTCTCTGCATGTTGGACACGGCTGGGAAGCTGTTCGAGAAGCTGATCCGTTCCCGCCTGACTTCTGCCGTGGAAGCTGCCGGGGACTTATGCCCCCGTCAGTACGGCTTCAGAAAGGGACGGTCAACGATCGACGCTGTCACCGAAGTTCAGAGAGCTGTGGAGAGAGCCGAGAGCCACAACCATTTCTCCCGCCGAGTAGTGCTTCTTGTTACGCTTGATGTCAAGAATGCCTTCAACTCGGCGAGGTGGGTCGATATGTTGGATGCGCTTCGCAACACCTTTCGTATTCCTTCATATCTGTTGCGGCTCATCGAGGATTATCTACGCTCTCGAAGCCTGATCTATGACACGAGGGACGGAACGCGGACGATGGAAGTCACTTCTGGTGCCGCACAAGGTTCAATACTCGGCCCGGATCTCTGGAACGTTGCCTATGACAGCCTCCTGAGGTCCGAGATGCCTGAGGAAACCACTTTGGTTGGGTACGCCGATGACGTCGCAGCTCTCATTGCTGCACGCAACGTTGAGCTGGCCCAACTTAAGTTGAACCGAGTTATGCGGGTTGTCAACAACTGGATGTCCGATCACGGTCTCTCGCTTGCTCTTAGTAAGACGGAGATCGTGATTCTCACGAAGAAGAGGATCGACACCGTCGTCCCGTTTCGAGTGGGAAGGGAGGTAGTCACATCAACTCGTGCCGCCAAATACCTTGGGGTTATGGTGGACACCAAGTTAAGCTGGAGGGATCAAATCTTCCGTACGGCGGACAAGGCCGCTAAGGTAGTTACTCACCTTAGTAGGCTGATGGCCAATGTCGGGGGTCCCCGATCCAGCAGAAGACGTCTGTTGATGTCCGCGGTCCAGTCCGTGCTCCTTTACGGGGCAGAGGTGTGGGCAGGCGCTCTAGATAAGGAGTGCTACAGGTTGCGACTCGCCCGGGTTCAGCGTCAAGCTGCGCTCCGGGTGTGTTCCGCCTACCGGACAGTGTCCGAGCCTGCCGTCCTGGTGGTTGCCGGAGTCATCCCTGTCAAGCTCTTGGCAGGGGAGAGGAAAGCGATTTATCAGAGACGTGGCGAGATCGGCAAGGACACGGCAAGAACAGAAGAGCGCTCCCGAACCTTCCAGCAGTGGCAACACAGCTGGGAGCACGACACCCGAGGACGATGGACTGCACGACTTATCAAGCAGGTCCAACCATGGGTGGAACGGCGGCATGGGGAGGTGGACTACTACCTGACCCAATTTTTGACAGGTCACGGCTATTTTCGGTCGTACCTGAACCGGATGGGAAAGACCGGTTCACCGGACTGCATTTATTGCCCGGGTGTTCCCGACGACGCGGAACACACATTCTTCCGCTGTCCCCGTTGGGAAGGGCCCCGCCTGGAGGCCACACAAATCTTTGGTGCATTTTTGGTGGACTCGGTCTGCCAAAAGATTTTGGAGGATGAGGGCAACTGGGATTGTTTGTCACAGTTCGTCCGGGGCATCCTCCTGGAAAAGAAAACCGATCTGGACCGCGAAGTGGCCCAGATCCCTTGATAGAGCGGCTGGATAAGGAGCGAGCCCGACGGGCGTAAGCCAAATTTAGGCCTAGCCTGACGTAATGTGATAAACAATTCCAGGTTAGATTCCTAAAGAGTAGAGGAGGTTTTTTAGTGGGTAAACCCGTTTTTTAGGGGAGCCCCACACTACAGGCTGGCCACCTGTGTGCGTAATGCATTTTTCCGCCTCTCCCTCAAAAAAAAAAAAAAAAAAATTATCTGACTGATCCAAAAAAAAAGTGCACAGCAGACACCAGCTTGTCTCAACAGGATTGTTTCATGTTCCGATATGAGAGCAAGGCAGGCATAACAAGGTCACCTGAACATCAATTGCACAACTACAGTACACTCTCGTTCATCGGACTCGGCAACATCGGAACTCCGCTTCATCGGAACTGAAAATCTGGATATTATTAATTTTTTTTTCTTACGAAATAAATAATTTTTCCGTTTTAGCGCCTTCAATTTTCATTCGTTCTATCCGCACTACAGTGAAGTATTACATTTTGCATCAAACGTCATCAGGCGTTTTCCATAATCTGTACCCATCAATGTGATTTACGAGGCCGTGGAGTCGCACAAAAATAATAGAAAGAGGAAGGGGGCAGGAAGTGAACATCCGTTTCGACCGCTTCCTAAACTGTCATTCAGTCTGTCTTGCGTTGCGACTGCACCTGTGTTACGTGGAAGTCAGTTGACTGCTGGAATATGAATGGAATATGAATATGGAATATGAGAATAAAGATTTTCGATCTTTATTTCCTGCGCCGTTTTTATTCCTATAGGTTCATTGTTACCGTGTTCAAAGTTTGAGTGCCTTATTTTCATAAAATCTCTTGTGTTATCTTAAAAACAAGAGGGAATACAATCACGATAGGTCACCGTACGGGCGGAAATGATGACTCACGTCGGACTCTGCTTCATCGGAATTTTTTGATATCCGAACCGGCCGTCCGCCACATTAGTTCCGATGAACGAGAGTGTACTGTAATATGTTTATAAATCTGTTCTTAATAGTTGGAAAAAGTTTTTATAGTCATTAAGTTTTATAGTTCATTAGACATATTGTTTTAACTATAAAACCCCATTTACATTATTTCCTGATATATTGCTTTTAGTAGTTTTTTTTTTTTTTTGTAATTTTTAAGAAGTTATAACTTTTTACCCAGTACAATATACAAGAATGTTTTTTATTTTATTGTTACATATACATTAGACCTGCATTTTGTGTAAATTTCAGATTTCTATCACCAACCACATAAAAAAATTATTTAAATCCAAAATCGCAAAATTGTCCTAAAATGCATTTTTTGAAAATTTATAAAACCTGAAGGGATAGTATATCACAATTTATTAATCTATGGTAATACTAAAAACATATATCTCTAAATAAAAAAAAAAAAAATCACATTGTATATTACTGACCTTATACTTAAAAAAAATTACAAAAAGTGAAATTTTGCAGATTTTAATATTGCAGAGCTTGTAACAGTTCTTGAGGTTAATAAAAATAAAAAATAACCAAAATAATGGAAAAAATACCCAAAAAGTAACCTTGAATAAACCCAATAAGTCGCTAAAAATTCCAAAAACCGGCGTTTTATCGAGATATTAAAAATATGTTGGCAATAAAATTATGTAGGATATTTTGAACTAGGTAAGTGATCATCTACTAAAGCAATAATAATTAAAGAAAAATTTTAAATAGAAAAAAATCTTCCCCGATCCATCTCTTACTTTTTCAATTTTTTCCTTTTATAAACATTTATTAAGTTTTTAAGAGCTTCATCCAAATCGATCAATAAAAACATAATTAATTGCCCTAAAAAAATAAAAGAAATAACAAAAATCCCCAAAAAAATAACAAAAATAACCAATTTCTAACAATATAACAAAATATAAACAAGAAGAAAAAAATAACCCGTTACAAGCCCTGTTATTGTATTTGTCTGATGATTTTCATACAGAAATTTTAGAGATAGGTAAATATTCTGCTGGACCTCCTTTTTACATTGTAAAATTATAAACAAAATGGGTTTTGTTTCATTTTTCTAAGACAAATACTTAATTAGTTATGAACATTCTTGTACACCCTTACAATCACAAAAATTGATGCGCACAGCCAATCAAAAATGGCCGCCAAAGGTAAACCACTAAAGAAAAAAATTTCTATATGGTTTCAAAGCCTTGAGATATAAGGGAAACAACCTAGAATGTTTCATTCCATTTAAAAATAGTCAAACAACCAATTAAATTTTTTTGAATCATTTTAGATGGAATGAATCTGTAAGAATTTACATTTTTTTTTTTTAATTACAGAAGAGTGGAAATCTACTTTTACAGCATAAACAAATATTATACCTCTACCTCATCTAGCTGATCTGGTACTTTTGTGGTTTTCTTCTTTTTCAGTCCTTTTATGACAAGGTTTTTATTAAAATCGTTCGACTTCCATTCAACTTTTGGCACATCTACAATCACATCAGGTTTTCTGAAACAAAACAAAAAATGTCACAAATAATCCTGCTCAAAATAATCACAACTAAAATTTATTTTTGCACTCTATTAATTTTTTACATGATGTATTTATAAAAGCCATGTGCATTTTGAGAGCTGTCCGGCGGGTAAACGGTTCACAAAATTACTCACACAACATTGCTGATGAATTGACATTTATATACATTTTTTACTTGAAAAAGTAGCTTAGAACAATACTTTCTATGGAAAGTATTATTGAATTGGAGTGAACTGCTGAAATATCAGATTACAATTCAGTAAAATTCAGTCAGTTGCTTTTAATATCTGTGCCAGCAGTATTTACTGAACTAAATTTCTTTGCTAATTCTTTCTTTGAGGCCTCAAATTGAAAAAGTAACATGGTTCTGGGCTTAGCTCTTACCATAATAGCGTATTCCCCAGAATTTGGTACAATTCAGCATATACCTGTAATGGGAAGTTATTATCGTCTATCTGCTTACAACACACCCATGGCACCAAACCTTCATCCTCATTTTTATGGTGTATATGAGGGAAATGAAACATACCAAATTCCAAAGGAAATCCAATGAGTTACAAGGTCTGCTGCGACGGGGGTATTTAATAATTTGCATATCAAAGTTAATGAGTGGTTCCTGCATTTTTGTTTTTGTTTTAAAATGTTCTGAATTGAACAAATTTGGTTTTTTGTTTTTTTTTTTTAATTTAGGTTGTGCATTCCTAAAAAGTTTGCCATATTTGCCAATTCAATGGATGAGAGTATTTCAATTTTTTTTTATCAAGAATCAAGAATGTTTATTTCCATCAAGCATGTTAAAAAAACTTGCACTAGGAAAACGTCAAAAAATTACAACTAAAAGTACATTTTATCATGATGTTGTGACTATCAGAAACTCACCATGCAAAGAAAGAAAAACCACACATCAAACTGAAAAAATGCACTCAGTTTAAATTTGATGGACTTTTCTGACAGCATGGAAGCACACATTACTCTTCGCAGGAAAAGAAAGTATTAATGTTCATTAATATTTTTGAGGCAGCAAATGAAAAGAAGGGGTCATAAAATTGATCCTTGTGGTACGCCAATTTTAATTGGTTTATCTGAGGATTTGCTTTTTACTACCGTATTGCTGGGTGTAATGTGGTTAATTTCAACAAATTTAACCATTTAAACCATTTTAATGTTAATTTTGAAACCCCCAAGAACGACAGTTTTTTTTTTAGTAGCAAAAGGTGTTTAACACTATCAAATGCCTTTGACAAACCCATGGAAATTCCTAAAGTAATATTTTATTTATCGACTGATTCAATAACAGTTTCTACAAATTCTACAGCTGCAGTAACAACTGATCTTTTAGGTCAAAATCCATACTGAATTTTATCAATTAAGTTGTTACTTTCCAGTTAGTTTACTAATTTTTATGATTCACAATTTTTTTACATTTTGAAGATTGCTTGTAATAAAGAGATAGGCCTATAATTTGAAGGGTTTGTCCTTTAATTTTTTTTACATACATGGATGATGTTTGGTTTTTAAGCTTGTCCGGAAATATTCCACCAACAAATGATAAATAAATCAAATGTGTGTTAACATTTTTAGTACTTCATTTTTAACATTTTTTATTAAACTTTTATAGGAATCTCATCATAGCCGCATGATTTCTTATTTTTTAGGAGTCAAGAGTTTTCTCCACTTCCCTTTCAGTATCAGACCTAAACATAAAGCTTCGTTCAAAGTACTGCTTAAAAAAAATAAATAAATAAAAATAAAAAATTGTTAAGGTGCGTCCCCCACTGGCTGAAATTGTTTGCCGTACAAAGTTCTTCTGAACTTTTGTTTGTTCATTGTTAACCTTTTAGAATGTAAATCATATGACCAGTAATTGTTTGTTAGAAATATTTGTTAATTTTTTTTGGGTTCTTATTCATTTTTGTTATTATTGCCGCAGGATTGATTGATTACAAAGTGATTATTGTGTTCGTCGAACAAGTTCGCCACAATTGTTCAGCCAGTGTGGACACATAGTTTATTCCTAAACCTTCCACACAAGATACAAAATGCTCATCAAAACATGTGAAACTGTTTTGGGATCGAAAATAAGTGTGGTTCCCCTGGTTCAAGAAATATTTATGTTCTTTCTGCAATTTTTTTCCGAACTTCAGAGTTGATAATATTCTACACTGTTCCACACATTGGACAGTGTGGAATATCATCACCTATTAAGTTAACAGCTTTTAATACCATAACTAAACTGCCTGTTCACTTTATTAGCCCGGGAGAAATGACATAACGGTCGAAAGGACCGGGTTGGAAGTTTTTTGATCAAAACAATATTTCCCGGTTGTCGGCAGTCTTCGCCGGCACTGTACCTCATGCACCACTTTCCAGGAACACAATGATGCACTTCCTGTCATTTTGCAACTCTTACAGCCAGTGCAGTGGACGATTAAGTAGAAGACTGGTGCGTTCGACCGTGAGTCAGCTCCGGCGTCACGGGATAAACGGTGCATTTGATTGTTTGTCAAACTAAATTTGTGACAGTTTTAACGGATGACGTGTTTGTAATTAAATAATTTTTCCTGTATAAATATTTTTATTCCTGAAATCATTGACTCAGAGGAATGTAATCGGATTGACAAGCCTTTTTTCTTCCAATTCTCATCATCAATAAAATAAAATTGTTAAGTTCATTAACTTGCTAAAAATTGTATTATTTTTTATAACAATAACTACATAAGTTGAAACTTTTAAATTGAAATGAATTTAATTTTGAGTAACAAATAGATTGTTACTAAATGTTTATAGTTCAATAAATTTTTTCCTCTTCCACTAAGTAGGCCAGAGTAATCTCTTTGATAAAAGTAAAAAAACCATTTTTTTTAATCATACGTTACATAAATCATGCAAAACACTTGTTAACAGAGTAAAATGTTAAAAGAACTAATAAGAAAGACATGTGAATGGGTTTTGAAAAATAAAATACCGATTTATTCAATATATGTGGTATTTTAATAAAACTTGGTCTAAAAGACCGTGAGTCAGTTCTCTAAATCAATGTCAGTTCTGCCGGGTTAGCTAATTGATTGGGTTAGGAACGTTGCATAATTTTTAACATAATTTTTTTTTAGCATAATTTTTTTTGATTGATTGATTGATTGAACAGTTTTCACTTGTTTTATTGTTTTAAACACGTTTCTGGTATTAATTGGTTTAACCGACCTTCCATTCTCCAATTGTAGTCCGTTCCGATAGGGGTCAGGTAAAAGACCTACTACTGCATAACTAGAAAAATCAAAGGGAGAATCAAATAGGTTCTGAACACATGTAAAAACTTTTAGATTCAAATACAATAAATTTAAAACTGCTGAAATTGCTGGCCCGTGAAGCACTGTCTGAAATATCGGTACAAACTCTCCAGGACTATAACTTGGTTTAATTTCCCTTCAAGGTAACCACTGATGCTCCTCTTATTCACAAAAATTACAAAAGTAAATCTTACTTTAATCTATTTTCTCCTAAGCCTTTGAGTTCACTTTCTCTGTGCCCACCATCTGGGCCGTTGGAGAGGACGGAGTCAGCGAACGCAGGAGGGGAGGAAGGTGGGATGTCTCCGTCTTCGTCCAGAGCTTTGCCATCGCCGTCGCCGTCGCACACAGGCTCATCGTCCCCCCGCCAGTCGTCGCCCACTGCGGCCCCGGCCAAGTCGTCATGGTGAGACGCCTCTGCCTCTGGGGCGATTACTATAAACACATCAATAACACTGATGATGATCAACTTGATGCTACAACAAGATTTAGTAAACTTTAAAAAATATTTATGAAAAGTAAAACTGTAATTTTTATTCTTGGTTACAGTAAAATTTAAGGTAATTACACGATATATCTATTCTATATATATCGTTTGTATTTTTGCAATAAGATTTTAGATTTGTTTATATTTGTCTCTGAAGGGCACGGGAAGCCCTTAAAGTTAGTTTTTCAACAAGATTATCATGGGGAATAATCTATACTAGAGATCGCCTCCTGATAGAAATTCGATCAAAATTTCAATTGATCTCAACCCAATAAGTTTAAAAACATTCTATAGCTGAAACATCTGTTCTCACTGTTTTTCTAGCAGTTAGTTTTTTTACAACAGCTGTCTATCAGTCAATCAATTATCCATCTCCATAAGATTAACATTGGAACTTTGAAAGCCTGTGAGGCGTAGCCCTGGAGTCCGATGAGAATTAGAATGGGATTCTGCTCATCTACAGGACGATACCTTTATAACAGTATGCGCGGATTTCTCCTACGATGCACACAAGCTGAGAAAAAAGGAGGAAATGAAACATGCTTGCGTATTAATATATAGATATTAATAGGCAAGCATGTTTCTTTTCCTGCATTTTTCTCAGCTTGTGTGCATGTAGGAGAAATCCGAGCATACCGTTAGAAAGGTTGCTACACACCCACACACTCTCTCTTACAAACTATTTCTTATTTATAAATTATGGTATCTGAATAAATAATCTTGGTACAATTAACAAACAATTTTTATTTAACTCTAGATCACAAACAAATAAATTCTGATTCAAAAATGAAGGGACTAACAAACAATAGCTTACAATTACTGGGGGGAATATTTAATTTAATTGATTGATATAGTCTTTAATGTCTTTGTGCTCCGGTCTAGTTACAGTGGGTAGAAATGATGACTCTGTCTCTCAGGGGGTGTTGGATCGTGGGGACATTCTCTTGTAAAATTTCCAATTTATTGAAAGTAAAATAATGATTCTTGATATTAATTGAGATTTGCAGTTATGTAAAAATTAGGATTTGATTATTCTTTGAAGAGGTTAAAATGGATAAAATATGGTCATTCAATCTAGGTTCAGTTGTAGGCTATATCTGTTTGAAAGTTAATTATAATTGAATCTTCTTGCAAAATTGAAAAAGTTTGTTGATGGATAAATTTAGTCTCTTGATAAAGTTCTACTTGATTTCTTTGAGCTTCTAAGATCACTGGATAAAGTTAGTCTATTTGAGATGGATGGAGATTACCAATATTTATTCTTCACCAATGACCACTTCTTCTTTGGCCAACTGATAAATGGATTATTATTAGTGGTATTGGCTCTTCTTCCTATTGAAAAATTTTGGGATTAAATTCGACCCAAATACTATTTTATGGGGTTATTTTACACTTGGGATTGGGACCCTGTTTAAAATGAAGTTAACACAATGAGGCCATAAATGCAAGAGAGAGAAATTGTAGTTGATGCTCAGCAACAATGTAGTGATCACATGTTTATTCTTCAGGTTTTGATTCTTGCTTTGGAAACACATGACACTTCACTGAATTTAATTCACTATTTTGAATCACACACTATATAAAATTAGAATGACCATGTTTATTTAAATTATTAAATTTGGTATGTGTTTGAAGTAGTTTTGTTTACATTATAAATATATTATATTAGGCTATGTTTAAATAAATATTTACTGAGATTAGGCTATTATTATTCTTAGGTGAGTGATGAATTGATTAATATGAATATCTAATATAATTATTGAATTAGGCCTAATTAATATCTATGACAGGTAAGTTAAATACAATATATAGGCTATCTGGGATTTTTCTAATAATATTTACATGTGGATCCGGGTTGGATTGTTTATTTATTGGTTTATTACCAACATAATTTATGAACTGTTGCAATATCCCCGCAGAAATGACATATGAAATGAAATGTAATATGGCATTTCGATAAACAGTGAATAAATTATGTTTGAACACATTCATATAGAGCTATTAATGAACTTTTTCTTAACTAACAAATAATGATTAACAGAACAACTTATAACTACGAATACTAACATCTTGATTGGTGTAATGAATTATTATTACATTATTTAATGTCTTTATTATCAGACTTGGTCTATGTTATTGTCTGTTTGACACAGTTTGTATTTCACTAAATTGTTTATCACTTCACTGAGCGTCTATTGTTGGTTTGCACTGTATAAGGTCTCTGCACGGTACACATTTAAACTGAGGGAACTTAAATTACTTAAAACTATTTGATTCTTGGTGATGGGGTTGTGCTTAATTTTGGGGGTGTGGTTGTTGAGGGAGTATGTATCTCTTCAGGGCGGAAATATGGTATGGGCCAAAAGTTTGAGTTTCATTTAAATTGATTTGCAGACTCTGGGCTTATCAGAAATGTATGGTTATACTTGAGAATTAGGTTACTTAACTCGTTCCGTTGTTGTTCATTTAGTAGTGGATTATCTTCAAGGGACTTGTGAACTGTTTCAGGGGAGAGACTTGTAGTAGTTTTACTCGTACTGGGATCAGGATTATCATCGTTCGCATATATATCATTATTATTATATTCATAGTAATCATCATCATTGTATTCATTAATATTAGTTGGTTGCCTTAGGCTTTCTTCAAATACAAAGTTACACGTGACACAATCAATATCAACCTCTCCGAACTTCAAAGTTATATTATTATTATTTATATTTATTTTAATTAACTTATCTTTAAAGTTCATTTCAAACTGCCATAATTCTAACGTGTCGTTCCCAATTAATAAACTCCTGACTAGGTTTGGCACGAGCAAAACTTGAAGTTGTGTGTGAATATTCTCAATATTTATTGGTATCATTATTATTTTATTTATGCGCTTGGACTTCTCTCTTGTAGCAGTTTTTACGTGGATTTTCGTAATGGGTAACTCTTTGAAACGACCTAAATTAGATTTATTCTCTTGAAACCATTGTTCTGACATACATGTTATATTTGAGCCTGTGTCGATTAATGCTTTAATTGGTATTTGATTTATTTTTACATTTATTTCTGGGAGGTTCACGTGTTTAATGTCATTTACAAAATTATTAGGGTTTGATTCTTCGGATAATAAAAATTCTCTATCACAACAAACTATATCGGTTTCTAAAGGATACGGTATAGTGTAATTATTATCATTATTTGGCCTACGGTTTCCGACTTTGTTATTTAGCACTGAAGAGACAATGGGAGGTTTGTTTAAAGGTGTATCTTGCAGGCCAGTATTGTTCCCGTGCATTCTAGTTTAAAGATTCAGATTGGGATGGCGGTGACGCAGGTGGTCGGTGGTTTTGTTGTGTTCCCTCGGCGATGGTGGTACATATTTGCTTTTGTTCATTTGTGGGGTACCTGTGTCCTTGAGGTGGGTTTCTTTCATAGCATGTTTGAGTCTGCCAGTGCGGTGGATTTCGTCTGGGATATTGTGGGTTCTGATAGTTAGCGGATTGGTTGTTCTGATTGTATCTCGGCTGGTAATTGTTATGAGTTGCGTTGTGCTGGTCTCTGGGTTGACGATAATTATTTTGAGGTTGATTGTTGTTTGGTCGGTTGTTTTGATGGTGTGGGGAGGGAGATCTGGGGCGATTATGATATTGTGTTTGGTGATTTTTGGGTCTGCGGTGGCTGTCCTTGATGTCTTCCCGCTGTAGCAAGGATTCAAAGGCGGAGATTGTGTTTGCGTTCTGTACGATACGGGCGTCTTGTATAAGTTCGCTGAAGTGGTCACTCATGATATTTATTATCTCGTCCTCTGATAGTGGGGGTGTCATGGATTTTAGTGTGAGTACTCTCTCTATGAAGTACTCGGATCGAGTCAGTGTGCCTCCTGGTCGGTATTTTGCGTTTTCCATCCTTTGTTTAATTCCACGTTGGATTTCTCGACTCCAGAATTTTGTTAGGAATGCGTTTTCAAAGTCTTGCCATTCTTTAACGTCGTCTTTAATTAATGAAAACCATCGGGATGCATTTCTTTCAAGACTGGCCTCGATTACGTCAATTAAGTGATCTCTAGTATTTGTCTTATGTGTTTGTCTCTGCATGCTCTTGAGGTAATATTTGTGTAATTTTTGGAGGAATTCTGGGGGTCCGTGTTCTCTTCCTGAGAATTTGGGTAAGGGGTTGTCTGGGAATTGTCCATTATTGCAAGTAACATAGACAGTGGGTGTACTAAATTGTTTGTTGGTGACATCGTTTTGTAGTATTTCAATTTTTTCGCTATGCTCATTTATGGTGGTTGTTAGGTCTTGAATCGTCTTTTGATTTTGTTCAATTTTGGCCGAATTTTCTTTGATTAGGGGGTTGAGTGTGTGGTGAATTTGTTTGGCATTTTCTTTGATGATTTTATCTGTGTTTTTCTGCTGGGTGTCGTTATTTGCTCGTATTTGGTCTTGGATTTGGTTCAATTGAGAGGCTAAGGTGGAGTTAACCCTTAAGTAGGCGCGCCCCTATTTGTAACGTAAGTGGGCGCGCGGGGTCATCTAGGCCCCCAACATAAAAAACATTGTAAATAGCCCACTATTACTTGAAAAATGTTTATGGTTCGTATTGTTATTGTTAAATAGATGTTTAATAACAACAATCTGCCTTTTTCATCATTATTCATATTTTATAATAATATTTAAATTATTTTTTGTTTTATAAAATCTTATTGAAACTAAAACTTCATTTTTATTTTAAGTACTAAAATGCAATTGTGTCATAATTTGTCACTTTACATATATAATATATGTATATATATCATTTATATACTGAAGTAATTTATATAAGACACTCTACGTAGTCGTAAACTAGATCTTACCTACATACTTGATTGATAAAGGCAAACAACACTTACGAAATAAAAGGTATTCTTTTTATTCACACAGTAACTGGTAATGTATTGCTAAAAAATATAAGTAAACAATGTAAAGACAATTTTAAATTGTCAAATATATCATCGTCTTCTTCGGCTTCAAGTAAAAACCGTCTAATTCGAGCAGTTTTGTGGGTCTTCTGAACTCATCACGCACTATACTTGAACTGCCTCAAAATAAAATAAAACTCAATAAAGCACACATAAAACAGAAGTGGGCCCGTGTGGGTATAGATGACCCGACCATGCAAAGTCGGTAGGTAGCGGGAGTGCGCGCGTGGGGGTATAGATGACCCGACCATGCAAAGTCAGTAGGTAGCGGGAGTGCGCGCGCGGGGGTAAAAGCGACCCGGGAGTGACAGAGTTTTATTTGAACGGACTGTACACGACATTGTCGAAGGTCAGCGCCGAACTGATCGTTGCGATCGATAAATCATAGACGTGCCGAAAGGTACCTAGGCGCTCTGCAGTGTTTTCAACCTGAAAAAAAATTTACAGGCATTTAAATTTGCGTGGGGTCGTTTAGGCCCCCGCGCGCGCACTTAAGGGTTAATGTGGTCTTTGATGTGATCATGTTGTGAGTTAATTACATCATTAACCTCCGTCTTGTGGTTGTCTAAACTGGCTTTAAAATCAACTTTGAGGTTGTAAGTATTTTCCGTGATTTGAGAGGTCAGTTTGGTTTCAATTTGTTTTATTTCAGAGGATTGTGTGTGCTGGATTTCCCGTATTTCATTTATTTCAGATTTTAATCCATTCTGTGCATTGGTTAAAGTTTCAATTTTCTCATTCAAGGAGTCACAGTGGTTTTTAATTTCCAATTTGAGGTCGGTTTTCACCGAGTCAATGTTAGATTGCACTGAATCGATGTTAGATTTAATTAGGTCAATGTCGGATTTTACTGAGTCAATGTTAGATTGAATATCGGCTTTTACTGAATCAATGTTGGATTTAATGTCAGATTTGATGTCCGTTTTTAAGGATAGAAACATGTGTTGTATTTGTGTAATCAAGTCAGCTGCTTGAGGTGAGGCGGGAGGAGGTGTGTCATCGTTACGCGGCGGCGATTGGCTCCCGTCGTTGGTTGGTGATTGGACGATATTCTGCCGGCTAGGTAACGTCATAGTCGAATGGGTTTCTGGGATTGAGGCGGTGGATGCGCGCGCAGCGTGATCAGCTGGGCCGGGCGGCGGAGAGGTCGTTGCTACGTTGATGTTAGACGTATTAAGATGGCTGTGCGTGTTTGCTTCTGTTGTTGTTATGTTTGTGTGTTGTGACTGATTGTCGATGTCTTGTTCTGGGATGGAATCAGCTGTTAGTGTAGTGGAATTGTCGGTGTCGTGTTCGTTTTCCATTTCCGCCCTATCATCTGTTTCGTTTTCGTTTTCGTTATCCCCGCTAACTTCACGTAATTTCTGGGATGGTTTGGGGTTGGGACGTAGGTTGTATGGGGTTGTCATATTGGAATGCAATTAAAGGCAAGTACAAAATCGAGTGGGAAAATTAAAATAATATGGTGGATAAATAAATGACTTATTTCTAACAGTGTTTTATTTTAGTCTAACTTAGGTTATGTTTAATATAGGCTATGTGTGTCTATCTAGGTTATATCTGATTTAGGCTAGCCTAGCTTACTACTTCAAACACGATTGGAAATTTTTTAGAGAATGCCCCAAAAGTTGGTCGCCATTTTGCTACACACCCACACACTCTCTCTTACAAACTATTTCTTATTTATAAATTATGGTATCTGAATAAATAATCTTGGTACAATTAACAAACAATTTTTATTTAACTCTAGATCACAAACAAATAAATTCTGATTCAAAAATGAAGGGACTAACAAACAATAGCTTACAATTACTGGGGGGAATATTTAATTTAATTGATTGATATAGTCTTTAATGTCTTTGTGCTCCGGTCTAGTTACAGTGGGTAGAAATGATAACTCTGTCTCTCAGGGTGTGTTGGATCGAGGGGACATTCTCTTGTAAAATTTCCAATTTATTGAAAGTAAAATAATGATTCTTGATATTAATCGAGATTTGCAGTTATGTAAAAATTAGGATTTGATTATTCTTTGAAGAGATTAAAATGGATAAAATATGGTCATTCAATCTAGGTTCAGTTGTAGGCTATATCTGTTTGAAAGTTAATTATAATTGAATCTTCTTGCAAAATTGAAAAAGTTTGTTGATGGATAAATTTAGTCTCTTGATAAAGTTCTACTTGATTTCTTTGAGCTTCTAAGATCACTGGATAAAGTTAGTCTATTTGAGATGGATGGAGATTACCAATATTTATTCTTCACCAATGCCCACTTCTTCTTTGGCTAACTGATAAAGGGATTATTATTAGTGGTATTGGCTCTTCTTCCTATTGAAAAATTTTGGGATTAAATTCGACCCAAATACTATTTTATGGGGTTATTTTACACTTGGGATTGGGACCCTGTTTAAAATTAAGTTAACACAGTGAGGCCATAAATGCAAGAGAGAGAAATTGTAGTTGATGCTCAGCAACAATGTAGTGATCACATGTTTATTCTTCAGGTTTTGATTCTTGCTTTGGAAACACATGACACTTCACTGAATTTAATTCACTATTTTGAATCACACACTATATAAAATTAGAATGACCATGTTTATTTAAATTATTAAATTTGGTATGTGTTTGAAGTAGTTTTGTTTACATTATAAATATATTATATTAGGCTATATTTAAATAAATATTTACTGAGATTAGGCTATTATTATTCTTAGGTGAGTGATGAATTGATTAATATGAATATCTAATATAATTATTGAATTAGGCCTAATTAATATCTATGACAGGTAAGTTAAATACAATATATAGGCTATCTGGGATTTTTCTAATAAATATTTACATGTGGATCCGGGTTGGATTGTTTATTTATTGGTTTATTACCAACATAATTTGTGAACTGTTGCAAGGTATCATTTAGCAGATGAGCAGAATCACATTATAATTCACATTGGCCAACAGGGCTACGCCCTACAGGCTTTCAAAGTTTCAATGTTAATTTTATGGGAGAAGAATAATTGATTGAATCATTAGACATCTTTTGTAATAAAAATGCAATCAAATAAAGTAAAACAGATGTTCAGTTATAAAACATTTTGAAACCAGTTGACTCAATATAAACTGAGTTTTTTTATTGAATTTCGACCAGAGGGCGATCCCTAGTTTATATAAAAATGCAAAATAAAACAGTTGTTGATAGTAAAACAGACAAACATATGTAAAACTAAAACATAGGAGCAATTAAACTACCGGTACTGTTATCAATATCAACACAATTATTATTTAATACAAGGAGTATCTATTGTGTGGAACAAATTGTGTGTTTTACCTTTTTCTCAAAATGTAGCAGGTAGATTTTGCTTGAACTTTGTATTTATGTGTATTGGGGCACAAAAATAAGTTTAGCAGCCTAACCCCAGAAAAATTCATTTTCCTTTGCAAAAATCAAGTTTGGAAATTAAATTAAGTTAAAAATTTTGATGTGGGTCTTATAAGTTATCAGATTGGTACTGAAACAACAAAAATTAACAAAAATTGTGGCAGAATAAAGTGCTGCATAGCTCATAAAGGACTGGGGAGCTGTAGTTAAATATTGATTTTTCTTCTGTTGTCATTAACATTTTTTGTGTGATGAACTATCTTGATCCAACATCTGTGAATTTATTCTAAATTTTATGGGGTTTTTAAGACCTCTATACCTATATAGGGGTTTTTAAGACCTCTGACCTCTGTCAGAGGCTCTAAGACAAATCGGCATAATAACCAACGTGTAATTCTAGCTTATTTGGACGTAAAAGAACAACCACCAAATCTCAACATTATCACATTGGGTAGTTGGAGAATAATTGATGAAGATCGATGGATGAAATACCAATATGATGTAATCGGATTTTCACTACAATTTAATTTTTATTCAAAGTAACTCTGTAAATTACCATGGATCACCAGTACACTGATAATTGCAGCGCATTGCGCTGCATGGGCCCCCAAGTAATAACTCTTGCTATAGCCTACTACAAAATGTATTTTAACAACAATGTACTTACATCACATAAGAAGTCTATTATACAAACAAGAAAGATTCCACCCAGGAATGAGAACGTTGAATGTAAACAGGGTGATTGTCATGGGTGTATCAGCTGTTTTATTCAAACGCTATAAAAGAAATTAAAAAAGTTAAGCAACACAGAGTTTCTACAGGATTTCAATTTTCCATTTCCCTGACCTTTCTGAAAAACTTCTGTGACCAAATTTTGAACTACATCTCAGCAATTCTGCTAAATAATTAAGTATGTATGACTAAAACATTACTTTGTGCATTAATTTTTCTTATTTCATAAACATTAAAAAAATATATAAGTCAAAGTTCCTTGAAGAAAGATAAATATTTTTCGTGATAGAACAAATGTGTAGGTGTAAAGCAAGAAAGCAAGAAAAAAATCTTTTTTGTTCAATATATGTGAAAAAAGTGAAAAAAACCAATTAATTTGCATATAAAACATTTTGCCGACAATGTATTTCTAAAAAAAAGCATCTAACACTATTTTATTCTCTGAATGACAAAAAAAGTATGGATCAAGGTGAGATGCCACTGTGGAACAACTGTCTGTCCTTCAGTGTTGTACATTCTCTTTTTTAACTGTCCACTACAAGAACACACAAATGACTTCACTCCATCATACAGCTTTCATTAAAATTATGCTGGACACAATAATTTAATTTAATAATTCACAGGCTTTTACCTTGATCGATTGAAATTATTTAAGGTATTCAAATTCAGCTGTGATTCGTTGTTGAACCAACTCAGTTTCTGAGGATTTGAGTGCTTCTACTGTAAAATCAAAATTTAAAAATTACCACAGTAAACAGAATAAAAAATCCATGTATGTTGCTACTTCATCATTTTAAATTTCTCTTAAAGTTTTTGAATAAATCAGCTGGCACACTTAAATTAATGTATAGAGAACCATATAAGTAGAGATATCTCATGTTAACAATTTTTAATTTCACCCTTGGAAACCAGGAGAAAATACAGCACTGATGCTAATATTGTTCCTCGTAATTTCCATGGGAAGCACTACGCTGTTTCTGTCTCTTAAATGTCAAAATTAGTGTACGCATTGTTCAAAATCAAGCAATTTCATCTGGACTATCCCATGTAATTGCTAAAACTGTTAAATTTAGTTATAAATCTACAACAAGCTACCAATGCAATATTGTGATTATCAGTACCTAATTAAGAAAAAAAAAACACTTATTTACAGCTGAACATTTAACAGTTGTTTAAAATTCTTAACCCAATCCCAATGTTGTTCAAATAGGAAAATATAAAATTTTAGCCCTTCCATCTTAACAATTTTCATTTCCGGGATAGAGACAGCTATCTCCGTCCAAAAATACCAAAAACATATTTTGTATATATTACGATAATACCTCAGTTTTACAGTTGGCAAGATAGTTTGCCGTGACGTTTTCAGCTGTTTCATGCCTAAACAACGCAGGTGTAGCGCGAAACTGTCAGTTTGCGCTAAGACTTTACAATGTGTGTTTGTTTACGTTTTTTTAATGACGTACTATGAGTTTTATTTCAAAATAATTATTGCTAATGGCCCAAATTTTGCTGAAGATGTTATAAAAATGCTAACAAGTGCATCTGAAATGAATTTCATATTTCGCAGTGAAAATGACTATAATATGAAAAATGATTCTGGTGAAGAAATCAATGAAGCAGAATCATAGTAATTATGCATTTCTATTATCTATTGTAATTATCTATTGTATGCATTATCTATTGTAATTGTTGCAGTTTTACCTTTTGTTAACTGTTTTTATGAGGAACTGTTTTTACTGTTATATTGTGATAGGAAGAAAATCAAACAACAAAATGCCATACACGGATATATCCGTCCTCCGCCCTTAAAAACACTCATCATCATCAGCAGATTTCATATTTTTCGATTCTCGTTCTGGGCAACGGACGGATATATTTGTTCATTCAAGTTTTCTTGTAGGTAAAAGATGAATATATCGGTCTTCTCCATTTTTTTTTTTTTTTTTTTTTTGTAACACGTGCAAAAAAATTATTTTATTGCTGAAAACATTTTTTTTATAACGTTTGAATTATTTCAATCAAATTAATAACAAAAAGTTTAAATAATAAATTTAAATTTATATAAATTTTTAAAATTGAATATTGAGTAGCCTATTTTGTTTTGTTTTGTTTTAAAAATTAATTTTGTTATCTGAAAAATATTTTGTTTTTTTGTACAGTAGTGCCAACCAAACAGGACGGTCCTAGTGACCATTGTTTGCTGTGCAAATAATTAAATAAAGAATTGTAGTTGTTTGATTAACAAAATTATTGAGTTAATTTTGTATAGAGTTAAGTTTTACTCAATGTAATGTATGTACAAAATATTGTGTAAATAAAGCACTTTTTCTTCTTCTTAAAAAAAAAAAAAAAAAAAAAAAAAAAATAACAAAAAGTTACAACATTATGTTTTGAACTTTTGCTTGAAATAATTACCCCTCAGCCGGTGATTTAATGTAGCCCGGGAAGGGTTAATGATGGATAGCACCTTTATTTTCGTTTGGTATAATTTATTCAAGACTAGTCTACTTGTTGCACGAAATCGAGCAATTTATTTTGATACAATACAAAACATTTAGTAATAAATCAACGACATCCACAACCAATCCAATATTGTGAATATCAGTAATCACAAAAAAACTACACATATTCACAGCTGTACATTAACAGATGTTTAAAATGTTCAACCCAAACTCAATGTTATTCAAATGAAAAAATTTCAAATTTTATTTGTTTACGGCGCCCTTATTTTGAGTCCGACTTTCATCAATTTTCGGTGGAAACAACTACAGACCAAACCCTATTCAACGACACACAAAGCTTGAAAATCGGTTGAAAATTGTAGGAAGAGTTCTCAACACAAAAAAACCCTAAGCATATAAATAAGTATAGATAAAAGCACGAGGAACAAAAAGAAGAGATGGTTCATATTTTTTTCAAATTGGCAAAAATTGAAGAACAACCAATTGTTCAAAATGTATGCTAATTATAGAATTAGGCTTATAAATTCATAACTTTGTCAAATAAAATGTAATGTCGCTTTATCAAACATTTCTTGAAATGCAAAACAAATGCATTTCAAAATGTGTTGTTTAATTTAATACAACACAAAATTACGAGGGGACACTGAACAGCATACAAATCAGAGCGATAATCACTCACTGAACTGGAAACTAAAAAGGAAAATGGAATCAATTCCTTGGTTTCTATTTTTAGCACATCCCGGGGGGCGACCAGTTGTTTTTAACAGTCAAGGTCATTACTCTGCCATTGTGCCCCATCCCCCATCCCACCCCTCTTCTCCACGCCATCGCTCTGACTCGTTCCTCCCTTACCACATGACTAAAATCACAATTACGCCACCAAATAATTTACGGAAAAATTTCCGTGCTTCATTGCTTTTTTCCATTAATAAACCAAATAATAATTTGTAAAGAGATTTCCTCTACAGTAATTTTAACATATAAGATCGATAAATGATGGTATTTTTGTCTAAACTGAGAAAATAAGTAAAATAGAAATTTACTTTTTGTGACCCCGGTTAATCAGCAGCCCGGTTTACCAGCCCTCAGATAATCGAGAGTTGACTGTAAGTATAGATAAGCATACTTGTTCACAAAAAATCAAAACCTTAAAAAAAAAGTGTGCAAAATTATTCCAGCCATTTGTTTTCATTCGACCAATCAGCATAATTGGGGCCTAGATCTATAATCTCTCTCCCCTCCCCAAACCACCTCAAAAGTCACATGACTAAATGCGGCCGATCTGCAGCACAAGTTTCCAAAGGATAACATTGTGAAAACATGACATCCCTCACTTATTTCCTATTTCTTAGGGATTTTAGATCTTAGGTTATCCAACAAGACTTATATCTATATATATATATATATATATATATATATATATATATATATATATATATATATATATATATATTTATTTATTTATTTATTTATTTATTTATTTATTTATTTATAATACATGAAGCCGTTTTTTGTAAACACTACTCCTCCCTTATTTCCGGATGAAAATCAATATTTGAGATGTCATAAAATTCGTCTCAGTTCGTAGTTTTGCAATAAGATTTTACATTTTTTATATGTGTACTCTGAAGGGCATGGGAAGCCCTTAAAGTTCGTTTTTTGTCTATAAGATCAACATGGGGTACAACTTTTATTAAATTTCAAATAAAACAGCTGTTCATAATTAAATCATAAAAACACATGTTAAAAGCTAAATGGAGCTTTGAATTTTGTATGTTACCTGTTACCTTTTACCTCCTATGTCCGTCCCGTTAAATTTATTTTATCAAATAAATAAATGCCATGTCCACATAAATGGACACTAGGACTGAAAGGGTTAAACACTAACAAGCAACAAATTATTTCACTTACAAGAAATTTCAACAGGTTCCATAGATCTAAACCTGTTTTTGCTAATGATAAATTCCTGGTGTAGTGTGCCTGCTGAACACATTCTCCAATTCAATCTGGAAAAGACAGCATGAGCTATAATATAATCCATCCTTGGTATCCCACAACGTAGAACAAATTATATTAAAAAATATGCAGAAAACATTATTTTACTATAAATAATGTAATAATTTTAATTAATGAAAGAAAAACAAAGTTCCTATAAGTCTGTAAAAATCATTTGACAAAGAAAATTTATTTGAAATTGTTATTCAATATTTTTAATTGTTCAATTGTTAACGGTTGGTTATTCAATAGTTTTGTAATTATATATTTAATTGCCTATGGAAGTGAAATATTACATTTATGGAGATTGAAAACAATCAGGAATTAATTTTTAAATCATATTCTGTTAATCGAGCAATTCTAATAAATATTTATTTTTGTTTACCCATCTTGAAAATGTGTATAACTTTTACACAAAAAAATAAAAAGTAATAAAAAACACTAATATATATTCTACAAATATACATAAATGGTTACCTGAATTCTTCCTTCTTTCCCATGACTTCTTCCTTGTGGTTGTAAATATTATTTGACGTTTTATCTTTAGCTTTGACCTTTATTGCAGCATTTAACACTATTTTTGGTTTCTTCACTTCCGCTTGCTTTTGTTTTTCCTTCTCAAAATCTAACGTCAAGCATCGATCTATGAAAGTGAAAATAAAGATAAAATTGAAAACAATACAGGTGAAATAAACTAGGAATGAGTAAGATTTACATTATATATGTTGGGCACCCTTTACTAGTAATCAACTATATTTGTCAGGAATTGGACAAAGTAGAAGAGACATATGTGCCTAACATATACATAAGAGTCCCTTCTCAAAATGTCTGTTATTCCTTCGACCGTACAACCCATAGTCACATTTAATAAAAACTGGTTTCTGCTAACTTTTTAGTAATGTACTGTGGTTAGATTGTATAGGGTAACCAAGTTGAGATTTATCATGCTCATGTATGTTGACTTAATTATAAAATAGCATCTACAAACTGCAATCAAAAACAATTTAATGATGAAAAATAATCATACAATTAATTGCAGAAAATTTTACTGTTCAACGTGAAAAGCAACTTTTAAATGCAATTGGACAGTTATTTACTGGATATTGTTTGCCTTATATTTTCATTTGGCTATAGTGCAACCCAACACAGAATAATGTACATCCCGCTACAGGCCAGGGATAGCATTGGGGAGTCCAGGCCACTGTTCTCTCACAATCCACACTAAATATAACCTGAGTGGCTGAAAACAAACAGCCATCAATCATATCATAACCATTTTGAGTATGTGTGTCATAACGAACGACTCATGTGTTATTCTTACTTCACGATAATTCCCTCATAAAAAAGTTATATTTAACCTGCAATGAACACGAATAATTTTCCAACTATAACTATCGTACACAACGGTTAATTCGACCACCCTGTCGCACTTGTCTACCTGAGCAGATGTCGTCCAGAGGTAAGAACTCCTCGATGTCCAACACGGTCGCTTTCCGTCGACCCCTCCCCGGCCCGTTCGCTCCACCCCCCTCCTCTCCACCCTCCTTGTTCTTTGCTTCAGTTCTATACAAAACATTATTATTATTATTATTATTAAGCGTGGAAAAAAGTCTGGAAATGATATATCATTAAACATTTTTAAGTAACAAAATTAAGACTTGATAAACTGATTTAGGGTCTACAATTTCCCAAAATGATTATTGACATTGAACCTTCAAAGGGGATGGTCCTAGACAACTTTCACTAGGGAAATCCCCTAACAAAGTCTTGAGAAAAATTTATGTTTTCGGTATTGTTCTCTATTCATAAAGACCCTTTAATAATTTCGTGTATATATTGACTTATATTTTCTAACATTTTCTTCTGACTCCTTGTGGACCATCCCCCCTTGGAGATTGAAGGTCAATAAATAATTTGTGAAGTAGACTTTAAGACTCAAAATCAGTTTGCAAATTTTTTTTTTTTTAATAAACAATTTTAAAGATATACAATTTTCAGACTTTTTTCAATCCTGTATGTCTCCCATGCCAATAAAGTTTGATAAAAAAATATTTGGACGCTTTAATTTGTGTATCAAGCTTATAGAACTACATATTTTGGCTGACAAAAATTTATGGTAATTGTTAAGTTTCTATCCAGTCTTTGGCCTCTCTTAGGAGGTTAAAAGTTTCAAGAGAAATTTGTCGCAAGTGTGAAGTTATTTGTGGTTCCTGTTCCATACTTTAAAAAGTTCAAAATTGACTTAAATATTTGACGTAAATAAAATAAATATGATTAAATATAAATCTAATCCTCCATACATCCAACTACAGGTATAAAACCACAGGCGACAAACTACATGGTTGCATACAAAATTATGATTATACAAAGTAATCTATGGCATACTAGAGATTGTTGACGGTTCGCAAAAAGGCATGTTAAAACAGAAGCAAACAAACAATGATATTATTATTAGATGGTACAATTACAAAAAACGCGATTAGTTAGTTTAAATATTTAAGTAATATAGTACTTGCTGTCATATTACTGTATTTTTTAGTTGTACAAGTGACCTTTTTTGATAGCAATATCATTTTTTTAGAATTCAAAACACTATGATTATAATAAAGTAATAGATTTTTCATTGATACAGAATTTGTTTCATCCGCTTTTGATCACTAGGGTCAGCTAATATTAGCAATGTAGAATTTAAAAAATTTGATCAGCACAGCATCAGAAAAATCCATGACTCATAATAAGTTCAAATGAAAATAAGATTTAAATAAAGATTATTTTGATAAAATAATAATAATAATAATAAATAAAAGTACATACTTTTTTTAAAAATATTAGGCTTATGTTAAAAAAAAGAACATACTGATGATTTTTTTAGAGAGTCATTTAATTATTTATAACTAGTATCCATCAATCCCTTCAGTTTGATCAACATTAATTTTATTTAACTTATTACAAGCGTTTCTTTTGGATGATAGGGAGTAAAGAAGTCAGGACTGAAAAGAAAGGTTAATTATATCTTTAATGCTACCATTGTAGAGAAAAATCACCATCAACAAAAGCGTGCAAAAGAAATATGATTGCTGGGAAAGACAGTAAAGATAAAGCATATGACAGAAGAAGAAGTGGTTTAGTAAAAAAAGTAAGGGGAGGTTATAGTGTTATTTTAGTGTTATAAACTACATTTGAAAGTATAAACACACAATTTTAATCTAATATCTAACTAATTGATTTAATAACTTTTAAACCTATTTTTTAACGATCTATATCATTATTTTTATTGCCGCCAAAGAGTGTTAAAGAGCCAAGCTAAAATTCTTGAATAAATTAAAAAACTTTAGTACTTTTTTTAACTAACTGCACAAAAAATCGCAGACAAATCTATATTTTATGCATTTTAAAAACAACAATTTCCGGATTTTAATACAATTCAATTATTCCAGTATTTATATTGAAATTCCAGTATAATTCCAGTATTTCCAGTATGGAAATAAAATTCCAGTATAATTCTAGTATTTCCAGTAATTCCAGTATCAGTAGACACCCTGAATTCAGATTCTAGATGCCGTAGGTTAAAGTTTTCTTTAAAAAAATATTCCGAAAAAATTACAGTAGAAGCCCTCTAGATAGGCCTTGGATAGTTCGGCCGCCGGAGAGTACTGCCGCAGACATTTCAAACCGATTGATTGTCAATTAAGTTTCATACATCTTCTGAAATATTGTCAACCATTCTGTTTTTGAACCTGATCTTTATCCGCTGTGTTTTGCTATGGCACGATTGTCGATGTTACGAGGCTTGCAGTTTTGAGACGTATTCTTCTGGCACTGTAGCAATCTAATTTATAAATAAGGACTTTTGTTGAAAGCCAGTGAAAGGCTAAAACATTTGATCCGATCAATTTTATCGTCCATTACCATCTGAGTAAGTAAATTGACTGTTAGACTGTTGAAGCATACATTAGGCGTAGTTAAATACACCCTAACAGTACCCCGCTTTGGAACACACAAAGGTTCCTGCTGAATAGGTTTCTGTTGAACTTGTATAAAAATCCACTGGTTAATCCAGCCAAAGGTCTTGTCCCGGGGTGGACGGATTTGAGGGCATCTACTGTAAATCATACAAAATTTAATTTATTTTTTAAATTTTTGTGAGTTGGTGGCATAGTAGTTAGAATGCTGGACTTCGGGACTATGGGAGCGATGCCGTGGGCTCGAATCCGCATTTTGCCAGGAAGTTTTTATGAGTACCATTCACCTGTACCGTAGCGGCTCACCCAGTTACTTTTTCTAATACGATCCACACACAGATCAATAGTCTTTGTAGCTGGGGCAAAGTAAGACAAAAAGAATCCTGCCTACCTCTTAAAAAATAAATCTACATATATATATATATATATATATATATATATATATATATATATATATATATTTGTATGGTAATCGAGGGACTCGGAGACCCCTGGACTGTTTGTCATGAAGCTCAGTACAGATATAAAAATTTCATGAAGAGGGTTTGTGAGCCATTAGTTTTTGTATAGCCCCAGGACCGTCATAATCGTACCCATGTCAGGGTTTATTTCTTTCTTCTAGCTGTTGTCATGGAAACAATAAAACCAATTTTAAGTTTGGCATTGCAAAGCATGCCGGGTATCAGCTAGTGTATTACAAATGTAAAAATAAAAAATAAAAAATTGTGAAGTGTATCCTCACCTATCCAGCTCGCAATTACTTGGCTCAATCATTGACAAGAAAAAAAATTTGGCCTAATAATGTTTGATTGAAAAACTATAAAAAACATTGTTTTTATTGTGTTTATTTGTTTGGTGTTAAACTTTACACCTTTGATTTTGCCTTTTTACTTGGCCATCAAATAGATGTTGTACTGTGTCAGAAACACAATACACAGACATTCATTTAAGTTTACTATACACCAAAATCAACAAGCCATTGATAGTTTTGCCACATATATTATTGTTCATGGACATTTAAATCCATTTCACCATAAAACTGAATAAAAAACATACATGAAACATGAATAAGTAAACCCAATTATATTAAACACAAAAACAAACAAAACACACTAAAAAAAGATGAGATGAAATGCAGCCCACTTATTAAGCGCACCATGACAAATAAACAAATGATGATACACAAAATGTGATTAGAATTGAACAATGAGATGAAATGATGATGGTGGTATGATGGGCGTATGAGTGAGTAAAGAACGCCTCTTACCTACGGCCCTTGCGGGGCGAGTCCGAGCTCGAACTGCCTCCACTGATGAGCCTACTGCATAAACATTCAATTGACATTTAACATGAAACAGGGCACACCATAAGCAATTACCTGAGTCAACTATTAACATGATTAAGTAAACCAAACTTAATCATGGCAAAAATTAAAAAATTAGATTAGTTAGTAAAACTTAAATGAAAATCAATAATATTAATTCATAGCCATTTCACCTGCAGTTTAATGACACGTTATCACTATCTTTAAATATATTTTTCATCATACAGACGTTTTCTGGCCAGTAATTAGTCCGCAAAGTTGGTGTTTTCTGTAGTCTTTTAAAAGTGCACCGAAAAACATCTGTTCATTTTTCAGTGCACTAACCTCACAAGTTGTTTTTTTTTTTTAAGCAAAAATCGTATTAATCCAAAAACAAATAAGGTCGGCGTAAACAAAAAAAAAAAAAAAAAAAAAAAAAGAAAAAAAAACTTGCAGACTATATTTTAAACACAAGATTTCTGTATCTCATCATTATACTTACATATCAGCTGTTTTAAAGAATAAAATTAGAATTGAAAAACTACTAAATGTAAAAAGATAATGAAACTTTAACTAACTTATTTCAAAATTAGTTTACTTTTATATTTTTGCAGCATGATGAAAATTGTTGTTCATTACTCGGAAAGAAAGTGTTTTTTTTATTTTTTTTATTAATTGCTATATCCTAGCGGGGCCAAGCCGAGCAATAAAAAAATCAGCAATTGCGCACAAAAAAATCCACTTTCCGTCCTAGTAATGAAAACTGCTACTTTGGAATATCATTTTACATAGGCCTACTGCCTATGTACAAAAAAGGAAAAAATAATAAAATAAAATTCTACAAAAAATAATTTTAAGAATTGTTTGGTAAACTCTGGTCCACGATGAAGCAAGTGAGGTGGTGCATGAGTGGTTCTTGTCGCTAAAATGTCTTCACCTGATGAGATGAGTAATCCTCAGACTTTGTACATTTTTTACATTTCATATTTGTTATATTTATTATCATCTTGTTTTATATGAAAATATATAGCTTCTAACAGCCTCTGGCAAGAACTAAATGAATTAGACGCTAAAATAGCATTTAAAAAAACAAAGAAAATTAAAATGTTGCTTCAAGATAGCTTTTTCAGACTGTAAACAAAATAAATTGCATATTTTTTACTAATCATCACATCCAACATTCAAATAAGTGAGAAATACTAATTAAGTGGCTGGTTCAGCATTGTTTTAATTTCTCTCAGTGTGGTTTTAAATATGTTTTATGATGTTGATAAATTAGAACACTGCAAGACGCAGATTATTGGAAAATCTATGATCAGTAATGGTATCCTTTCAGTGCTGCAATATTTCATAAAATAACATTACAATTTCTACCAATAGTATTCAGTGTATTTAGCTTTCTTCATTGATATTACCTCTACCATGTTATAAGAGCAATGGCAATAAATCTTGTCAGTTTGTGATACTCTAACTCAAATTGTTATACAAACGATTCCAATGACAACAGGTTTATTTAAATGCTAAACTCTACTCTTTTTGGCTTTCATATTTAGGTAACTCAGTTCAAAGGTAGAATATTACACAATGAAACACTTTTTTAGCACTGTACTAATAAAGTGGGGTAATTGAAAAGAAAACTTTAACTTTGTACAAACAATAATGAAGCAAAGCTTTATGAATGACATGGGTGGAAAAACACATAAAAGCCAAGTTAGAGAGAAATTTTAAAGTTCCAAATAATTATTCTATTGAAGCGGAACAGACTATAAAGCAACATTAATTAGAATTGTCAAATTATTAACATTTTCTGCTCTTATAAAAAATATGTTTTTGTTTTATAAATCAATCAGCATATTTTTAGGTTGATAAACATTTGATAATCACATTATAAAAACCATGTGTAAAAATCAAATTTTAAATTCAAGTCCATCGAAAACTATTATACAACCAATCGCAACATTTTAGATAACTATTAATTATACCAAACCTTCATAAAAACAGTTATAAAATGTTTTAAAATCTTATAAAAATATTCTAGTAAAATATATTTTCTTCTGAAACTTGAATTAATTTTTTTCTCTCATTGGGGAACAATTAGTTTTCCATTTTGGTGCAGACCTTGTATACTGCAGTATCCCATGAAACGTGTTACAGAAACGCACTCTCTTTCCGAAGGTTCTTCATATGGTTCTTCTATTCCCTTTTGGTAGTGCCTTACAGATTTTACAACGTAGCTTCCATTGTGTTAAATTTTATCTCTGTTGTAAAATCCATGAACATAACGTATCAATTAATTTCCAAATTTACCTTTTCAGTTTCCGTTTCGTAAATAATAATAATAATAATAAATAAATAGACATCAAGATATGATTATCTGGTAGCATTGATGATTCAGTTAAACCGTTATACAGTCCTACACTGAATTTAGTGTTGGTCTTGAGTAGTTTACACTGAATTAGCTGCAAGAATCCAAGAAGAAATTAATCAACAGAGAAAAAGAATTTTCATTTAGTAACCACAATATAAGAAGGCTCCTATGAGGCTAACTATCTTTAAAGTCAAGAATCCAACCAATCACAAAAACTAGGAATTATTACAGCTGTTAAATGTCTTATATCACTTTATGTCAATGTCTTGCTTTTTGTAAACAAACATTCTTATTTTGACGTTTGAGATGTAAAAAAAGTGCTTGCAACAGCAACTAGGGGAAGTAATTCGAACATCAGCGCTATTGTCTATTTTGAATTTCAATATCAAAATGAAATTAACATCTGATTGTGAAGAAAACAGGGGAATTCAGGAAGGTATTGAGGGAATTTTCCTCATCGTGGGAAATAAAATTCTGTATTTCGTCCATACATTAATTTTAAGTGGAGAATAGTAAATCATAAGATGGTGCCAATGACAAATTAAATCTTATGAATCATGTTAGTTATTCAGTATTACTGTCGGAGATCTTATTTTTCTTCTTTTTTTGATGCCAAGCTGATTCTGGTAGATTACTTTTGTTGTCCAGTGTAATTATAATTCCATCTCTTCATTTCCAAAAAAAAAGAAAAAAATCTTTTTTACAAAACTCCTTAAATGGTAATTTCTTTCTTTCCTAAGACCGTTTTTAAACCTCATCCTCCAAAGACATAGTTATTTTTAATACATTCGCTTTCAATAATGCTAATATCTAATTAATCTATTGATGTATATGAGATCATTTTGATATTTTTATCGTGTCAATATATATTTGATTCTTGTGGAATTAAAATCATTATTTAATCAATAACTGTACACATATGATACTTTTTTTACCTTCCCAATTCAATGGGGACAATGAATAGATCGTAAACTTTTACTTGAGAAGAAAAAACATCTCAAGACAAATACTGCTTAATATACTTCAATGTACTCCTTGTATGTGTGTACTCCCAAGTTAATGAGTAATCCATGGAGATTTGATGGAGTTTGCATAATTTTATCACAGTCTAATAAATTCTGAGACATAAATTAATTAATTTATTTCTTAAGTAGAATGTGAATTTAATTTAGAGATGAGTATTCTTTTTTCACACACAATAGTCTTTTTCAAGGAGTTGTTGGTACTTTGTTTCCATTTTATTACCAAAAGCTTTATGACAGAAAATATCACGATTCTTTGAATTTACTATTTTACTAATAATAATGCATTTTTCAAAATGTATGTTAAAATGTATTTATTTGAAAGTAAAATCACAAAATCCAGGTGAGAACCTGTCTTGAGGCCCAGTTTAGTTGTTTCCGTGTAGAACCTTATTATGTTACATCATGGTCAGTAATCAGCCATCTGATGAAAGAAGTCTTGAACTTATACAGTATCTTTTTTTCCAGCCTTGAAGCTCAGTCTTGACAGGTTGCAAATTGTATAGTTTGCGTCCCGACCACACATCAAAAGTTGCCACCCATGGTGTAAGATTTTAGTCACCAATCAGAATATATATTCCTTTGAACTTATCAACAAATAGGTTAGCCCATGGGGGGTAAGGCTATTGGGGTGCTAACATATTTATAACATTCACAACAGCTGTCCTTGGTCTTCATATGCTTTAATATTTTTATTTATTACTAGCCTCTCCTGAGTTTGAAAAGAATGTTCTAGTTGTCACTAAATATATCGTGACAAAGACAAAATACTCTATGTTGACATGAACATTAAGTACAATCAAGGCGTCATTATTTTTCTTCATGAAGTTAGCCGCGTCCCTCCAGGTATTCTCCAACAGAGTAAAATTCTTTTTCAGCAGCCAGTCAAGAAGAGCTCCTTTGAATTTCCAGTTACTTTTTTGTTCTTTCAGAGTAGGTGGAAGGGTGTTGAAGAGTTTTGCTCCAATGTAGCTGGGTATTTTCCCATCAGCAAACAGATGATGTACTGGGAGTATGCAGTTGATTTGGTTTCTTGGGTCATAGTGATGGGCCTCTGAGAAGTTTATTGGTCTTTTGTTAACAACGTGGGAAACTACCTTGGAAATGTATAGGTTAGCTACTGTCTGTAGTTTCAGCCTTTTGAACTCCCCCCAGAATGAGTCACGAAATGCCAGTCCAGCCATGATTCTGACTGCTTTTTTCTGAAGACATAATACCCTCTACGCGTTTCCCTAAGATGATAACCCCCACACAATCAGTCCGTAACTCATTTGCGCTTCAAATAAAGCAAAGTAAGCAATCCTTGAGGTTTCTGCGTTACTAATGTGTTTCAGGCGCTTGATGACGTAAAGAGCAGTGCTAAGTTTCTTACAGAGTTAATTTATAAGGGGTTTCTAGTTAAGTTGAGGTCACTATCAATGGTTATCCCAAGATATTTGGCCCCTTGGGATTTTATTACGTCTGATAGCAGATAAGCAGTCCTTCTTTGTGAACCAAATAACAGTTGTTGCGTCTTGTCTTCATTTAGTACGAGGTCATTCTCTTGACTGTACTGTTTGGCAATGCTGGACAGCAATACTTGATTTTTTTCTAGCTCTTGTGGATTTTTGTGGGATACAAGGCAGTGTCATCAGCATAGAGGAAAGCATCGCAGTTCCACCCAACATTTGAAAAAGAGCTAATTTTTAATAATTTTAAGATCCCTAATCTAAAATACTGTTTTATTGATAAAAAAAATAGGCTCCTCGTGGATAGTTTCTTGCACAGATTGTCAATTTCGCAAGATTGTCACCATGTGATTCTTGACTGTGAGATGTGAGACCATCTTAATTTCTCCAACGAGTACTGTCGTTTATGATACACAATTGTACAGTAACAATATAGAAGCATTAAATCTCTTATCCACACTTTACGATTATGAACTAAAACAATGGAAACTCTTACTCCGCAGTTCAGTTTATACTGATAAGCAACAACTTGCATGATCTTCTCCTATACAAGGTGTGGAGAATAATAATGTAATCAAATAGTCTCATTGTACTTTATAAGGCCTTAAGACTTTGTTACATGTAGGAACCAGAATAATAATTTTGAATAATAGGAGTTTTAGAGGACCGAGTAATTATAGTTTGACTCTATTACTTACAAATGTGAGGTTTCAATCTCAATGGCTCTAAAGATAATCTAACACAAAGGTGTAAAGGGAGAACAAATTAAAAATGGAATTTTTATTATGTGTTTGGCCATTTGATAAAAAACAGCCAAATCCTTTACATTCTTCTTCAACATCCTGGTAAAGTCAATATGGTTAATAACTTGCAAAATCATTTGCCTTTTGATTTAATTCTTTGCTCCTTCTTGTAAATAACAGCAAATGCACCATGACTACTTCACACTGTCAATCTTTTATAGTCAAATGAGTATGGAGGAGGATTATTTTTTTTTTTTAACAGATCTCATTAAATATGAAACACCCGCTTGATGTCTGACAGCACTAATCTGTTAACATAAGTACATGTATTTTGTGACAGTAACAAGTTGAATAAAACATTTGGTTAAAACAAGTGTTTACACAACACATTTTTCAGTTTGGGTACAGTATACAATAAGAGAGACCGAAACAGTAGACAACCAAACATACCATGTTACTAACATGTAACAATAATTTCACAGAACCACAAAACCAACAAAAGACAGCTAACAAACATTTTACTCTCGTAAATTTTGGCTGCACTTCCGTAAACGCCCAATGCAATATCAAATGAATAATATTGTTTCAACAACAATCAGCTTCAAAATGTGAACTTCATAAACCAAGCCATTTAAACAGACTCAACATTAGTTATACTAACTGGTAACTGTAGATGACAAACTAAAATTGATAAAAGTAATCTCAATAACAAACACAACCACTATAATTAATATTTCCTACTTTTGTTATCTGTTACTCCCACTTTTACAAATTTCCATTGGACTATTTTCGTGCATCTTACAATAGTCATAGTTCTTTATTTAAATGGAGTTTCAGTTAGGTTATGATAGGTTGGATCACATTATTACATTTTGTTTGGGCAAATATGTACAGTATTTTAAAAGTAATTTCCAATTCGTTAGATATATTGATTTAAGGGCTGGTTTCTCGAAGCAAGTTTAAACCTAAACTCAGGTTTAAACCACAATTGTCCATATTTAACCTGTTTTAACCTGTTTATGTACCTTGACTAAGCCTATTTCATTGTAAAATGATCAATGGTGAATAAAGATTTCTGATTTCTGATTTCTATGTTTAACATTGAATTACACTGAGTTTAAGTTAAACGTGTTTGGAGAAACCGGCCCTAAGGTAATTAGAAAATTATCGATTTGATATTATAAATATATTGTTTTTATTTAATCGATATATCAATTGTATAAAACGATAAATTTAATTTGATAGTTCCCCAGGGTGTATACGGAAGTGCAGCCTAAACTTTTAACTAAATATTGCAGTAACATGACTTTTAGCTTAATTCCTAAGTTTATTACTGTGGTTATTAAAACAACTAAAGGTCAATAACATAGGCCTCTAAGCAAAATTTAAATCAACAAAAAAATTAAAGGTTATCAATTTATTTGAAATTTAGTAAATAATAGAGAATTATATATAAGTTTGTCTGTTGAAATTAAGATGGTTAGTAAGTAAATTTGATGATGTTAAAATTCATGCAGGTTATTAATCACTTGCCTATGAATTTGTAGATGTTTAGTCATTTTAATACCATTTTGGGAAGGGGAAACTGTTTCAGGTAAATTAAAAAATTAAGTCTAGGTTTATAGCCATCACCATGTTAACTAGATTCAGATTATATCCATTACCTATGTACACAAAATATTACAGTCACCCTAGTTTAAAGAAATTAATTAACAACTATTATTACATACACTAAAATCAATAAAAATGATTTTACTAAAGAACTCAGAATTAATAGGAAGAATACTAGTAACTAATAGAATAATACTAACTAATAATTAATAGAAGATACTAACTGAAATTGATGAGTAGCTAGGGGAGATAGGCATATCTAGAAGCTTTCTATGATAGTGCAAAATGGTTTAAATTGTTACAATTATCATTAAATTCATGAAATACCTTTTTCTATTCTACAAAAATGCTTTTCATAGTAAATTTTATATTATGAAATATCTAATTTTATGTAATTATTTGCCTTTTTCTACTGGAATAGTTTGGATAAATTTATGGGTATTAATTAAGAAAATCAATCTCAAGTTCTACAAAAATATTTTAAATTAAAAACTGTAGGCCTATTTTTGCAAAAATTAAAATTGTAGAAATATGTTTTATAAAAAAATTATTAAGATACAACAGGATGCATTTCTTGAAACACCGGCGCACTCTGTGATATACATATTTTAAAGTGAGTTTGATGATTGTGATGGATCAGATGAGGTGTGGATTTCTTATAAGTCTCGCCACATAAGTTGAGGAATGGCAAAAAACAGCTAGGATAGGCGAGAGGGTACTTTTCCATAACATCAAGCTTACGTTACATAGTAATTTATGGAACAGCTGATTATCAAATAATTTTAACCCTTTGGGTGCCAAGAGCCGACTAGATCGGCATTTTATTACATCGCGAGAACTGCCAGCTGCCGATGTGATCGGCATCGCCTATCGCCGCGAGAAATGCCAGCCGCCGACGACATCGGCGCCTATCGTCTGCGCGAGAAATGCCCGCTGCCGATCTAATCGGCATCTCGCAAATTCTTTATAGCGGATGCAAATTTAGCAGTAAACTTTTATACTTCAACTGAAATTAAAGCTAAAGAGTTGCAGTGTTTGATAAATATGCTTTGTTAAAAGAAAAACAAGCGATTCAATTACGTATAACACCATGATTGTTGAGGTTATACAGGCATTGGGCACCACGCCGGCCGTCTGCCGCTCCCAGACTGCAGGTTTTAACAGAAAGAAGAAACCAAATGATGTACATGTATGTAAATAGTAGTTACTGTATTCAAGAAACTTTTTAATTTATTACATATTTTATCTTTGTGAATTCATTTTTATCAAGATTTTAAACTAGCCTCCCTCAAGAGTTTCTGAAATTTGTAAGTAGGCCTACCGTAAAATACTTTTTTCATATTATGTTTGTTTGATGAATTTTTATTTTTTACTTACTGTCTATTATATTTCTGTAAAAATATATAAATAAAATATTTGCAATAATATTTACAATTAATTTTTAATAAAATATTGATTTGATAATTATTTTAGAGTGTAATTCAAAATAGTAGATTTTTGCTATATAACAACATTTTCTTATATATATATTTTTTTATATACTATTTATTACCAAAAGTTGATGAAAATTGGTGCACTATGTCAAGAAAACATGCTAAATCCAATTATCATGTTAGTTTTTGAGTAAAATGTAATTTTGACAAAATGTTTATGGTTTAAAAATACAATATAAACTTTTTTTATATAAAATTTATATTTATTTTTAGTTTTTTACTGAAAATATGCACTTGTATTCATGTAATCATATATCGGTAATTAGAGCATATATTTACCTTCAAAACAAAAAAAAGTATAAGGTTCTAACTGTATTATGAAAAAAGTTATGGTTTTTAAAGAAAAACATTGTAAAATCACATGTTTTGGCCCTGGCAATTCCGGGTTGTCATATGGCTAATAGAGCTGACAATTGAAGGTTACACACTGGTGAACTCAGCTGGCAGTTGTCGCATAGAAGACAGCAAAAGGGCTTGGCAGCCAAAGGGTTAACTGAATAGTAGTGAAAATTCATTTGTCAAGTTACGTGGAGAAGTTTATACTGACAAATAGCTGCTGATTCATTTGCTAGGATCATTAATTTCAACCAGGATCATCTATTATTATCATTTTTGCCCAATGACCAAAGGGTCCAGTTTTAAGCCATCAAAAAGTTTCTAACTTTTCTCAGGATTGAACCGTCAACCTTCAGATTCAAACGGCGAGCTCTATAATATAACCATTCAGCAACAGACCTAACTGTACAAAACGCAGTAGCCTCTGTGGTTATTAAATTTAGGATATTGTTCCACAACCATAAACATATTTCCAAGCTAGAAATACTATTATGGTAGCCGAAATGCAAAGACCTAAATCTAAGACTATTATACGTTTTCACTTTGAAGTTCACAAAATCAAAAAAAAATTGATACAAAAATTAAATTAAAATATTGTATATTATCCAAAACCTTTTACAGTAAGCCCTCTCTTAACCAGCCATCACGGGACCAGGACTAGGCCAGATGACCTAAAATGCCAGTTAAAATGGAAAATTATGTAAACATGTAAAATAAAATGTATTATTGATACCTTATGAATAAATAAACTCAGCTTCTCACATTAAACGATACTTTTGCAACTTTTCTTATGAAATGTACTTAAGGAAAATGTGCATTCTGTACATATCTCGTACCTGCACCAATTGTTGAACTGCAAAAAATACTATCTTAATCCATTAATACACCACATAATTTATACTTAAAAATAAAAATTCAATTGAAAAAAATGCACACTCACAATTAGTCGAACTTAAACTAGGCCTACTTTTTACTTTTTATTATGTTTTATTACAACCAAAAACGCTCCCGTACTGTATTTCTACACTAGACACAAGGTGGATTATAACTGACATTTGTGAACGATTGAAAATATGTAGTAGGCTAAATTTTGCATTTCCCATGCAATCCAAAAATAAACCCTGAACGGATGCGTTTTTACATCAATAAAGCGATAAGGGTGGGAACGGGAGTCTCTTGATCCCAAGAAAAGGCCAGTTAAAGCAGCCCATTTTATATTTAAAGGCGGTTAAACCAAGCTCTTTTTTGTCCCTGGGCAGAGGAGGTTAATTCGGGGGCTGGTTGATACAGGGCCGGATAAGAGAGGGTACACTGTATGAAGGCGTAAGATGAGGCAGACCTTCAAATTTGTATTATTTAACCAGAATAATCAGTTAAAAGCAACATAATACTAAAAGTAAAATATAAGTTGCTTAAGTTAGTAAAAATTAAAACTAGGCCAAAATAATTAACTTTAATTCAGTGGAAAAGAAAATAAAATAAGAGAGGGTACACTGTATGAAGGCGTTAGATGAGGCAGACCTCCAAATTTGTATTATTTAACCAGGATAATCAGTTAAAAGCAACATAACACTAAAAGTAAAATATAAGTTGCTTAAATTAGTAAAAATTAAAACTAGGCCAAAATAAAATTATTAATTAACTTCAATTCAGTGGAAAAGAAAATACAAGCTACTTTAAATATTTGGCTACCGTTCATATCCAAATAAAAGCTCATAAATGTTATCCTTAAAGAAAATAATAATCATAAATTTTTATCCCCCAAAGAATCTATAAGCGGTTTTCATTTTAATTTGTTTCTGATTGAATTTTTTTCTTATAAATTTCTTTAGGAAAAAAGTAGAAAAAGATACTTCTAAGAGTTAATTTGTAGGAAACAATTCAGCCTGAAACATGAAGCCTGTCTGCCTACAGTCCGCTGTAATGTGAAGTACGAGTGTTGCTTACTGTTTTTTGCTGAGTGCATCAAGCAGCTGCAGTACTGTGGTGAACAAGAAGTCCACCTTCTTGCTGTAGATGTTGGCTGAGTTTTGCAGTAGCACGGCCGCTTGCGCAAAGTTCATGTCGGGAATCTTGTCCCCGCATATCTGTCGGATGTACATGATGTACTCGTCCAGGTGCTGCAATCAAACAAGAGGTCAAATCTTCTATGGGTAGTAAACTCTTGGTTCTCCTTGAAGAATATTAAATGCATTGAGTAGCACCAACACAATATGACAGACCAATTGAGTACTTACGAGTAGATTGTCCCATTTCTTCCCCGAAATTCACCATAAATATTGGATAAGGGAAATTGTGATTTCTTTATTCTCAACTACCTCACAGAATTTGTGCCATATATAATAAGGTTCTAGGCCATCTTAAAAATTATAAAACAATTGTTTAAAAACTATTCTTATATATTAATGTCAAATTGAAACTTCTTGTTATGTTTTTCTTCTATAGCCTATCATAGTTCATAGATACCAAAATATAAATGTAATTAATAAATATGTCTGCAACACTGGTATGTAGTCAAATTAATCTTGAGTTTTATTGTATTCCAATGTTACAGAAGGTACTACTATTTTCACCGCCCCAGTAAAACGTATGCCCATAAGTCAGCCATTCTAAAGTAACGGAGATTACGAGCGTACAACTATATTGTTTAAAAAATAAGTGAAACAATCTAAATATTCTAAAACCAACTATGTCACAAGTTTAAGTTTTGTTTGTATAAGGGTTCAAGAGTAAAACAATATCATTTCATCAAGTCATATCCAAAATATCATCTTTAGAAGACGGTAACGGAGGTTACTCACACATATGGCTAAGTCGTGACTCCTTAACTATTTCTTTAATTTTCTGTGAATTATTATGGCAAAAAATTTATTTCATGATAATCAAATTCTTCAAGAGTTATGCTATTTATTAGCAGTACTCTTGTTAAAAATAATTAATGGAATTTAGTGACAAATAATACAACAAAAAGTAACGGAGGTTACCTGTGCAATTCAAGATGTGATTTTGGATGTTTATGGCCCATATTAAACAAATTATGAATAAAGTGTGATAGGAAATTAAATTGTAGGGATTGTATAGAAATGTTTCATAGTTTTAATAGGAAAAAACATGTTTTTATTAACAAAAAAAATAGGTCTAAATTGCTAATGCTACATTACAGTACTTCGACTTTTTGGCTAGAAATTAAACTGAAAATGACAGTAATTTGAGGGAAAACTATTACAGTGCAATCTCTTGTAAAGCAAATAAATTTAAATTATTTTAAACAAATAAAACGTTATGTAAGGTACACAAGTTTTATCACTAAAAAATTGCAAGATACAATGCCATTCCCAGGAATTATTAAGTCTCCCACGCATTTTGTATAGACTCATTAGCTTAAAAACAATTATTTTTCCTAGTTTTTCTCTAATTCTCTTGGTGACAGAATGTTGTTTTTAACATAAGATTTCTTCCTTCCCTCTCCATCTTTCTGTTAACTCTCTTTCCACTCGGTTTCATTTTTTTCTTCCTTCTTTCAATCTTGCTATATCAACTTTTTTTCACTATAGTCTTTAACTGACCAGGAAAATAAAGCGAATTATTACCTAAGATTTATGAAAGCTACAATCAGGCAACTATAAAAAAAAATAAATATGAACTTCCTATATCCTTTGGAAATTGCTGTTAAATATCAAGAATAAATATAGGCCTAAAATATAAACAATTTCATATTGTTTATAGTTTATAATATTGTTTAATAGGTAACTTAATTAATTCCAACTAAAAACTAAGCCTAGACCTGTTTTAAAGGACCACCAGTTTTGTAATATTCATAGGAGTCAGGAGATAGTAAAAAACTCTCTTAAAAGTAAAACAAAACTTCGGTAAAGACAATAGAAGATTTGTATGTTACCAGAACTTTCATAATATAGGTCAGTACAAGTCAAATGGTGTTAAAAATTGATTATATTTTTTAAATGTCATGGTAATAACATATGTAACCTCCGTTACTTATATTTTGTGTAACCTCTGTTACCAAATAAAATCTATGTTCTAGTATGTGTAAAAACCTTAAAAAATTAAGACATGACCCTTATGTGACTTTGACTTAAGAAACAACTTTTTTCAATTTAAAAATATAAAATGAAGTAGTTACAGAAACTTTTTTATCTTTTTAGTAACGGAGGTTACATCCAAAAGTGTCAAAGGAAAATTCGCAATAAATAATAAAACAATTCCACTAAAATGCTCAGACGACATCATTCAATAGAAGAGGAATTGCTTCAATTAGATATAAAAAAACAACTCTTAACAGCTATTCCAAACCAAAAATATAAAATGGTAAACAAATAGTTCTTTGCCAATGTTTGCTTTCATCCGGAAAGGCGTGCATTCAACAGTCCGCAATCAAGGTAAAAAAACCAAATTATATTTTTAAAAACTATCAATTAGGTTTGAACTATTAGGTAGGCCTACACACCTAAACACTTTAAAGTTGGGTTTTCATTATTTTTAATTTCACCATTTTGGTTTCAAAATTTTTGGAATGGCTGAAGTTTAATGTTACTGACGTTTTTAAATTACCATAACTTACTGCCATACGAAATGTCTATGCCATGCCACCCCAGTGCAAACGTAGCTTTTGTCCCCGAGCCTGGAGTTGAACCCGAGTCCATTGAGTGAAAATCCAGAGCTCCACCACTGAGCAACGGCCACTTCCTTAGTTGTAAGACATTCGCACGCTCTTACAACTTCACAACTTTATCCCCACTCTACTACATATTATTCAAAAACCACTCACTCATGTATCAGAGAATCTCCATAACCATGGGGTATAGAGGGTTGAAAATTTGCATGGACGGTCCATTTTGCTCAAAAATGCTCACTAAGAAACGGTTTTGCAAAATTCCTTCAGGTCTCCACCCCACAGGACTTCATAATTTCTATCTAACATTATTCTTATGGCCATTTTTAATACAAATCAAGGCAACAACAAATCTGAAAAACGATGGGACCTACGATGTTAAAATTTGGCATGGGCATTATTCTTTGCTCATAGGTCCTCACTAAGAAACTGTTTTGCAAAATTCCATTAAAATAAAAACCATTTTCTTTCACCTAAACATGATTTGGAAAACCTGAACACCAAATAGCCTTCCGTAGTCTAAACATCATGCCCAAATTACATTTTGTGTTATAGGTAAAAAACTACTCACTTACCAAGGAAAGATCAACTTCCCAGTTCCTAGTAAGATCTTGGATTGGTTTAAGTAAGGCCAGAAACCCTTCATCTTCATTATTATCATTCATTTTTCTGAAATGAAATCAACAAATTTATATTATAAGGTCCAGAAATATTTGGTTCAATAGTCAAACACATTCAATGCATTACAAAGAATGGCAAACAATAGGCCCTACTGTAAGGAAAGTGGGACAAAATTATTTGGGTGTATTTTAAATCCGATAAAATAGAATAAATTGATCAAAACAGGTAGAAATCTCAACAAATCTATCAAACAAAGCTAACTTAGATGAAAATTAAATTTTTAAATTGCAACAGAAATATATTTTCAAGATTAAAATTGAAAAGCTATGTAGGCCTAATATTCCCAATCACTTGATCACTTTCTAACATAGGCCTACCTACATAATTAAACATACCTTTTGGCAATAAAACAAATATTGCAAACAAGTAATTGAAAATAACAAAATCAAGTGCACATTTTAAATAATGTAACCTGAAACATTGTCAAACAAAAACACAAAATAAACTACCCAAGTTTAATGTCAAGGTGTATCTTAATTGTGAGAAGCAGACTTCGTTAGACCTAAAATGGCGTCACACAAATGCTGATAAATACAAATCAGAAAGGTTTTTATTTTTTTAAATTCTATTTATTTATTTATTTTATTTTTATTATTATTATTTTTTATTTTATTTATTTATTTATTTTTTTTTGCTATTGTATTGAGGGAATATGCGTTTTAAATATTTCTAAACACCATTAATTTTGTTGTATTCATTGCTGTCCGAGAACTTACGGAAGTTTACGATTAGATTATTATTATGGGTATAGTATAAATAAATTACCATATGATTGTATTACGCATATAACTCAAACGATTAACTTGCAACTACAGTATCGAGTAATCCCACTATCAAAATTTCCACATCAATAATAACCGTGGAGTCGGATAACGAAGTTTCGCTTCTGAGTCTATCGATTACAGATGTAGGCCTAAAAATAATGTATGATATTAAAATGTAAACCAACATCCTCTTTTAAAAATATAAATTCAAACGAACTTAATTCCATCATAAACATGATCTTGCGCATCTGCAGGAATTGATTCTGTACCTACTTCTATGGATTAAATTTAATAACAGTTTTGCAGTTAAACTCAGATAAAAAAACTACTTACACGAGTGTTAACAACAAATAAAACCAAGAAATTCAATCATTTAAAATCATAAGGCTCAGTAAAAAATATCAAACCTCTCTCACACAAAGTACAATGAATATTCAAAGTAAGAAGCCACTGTCCATAACAGTTCCCGTGGTTATGAACCGCCTTGGTTTATTCATAATTGTTAAATCTTATTCACAATAAAATAGCCTACCCTGTTCAAAATAAATGTGCGTTTGAGTCGCGAATTCCAATTCCAAAACAATACTGATTTGCAGTGCGGCTGCAACAGCACTCCGGTTTCAAGGACAAGAGCTATTTCCTCTGTATTTCGTATAGGACAGTGGCTACCTTTTGGCGCGTAACTACTGGTTGGTCAGTGGCGCGCAGCCAACGTGTTAAGGTGGTAAACTAGGCAAGAGACAAAGGAAAGAATCTATACTTATTTAATACGCCAACATAAGGGGTTTTTTGTGTAGAGAACTCCTCCTATTCACAACCGATTTTCAAGGTTTTGGTGTCATTGGGTAGGGCTTGGTCTGTAGTTGTTTAAGCCAAAAATTAATGAGAATCAGACTTAAAATAAGGGCACTATACACAACTTAAATTTGTAATTTTCCCATTATAATAACATTGAGATTGGTTTGAGCATTCCTGTTAACGTACCGTCCCGTACAGCTGTAATTTTTGGTGATCACTGATATTCACAATATTGGATTGGTCAGATTTCATTGATTATCCCTTCGAGTGCCGTGGTAGTTTGTTAATTTCTTATGCATAAATTGCCGCGCTGTTTTCATAGGAAAATGTAGTAGTTTACAAAAACGTTCATAAAATTTACAATTTTAGAGATATGTATGTAATTTTTTTCATCTTGTGCACAAATAAATGCTTTATAAAATGGTATAAGATAACTATATTTGTAAACTAAGTTATACGCATAAAAAAATTTTTCTTCAGAAAATGAAGAAATATTTATACATTTTTCAACTTTGACTCAGTACATAGGCTAACTTGTGCTAAACAATTTTATTTATTTTTTCAACTCAACAGTAAGAAAGAGCAGGAAATAATTATCAAAAATGATGTGTAAATCATCTATATAAGCTCAAAATATGTTTGTAAAAAAATAAAATGAAAATTGTTACAATTCCAAATATGTGGTTAGGTTAGGTTCTTTATAAACAAGTTCCCAAAGGGCACTTGAGTCGTTTAGATTTATTCTCTCACTCATTTTTACCCGCCATATTAAATAGTAATGAAAGAAACACTATAAAACACGTAAATAACTTACCGGTATTTCGTTTACCGGGATTTGCCGCACATACGAACTGACAACAAACAACAATCAGACGACAGTCAGATGACATCAACGACGACTAAACTTATAAACAGTGTCTGTAAACAGACCAAAAGTGAAATTGCTACAGAACTGATAAAACTTAGCTGGAGACCTTGGGATTAAAACGGCGCATATTTAAAGCCAGTACGTAATCTGGATGTAAAGCACTATATAAAATACTGAGTCGCCCTCAGCGACGCTCGGCATTTCTTGCACAACTAACTTGCGTCACTGTGAGCGACGCCGCGGCACTCAAAGGGTTAAGAACTAAATGTAACTTTTGTATTGTATCCAAATAAATTACTCAATGTCGAGCAACACATGCACTAGCCTAGTAAAAATCAAATCCACAAAAAAAAAAAATTTCGTTTCTTATTCATATGTGACGCCGACAGTGTTTTAAAAGTTTACAGCATAACAATACGATATATACCGTTGGCGAAACTTCGTTATCCTACTCCACCATTATTATCTATGTTAAAATTTCGATTTTAGGTTAGTAATAATACTTTATCAATGATAACTTACAATATTACATGATACGAATACTATTTTATCACCTGATTTAGTTTAGTTCTAAGATAGGTAATTAAAAAATACCTTTTGTCAATAAAACAAATAGTAGGCTAGGCCTATATTGCAAAAAGTAGGCCTAAATGAAAATAACAAAAACAAGTACAAATTTTAACTAATGTAGGGCCTAGCCTATATAATTATCAAAGACAACACAAAATAGAGAACCCAAGATTATTTTGTAGGTGTAGGCCTATCTTCTTAATTGCGAGAAGATGCAGACTTCATTTCACCTAAAAAGGCGTCACGCAAATGTGAATCAGAATGGTATTTTTCCATATTGATTGAGGGACCATGCTCCCTCCAATAAATATTTCCAAAAACCATTGATTTGTTATAAACATCGCTGTCCATAAAAGTGACAATAAAAGTTTCCGGATAGGCTAGATTGTTACAGGTTAGATTATTATTAGGCTATACATTTATTACCTCAATATCATTGTTTTTCCATTATTTTCATCACACAATTGTAATCGCAAAATCGAAATTTTAACATCAATAATAACAGTGGAGTAGGATAACAAGTTTCGCCCATACATGGTTTATAAGATATTTTGGCAGAGATAACTTACGATATGCGTATTGCGATACACAGGAACGATACGATAAACTATATGACTCCGATAATTTTGTATGGTATTGCCATACCGCGAACCAAATCCATATCGCACATAACTAGGCTACTTTTTAGGCCCTAGCCTCCATGAGATTCTAATAGGACTGTAAACAGTGTCACCTTTTCTCTGCATTTAGCTTCTCAAATCTATCCGAAACGCCGTGACTAAACAGTCACATATTTGTCGCCCATAATGAGTCTAAGGTTAATAAACATATCTTATAGGTAGGCCTTATCAAACTCAAGGACTTTAAGGAAAAACTATAGAAGCACGCCTAAATACCTATGCATTGCTCACTAATTATAGTTTGGGCTGAATAACATGAAATTCAAGAAAATAGAATAATGTTGAATATTACCTTAGATTAGGAGACTTTCAAAAACCGTAATATACAGGCTTAAATTTCACTTAAATCCAAACCATAGGCTAGGTCAACAAATTAGCTAGAACACTCCTTTGACACAAAACACGACTTATCCTAGACATATACTTGCAAATAAAAACACTTATAAATATTTAGTCAAATAATCGGACTTCCTTCAATAGAATAACACCATATGAAATTGATAATAAATTTGAATATGATCGTCAACACCAGAAACCAACGGCCATGTTTACCTTTTTCTTGCCGCTCATCGAATAGCCAATACTTATAACTTTGGTTTGATAGTGAAAGCCAACATAACTATAAATTATCACAATATGTATAAACTTTTTGTATGTTTGTAATAAATTTGTTGAAAATTTCTTCATTGTAACTTTGATTAGGTTCTTATAAAGGTTCTTCATTTTAGGTTTTTTTTTGTTTAATGTAACTTTGATTTTGAATTAAGCTTCTATTTCAAAAATCATTGGATTATTTTTTTAAGTTAACTTATCTTCCCTGGGTTACTTTTTCTTTATTTTTCTCATTTATATACCACAGGAATTTATTAACATGCAAAATCTACCAGGAAAGATAAATATTACTCCATCACAGCAAACCTGCGTACTCACCAAATTTCCAACTGAATTTTAGTATATTCTCTGCTTCCCATAAAAACCAAGGGGGTGAGTATGTAGGTTTGCCATCATATAGGTTTTGTAACTAAATGTAAGTGAAAACCTACCTACTGAATGTACATACCAAATTTCATCAAGTTATGATAATATTTTATTTTCCCCATAGACCCCATAGGGATGAGTACGGTACGTAGGTTTGGCACCATATGGGCTTTGCAAGCAAATATAAGTTAAAGCCTTCATAATGAATGTTTAAACCAAATTTTATCAAGCTATGTGAATAAATAAGCAATATAAAAGGTTTTGTTTATTTTCCTTAAAAACAACATGGAAAACATATTTTTTGATGTACTCCATAACTATTAAAGCTAAGTAAAAAAATTCAAAATACTAGATTGTTTGCCTTTTTAAGCTATTTTAAATGGTTTAAGTTAAAATTGTTAAATAAAAAAATAATAATAAGGTCAAAAAAACCAAAACCCAATTATTGATCATTTTAAAACCCCATAAAACCCCGTTCCCATGGTCCGATCATTCTGGTTCGCGAACTCATTCAAGAAGATGCTGCCTTACACCCCTAGCTGTACCAAACAAAATAAACAAAATCGGTGATTCCGTTTAAAAGTTATCGTATTCATTGTCACATATAGACCTACTAGCTGTTGCCTGTCTCGGCTTCGCCCGTGTTGTAATCTCAACATTGGTTTTTTAATCTCTTTTAAGACCTACTAAATATTCTTCCTCAAGATTGCGAAATATTCTAGATACTGTGATTGCGATTAATACATTGAAATAGTGTGAGCGGGGGGCACCTATTAGCAAAGAGGAACGATCATGTCAAATATTATCCCCGTATGCCATAGAGTAATTTTTTAATCCAGTGAAGCGGAGCCCTAAAGGGTTTCAAAATCTATATTTCCAAAACCGTTTCTTGGTGACTTCCTATGAGCAAAGAGGAACATCCATGTCAAATATTAACCCTGCAGGTCATGGAGTAATTTTTAAGTCCAGTGGGTGGAGCCCTAAAGGACTTCAAAAACTATTTTTCCAAAACAGTTTCTTAGTATCTTTGAATAAACAGGAATGTCCACATCAAATTTTAACTCCGTGGGATCTATGGTAACTTAAAGGTTCTGTAGGGTGGAGCCCTAAAGGAAATTTGCAAAATCGTTTCCTAGTAAATGCCCATGCATGAGTAAAGAGCAACGTCCATGTCAATTTCCAACCCCGTAGGCCATAGAGTAATTTTTAAGTCCGGTGGGGAGGAGCCCTAAATGAATTCAAAAACTATATTTCCAAAACAATTTCTTAGTGACTACCTATGCGCAAAGAGGAACATCCATGTCAAATTTCAACTCCGTAGGCTCTCTAGTAGTTTTAAGTCCTGAGGGGCGGAGCCCTTAAGGAGTTCAAAAACTATGCAAATCCTACACAAATTGTGGCGAAATGTACATCGGAAACATTTAATCATCTGCAAGAACAAAAGGCAAGATACAAGGTAAATAATATGCAAATCCGTTTCTTGGTACCTTTGGGTAAAGAGAAATGTCCTTGTAAAGTTTTAACCCATAGGATCTATGGTGACCTAAGAGTTCCGTGGGGCGGAGCCCTAAAGGATATTCGCAAAATCGTTTCTTAGTGAATGCCCATGACCAAAGAGGAACATCAATGTCAAATTTAATCCAGTAGGCCACAGAGTAATTTTTAAGACCAGTGGGGTGGAACCCTAAAGGACTTCAGAAACTATATTTCCAAAACCGTATTTGTTAAATATATATACAGTAATACTCGAAGCAAATCACACTTCATTATTTTAATAATTTACTTTCATTATCATATATTTTCAATATTTGTATTTTAACTCACATGTCATTGTTTATAACATTCTTTACTCTTGTTTTGATTATACCTTCATCTCATCGCTCTTTTCAAGGTCTTAATTTCCTTTTAAAAGTTAACCTCAGGTCCTTCGAGTATTTTTATTGGTTCCCCTCCAGTATCTAGTAACTTAATTGAATACCTATGAGCAAAGATGGCCATCTATGCCAAAAATAACCCTGTAGACTCTATAGTAATTTTAAAATTATTTGGGACCGACCCCTGAAGGCAATGTGTAAACCACTTTTTATTGAGCACCTATGACCAAAGAGGTTGGTACAAACCTACCTCCAAATTTCAACCCCGTAGACCCTATGGTTTATAGAACCGTCGTTTCTTTCAATTCGTATTGTAATTGGCCATAATTGTAACATTATATTGAAATTTCTAAGACATGTGGGGTGAAGCCCTGAAGTGATTTTTGTGAAAGCGTTTCTTAGTGAACATTTATGAGCAAAGAGGAACGTCCATGCCAAAATTCAACCCGTAGGCCCCAAAAGTAATTTTGAAGTCCCGTGGGGCGAAGTCCTAAAGATGCTTTACAAAAGCGATTCTTAGTGAGCCCCTATGGGCAAAGAGTATCTTCCATTTCAATTTCAACCCCTTAGGTCATCTGATTATTCATATTCGTTGTTACCTAGATTCATATTCAAAATTGGTCATAAGAATAACATTAGACCGAAATTGAAATCGTGTGTGGCAGAGCCCTGATATTATTTCGCAAAACAGTTCCCGTAGTGAGCACGTACATATGAGCAAAGAGGAAATTCCATGTCAAATTTCATCACCATAGATCCTATGGTTTTTCAGATTCGTTGTTTCCTAGATTCGAACTAAAAATTACCTATGAATAACATTAGATAGAAATTTTGAAGTCCTATGTGGCGGAGCCCTGATAGAATTTCGCAAAACCGTTTCTTAGTAAGCATCAATCAGCAAAGAAGAACGCCCATGCCAAAATTTAACGTCGTAGGTCCTATAGTTTTTCAGATTCGTTGTTGCCTTGATTTGTATAAAATATTGGCGATAAGAACTAGGTATACAATGCAGTTGTCTGCTGCAATATTGAGCGGAGCGACTATTTTTAAAATCAATAATAGCAAATGTTTTACAGGTAATTCAAGTGAGCTCGTTCGCTGCGCTCACTCGCCGTCAATTTCGTTCGTTCACTATGCGCTCACTCACCTTTTGGGTAGGCTCATTCGCTGCACACACTCGTCGCCAGATTTAGGTCGTTCGCTGCGCTTACTCGCCACAAGTCTGCTATAATCCAATAATTTTTGATTACGCAGGTTTGCTGCGACAGGGTATATGTTATATGTTTACAAGATATTAAATGGTGTGTCGTAAAAGATTTGCACCTCCCCTCCGTAAACGTGGCATTTCATTCACGTACAATGGTAAACAAACCACTACCATTGACTATTGATACTACTAAGGATCCAAAGTCAATGCCACTACAATAAACAAAACAACAATTTCACATAAAACTACTGTATCCACAAACAGCTGATAGTAACAGTCTGAAGTAAAATTTGATATATAACAGCTGTATAATCAACACACAGTAAACAAACCAAATAAAATATTTCTCCTATTAAAATAACATGGTAACTTTAAAGGGCCGTAGGGCAAAACCCTTTCGTCCGATTTGGACCATTTCAGATTTATACCTTCCCATAGATGGTTACTATGACCGAGCAAAATTTCGTGAGGATCACTCCAGCCGTTCAGGAGGAGTACTTGTAAATAAAAAGCGAGAGTGTAGTATCGGAGCTTCGCTCGCTTCGCTCGCTCCGCTCAATAATATTAAATGGAAATTTTGAATACTCCACCCTGTGGGGTGGAAACCTGAAAGAATTTTGGAAAACCGTTTCTTAGTGAGCATTTTTTTACACAGAGGAACGTCCATGGCAAATTTCAACCCCCTATACCATATGGTTATAAAAATTCGATGATACAAGTGAGTGGTATTTGACAAAGTAGATAACCTAACCTAAATTCTAACTAAAAACATTTTCATCACTCCGTATACGAAAGTGACAACTTTCCGTACAGCTGAGACCTTGGAAAGTAGTCATTTCCCAAACTGTCACCGTCAGCTGATTTTACTGACCTGTACGGAAAGTAATGTTTGTAAACATTACTTTCCGTCCAAGGTAAACAAACTTTTCCGTACAGCAACAATCAGCTGGGTTTAAAACAAATTAAATTTTGAATTACAGCTTTGTTTACTTTTGTCCAATGGCGAAGAATTTACAAAAATAATCCTCCTTTAAAACTTCCACAATTATTAATAATTGCGTCGTGATGAAAAGTATCGTTCACAACTCGTCCGGAAAGCCCATTTCCAGGCTCGATAGTGTTTTCCACGCTCGGCTTCGCCTCGCGCGTAAAACACTATCTCGCCCAGTAATGGGTCACTTTCCGGACTAGTGGTGAAATATACTATTTTACACCAGTTAAATTGTTTACAAAGATAAAAATATTGTCATATGGTTATGTCATCCTATAAAATGTGTTATTTCACTAACAGCTGATAGCTTTGAATCTTCAACAGGTAATTACATCAAATTCTCGAAGTCACGTGGGGCGGAGCCCTGAAGGAATTTCGCAAAACCATTTCTTAGTGAGTACCTATAGACAAAGAGGAACTTAAATTCCAAATTTCAACCCTGTAGGTCCTATAGTTTTGGAGATTCGTTGTTTCCTATATTCGTATTTTAAGTGCTCCATAAGAATAACATTGTAAAGAAATTTTGAAGTCGTGTGGGGCGGAGCCCTGAAGGAATTTCGCAAAACCATTTCTTAGTGAGCACTTATAGACAAAGAGGAACTTCCATTCCAAATTTCAACAATGTAGTTCCTATAGTTTGGGAGATTCGTTGTTTCCTGGATTCATATTTTAAGTGCTCCATAAGAATAACATTGTAAAGAAATTTTGAAGTCGTGTGGGGCGGAGCCCTGCAGGAATTTCGTGTAACCGTTTCTTAGTGAGCATCAATGGGTAGAAAGGAACGTCTATACCAAATTTCAATCCTGCATGTTCTCTACTTTTGGAGATTCGTTGTTGCTTTGATTTGTATTAAAAATCCCCCATAAGAATAACATTGTAACGAAATTTTCAAGTCGTGCGGGGCGGAGCCCTGACGGAATTTTGCAAAACCGTTTCTTAGTGAGCGTTTTTTTTAGCAAAGATGAACGTACATGCCAAGTTGTAACCCTCTAGGCCTTGTAGTTTTCGAGATACTCTGATACGTGAGTGAGTGGTATTTGACAAATATATAGTTGATATACCAATTTGAACGAACGGGGGTTTTTTTGCTTCTAGGGACCTCAGAACGAAAAAGTATCATGGTCCCGGGCTTAGATATGACCTTGACTACTACCGTAATAGCGTATTCCCTATAGGAAAATTCGCTAAAAGAGCGGTCCAATGAAAAACCCGTCAACGTTTGTTTACCTCAAGCGTTTGAACAAAAGCTAACAGCTAAGATATTGAGATGAGTGAAAAATATCAGGATTTCAACTCATTATTATATTATTTATCATACCTTTCAGTAATACTTAAGTCATGTTGAATAAAAGAGCAAAGTTCTCTTTGTTAGCGATAAATAAAATATTTATTAGGATGACAATAGAAAATGGTGTATAAAGTTCATAAAGAAGTTTCGTGTACAGCAGAAGATGGATCAACAAGAAGAATTGACATACTAGCCATTGACAAGAAAAAAGCTGCGTACATTATCGACCCAACCATTCGATTTGAAACAGACCAGACCAGCCAGTAACAGTAGACCAAGAAAAAAAGAAGATTTATGAACCTACGATAATATTTTTCAAAGAAAAGTATGACTTGAAACAAATAGAAGTTATTGGATTATTTGTAGGAGCCCGTGGGACTATTTCAAAATTTTTGTAAGATTTTTGGACTCGATTTAATTTAAAAAAGAAGAATATGAACAAAATTTCAGAAAATGTAGTGAAATACTCTGTTTTAATTTTAAAGAACCATCTATACAAAGTTTAAAAAAGTCAGTTTAAGTCAAATTATTTAAGTATATTTCAATTTGTTAAAAGTAAGCAACCTTTGTCAAAAGGCAGCTTCAAATGAAGAAGGAGTTAATTTGTTTATATTTTTGTATAAATAAATTATCTATATCTATATATCTATATAGTATATATATATATATATATATATATATATATATATATATATATATATATATATATATATATATATATATATATATATATATATATATATATATATATATATATACAATCCGTGGAAAATTGGAGACAAAGCCAGTACGGTACCGTATATTATGGCTTTGCTGAACAGAGGTTTGCCAAATTGATAACGAGAGAAAATATGAGATATGAACGTTTTGCGATCTTCCAATACTACTTTGAATAATGAGAGGCCTTATATTTTTCTGGGTCATGTTGGTTGAGTCAAATATAGTATATGGCTTTAGTTGAGTTCTACCATTTACTCCAGTTACCGTCACTGAGCAATAGATAAGCACAAGTATATATCAATCTATACGTTAATGTTTCTACCACGACCCTTTCTAGTTTATATAAGTTACTCTCGTGTAGGGGCAGTGAGCTTTGCACTGTACGGGATTTCGGCGACACGGGGGCACCTGAGCCAAGCTGTGAGATCCTTCTCACAGTTCTTCCAGAGCTAAGGCCTTTCTCTCCATCTTTCAGGTCTTAGCTCGCCGTCTTTATTCTTTTCTGAGCTAACCTTGCTCAAGTTCTTATTCTTTTCGACTTTCGACCCCGCATCACACGGGTGTCCTTCTACTTTCTTTCGACCGGCGCATGCTAGGGGGTCCTGGGAGTGTCCCTGTTGTGTTGCAGAGAATGATGTATGACTCGCATTGCCGATGGTCTCATCCAGTGCGTCATCAGAAGCCAGCCACTTCAGTCCTTGGTCAGGAAGTGCGACATGAATGCAGAGATCGGACTGTGCATTGGGAAGGACGACCCCCAGCTGGTACGGCACCTTGTGTGCATCCGGTGCTTGACAAACAGAGATTCGGGCCCAGGGGAACTGGGGTAGGGGCGTCTTCTCTCCTACGGGAGGATGACATAGACAGACATATCTTTATTTCTGAATTAAGTACATACAATTTGTACATCTCAGCCGTCATGATAATATCTTAAATAAATAATAACAATAAATAAATAAATAACAATGCCAATAAATAAATAAATAATACCAAACTTAGAATTAAAAATAAAAGAAAATATTCTTAATTGCTAATAAACAAATAAATAATTAACTTTCTGGGTATTTTAAAAGGTGTTCAGGAACTCTTGCACGGTGTAAAAATCCCCTTTATTTAGAAATTCCCTTAATAACTTTTTAAATCTTTTAGGTACCAGTCCATAGCACCTCTTTAACTTTGTCGGAAGACTATTGAAAAAGTGTGGACCAGTAAAATCAAGGATCCTCTCATAGAGGGTAAGGCGATGACTGACTGGGAGTGCCCAAGTCACTTCCGTGCCTAGTTGGATATCGGTGATTCACTCCTATACAGTTTATACAGTCTGTATTTTTCAAACTGTCACATACAGTCAAACTGTCACATACAGTTGGAATTGCCTTTAAATTCGATATTGAAGACACGATTGATCTGAATATAAAAATTGAAGGCAAAGTGAGGAGATTGAGGGCTCGAAAAATCCCTCTATATGGCTGCAGAGGGGGTAGGCCACAAATGATTCTCACTGGTCTCTTTGCACCAGCAAACACGGCTCAACTGACTACAAAGCCGGGAAATACGACAAGTCCATGACAAACCACTATCCACAGTTAAACCCAAAAACTACACTGAGGTGCATTCCTCAATTTGAAATTCAACCAAAAAATAGTTACAGGTCGCTTGTTTGGAGTTAAAAACTGCATGAAGTTAGACTTGTTCGAATTTAACTGAAGATTGTTGGATGACAACCAATTTATTAGGGATTTTACTGATTCCTTGACTTTCTCTTATAAACAAATTTAAACAACAATGTGCCGTCAGCATAAAAGCCAGATTTGAACATTGGAAGATTTTCAGCCAGGTCATTCATATAAATTATGAAGAGCAATGGTCCGAGAATACTGCCTTGGGGAACACCGTACTTGCAAAATGAAAGCTCTGATCGAACTCCAGAAATCTCTACAAATTGCATGCGGTTACAGAGATACGAGTGAAACCAATCGAGGGCCACTCCACGGACACCATAGTTCCCTAATTTTTTACAGAGAATGGCGTGATCGACCCTATCGAATGCTTTCGATAAATCACAGAACCCTCCCAAAGCAGGCTCTCGCTGTTCAAGTTTAAATGAAAAACCCTGCACAAAATCGACAATTGCTTAGGTAGTTGAGCGATTTCTTCCGAGGGAATACACGCTCTTGGCCAACGAACGGGCACCCCTTGTCACACGATGCGCTGATTACCAAAAAGCATGGATTCTGAAACCCGAGACACAAATAATGACGAGGAGAAGGATCAAGCCTCTTTTAGGCGCAGCTCAATCATGCAGGTTTTACTCCGAACTTGACAACTTGGGACGCCGACGAGAGGACTTAAGACCTCCCCTCCACAGCAGCGTCGGTGCCGTTCAAGACTCTAAGTGACGCTGGATCGTTGTCCGAGTCCGAAGTGGAGTCCAATCTAGCGATTGAAGTGGCCGATATCGAGGCCGATATCGCTTTTGATTCAGAAGCGAGAATCAAAGGAATCTCTCCCAGATGCCTGCGGAATTCGAGCTGCAAATACTTCGGCAGCAGCATAACGATGCCAACAAGGAGGAGGACTAGTCGCTGAAGAAAATGAAAGTTCTTTTGAAGGAGACGTCAAAGGCTCTACTTAAAAAAAACCTCAACGGGACAATAAAGGAAGGGATTCCAAAACTCGAAGATTTCCTTGAAGTAATCCAGGAATACCGCAAGGTGAGGCTGAATGCGGTGAAACAGGAGCATGGCGTAATGACCCGGGTCATCTCTGCTTCGTCACAAACTCAATATCATCTGGGGGAGTCTCAGATCAAGCCAGAAAGCGACCGAAGCGACGGAGAGCTATTCGTTGGAAAACCCTGAGCTTATGGAATCGGGTCCAGTGCCGAAATCCACACCGGTCTTCGTTTTAGCCTCTACGAAGACTGAAAAGTTTCCGGCTGATGCTTCTGTTCCTGCTCAGGCAGTGGTTCCCGCACCAGCAGCTCCACCAATTATAGTGTCGATCCCATATTGACACCTCTTAGCGCGAATTTGCCCGCCCCACAAACACCTTGGGGGAATTGGAAGAGACGAAAAAATATAAATGTATTTGGTAAAAAATTATCGATGGATGAATTGATTCTATCGTCCCATGATGGGACTCCCATCTATCACTTATACGATAGATTAAACATCTCCCCAAATAAATTTTGGGGAGTATGCTTAACCTAAGCTTTTACTATTCTATTATTAAGAGTGTTCGGAGTTAGGAAACTCTTTTCCGAAACTCCTTGTAGTAATTCTTTGTATCAAAATAAACAAAAATTTCATGTGAACAGTTAGTTATGTCCTAAAATCCTTTCATTAAGCCACTATAATAGCCGCCATTATATTTTCTAAACTAAATCCTATCCTTTATACTATAATTTACTATAATACGAGGAGTGTCTGTCGCGTTGTATTTTCCGGAAATCGAGTTGGTAGATTTTACTTTAACCATCGAATTTACATACTGAAGTCAATGCTTTAGTATGTAAAGTCAATGCTTAAACATTGCATTTGAGAGGGGTTTGGTCAACAAATAAATTTAGAAACAGCCTCAACCAAAAGAAAAAAAATGTGATTTTTAAACATTGGTCTTATATGGTTTGCCATCAAGGCAATGAAATAACAACGAAAGGTAGACAAATACATGTCGTGCATACCTACGACTGGCGATAAAATGGGGAATATTCATGTAAGAGAAGGGAAATTTTACTAGCTTGAGGACGGCAACACTGTTGAGTGGTTCCGAACTTTGCTACCAGGTTGCATTGCCATGTTCGTCAGTATCAAACAAACGACAAAATAGAGTTGGTCAGTGACAGAGAGGAGGATTTGGTAATCGTGAAGGTAGTATCTATCTTCTCTCACAGGTAGCGTCCGACGAAGAAACTAATTTTTTTGCCAACTTCTGTTTAGTGTTGTGTGTGTTTTTCGAGCAGTCCGTCGTCGTCGTCGGGGTTTCCTATCGAGCAATGGCTGTATGTCACTAGAGTTGTCAGTCAGTTATTATGATCGTATCAACTTAATGTTTACAAAAATTATTCTAAGAAAAAAACCTGTGATAAATTCAATACAGTAGTGTTTTTTTTATGTTCTTCGGTTGTGCGCTCGTGTTTGATCAGAAAAGTGCAGTTTACGTTCACAGCCAGGAGGAACCAGTACAGTTTATCGTGTAGAAAATCTGACCTAACTTAATGCTTATCAGTGTCTGAATTTCGTAGGCTAACATGGTATAGATGAAATTTCACCAATAGTTTAACCTGTTAATTTATGTCTTCTTCTAAAAATACTCTTGGGTAAAACGGAGAAAAATACTTCAACCAAACTGGCTTTTATTCTGCTGAAGAGCGTAGAGGTTATGGCAAAACCCCTAATAGCCTAGTAACTTAATTATTCTTTAAAGAATAAGCCTATGACTAATGAGTGTTTCTCGTTTTGTAAATGGTTTGAAACTTTGCCTATCAAGAGTTAAAATAGTCTAATCTTACTGGTTGAAATAGGCCCAAAAGAGATTTAGACTCAACTTAATGATTTATGATTTGGAGGTTAACTTAAATGCCAATGGGTTATATCAGTCCTGGCCTTAGTTAAATTGCTTGATTCTAGTATATAGGTACCTTATTCGCGACCTTATTCCATATAAGTACCTTATAGGTGTCATTATTTGTGAAGCTATTAAATAAAACCCAGGCCTAGGCCTATAGTAAAATAGTCTCTATAGGCCTAGGCTAGGGTGACCAAATCATTCACAGAGGAAACCGGGACAGCTCCGAACATGTACCAACATCATCAAGCCGGATACCAAACAACTGGTCCATACTCTTCACTCTTCCTTTGATAAGAATTAGGCTTAATAAAAACTGATTGATTCATAGTATTTTTTTAAAGTACAATTCGCACAAAAACAAAGTTTCATTAATTTACTAAATCTAAACCATATGTTAAATGTACCATTGTTCAAAATTCGTGTCATCGAATGATAGTAATAAATATTACAGTAATTGATAACATTACAACATACTATTGACTACATTTAAAATGCAGGTATTTACGGTAAAAATACCTAAATAAAAGAGTTCAAATGATAAAATTTTACATTTTATATCAGCACTGATTGTGAATGATAATGATTGCCCTTCCATAAAGGAATATTTTTATCACTGCTTCCGGCTTTCTTGCTAATTTCTTTGTTATTTGTTAAAACATTGTTATAAAATTGCACTCAGTCATAATTATTATGAAGAATTTGGAGCATTGCTTCCAGCTAGTTCACTTCCATTCTGTTCCGTTCGTCAGTCCATTGGATGTTCATGAACAAACTCTGTGATGGCGTTGTGGACTGATTGCAAACAAATACAGTATTCTGCAATTAATTATTGCCAACTCAGAGTACGGTACTATTGAAGACTATTACTGTGTTACTGTATAACGTATTAGATAAGGGATATATAAATTGAATCGGTTATTTACGAAAATTTGAATTGACCTATATATATATATATATATATATATATATATATATATGTATGTCTCAATATTTTTTTTAATTCCATTAACAGAATTCCGGGACTTTTGGGCGTCCCGAGACAATTTTTCGGGACATCGCATGACATGATAAAAAACCGGGACAATCCCGGTTTTCCGGGACGTTTGGTCACCCTAGCCTAGGCGTATGTTTACAAAATAAGTAACTTAGGGGGTGAGTTGGGACTTGGTACAGTAACCAATTTAAGTTGCCTCCAATGTAATTTTTATAAGTTATCTTTAAGTAGTTCTATAGGCTAGGGGGCCTACTTTTAAAGTTTTAATTCTATGCTAGATCACTTCCGTGGATATGAAATTCACATAACTTTCATAATGGTCTACAGGAACATGTTAAAATATATGTGCTTTGTAATGTTAGCCTATGAAATTGATTTTTTTAGTGTTTCAGTCAATTTAAGTTACCCTACACAACTTAAGATTACCCTGAATCAATGGTAATTCAAAGATTTAGTGGTGTTTGTTAGATTATATAAACAAAATTTTCTTGTGACATGGCGTTCATGATGAAGAAGAAAAAATATAAATTTGCAGTGGATGTGTGTATTGATGAATTAACAGCTGTTCCTTTTGTGAGTGCAGTTTTGTTTGCCAAAGTTCGCCTTCTTGATGGTGGAAGCTTCAGTGAAACATCTAGCAGGTATGATTTATTTTGAATACTTAAGCTGCTAAAAATGATAGGCCTAAATCAATGTTTAATTTCTAAAGTTTTAGATGTGGGAACTCTCCTTTATTCTCATATAAACCATTTTCTTTATTGTTTAATAGGCCTAATGCCTAATTAAACTTTCTCTCACCACTCTGTGGCCTGTTGATATCTTGGTGCCGTTCTAAACCCCCTATAAACACATTTTGATTTGCACCAATCGTTTTGTATGAAGCTGATAATAATCAATAGGCTACTGTATACTTTGTTTACCCGAAAGCGAGCAGGGTCTATCAGTCTTGTGGGGGGGGGGGGGGGGTTTATTAACAAGGAGGCGAGAGGACAATTATGGTCTTTGCACAGGTGCTAAAAAACTCACAAGCCGCCCCTAGTAGACGTTCCTTTAAGTTATCTGTGATGAAACTTGTCAAGTCACCTGTGATCAGTGTTACCATAACACAATGCCACTGTGCTGGGTGTGCGGTGGCTAGTGATGGCAAAATAAAATAGATTTTTCGGAAAAATCGATTTTTACCATTCGATACGTCGATTTTTTGACATCGATTTTTTAAGACAATATTTTTTGGAGATAGATTTTTTCTACTAAAAATATCGATTTTAAAATCGGTTGGGTAAAAGACAAAGAATTGCGTTTTTTACTCCTCTAAAACAGTATATTTAAAGATCCTAACCTTAGTTTGGCTTGAAATTTACAAAATTTCTTGCAACAGAGCCAAATATCAAAGTTAAATAATTTAGTATTGGCTGTATATCGTATTGGTGCAAGGGCATTTCTAGTAGAGTTTACTAGAGAATAGAGATGGCCGTGATTGTTGCTATGACTATCACCGCTACACTCATTTCTCATCGGCCAAAATATCATGTAAAGTAAATGTATACTTTATCATACCTTTTTATACAAAACAGTTATAAATAGGGTTCATCCTTTGATTTTGTTAAAATTTGCTATTATTAAAATTTAATTGAAAAATAGAGGCTTGGTTACCGAAGATTAGACTGTTACGGTTCTGTTCAGGATTGGCAACCAACAATAATAAAATAATTTTTAATGTAAAATAAATTATTTTAATAGTCCTTGAATGACGTTAAAACATGTATAAATTCCCGACTCCATAGACTTTTATATGAATTTGTGTTTATCTAGCCAGCTTTCCAATACATGTTCCAATTCTATAGCTTAAAACTAAAACTGTGTTTATTCCAGTCTTGCGATGTTATACGCAATTTAAATCTATACAGCATTTGAAGTCCGGTAATTTAAATCATTTTGTTTTAGTTTACGATCTAATATATCTTCTCAATAAACAAATAAGTTAATGGTTTATTTTCATAACTCTATTAATTTCAAACGAAATAATGTAGTGTATTCCTTACATGCGTAGAGGATATATAAGTTAATCATTGATTTTACCTATAAAATCAATGATATAATCAAAGGTGTGACCATTGACTACAAATACTGTCATATTATCAGTATTAATTAAATATTTGTTGGTTATATTTTTACTTCCTGGTATAACTTATAGTCATTTTAAAAGCGTCGATAAAAAAATCGATTTTCTTAAAACATCGACTTTTTGTCCACGATTTTTTATTGAAATCGATTTTACTCTTTCGATACATCGATATATCGAAAAATAGATTTTTCAAGAAATTTTGCCATCACTAGCGGTGGCAATGGCTAGAGATGGGGAAAGGAAGAGAGGAATAAGTGTATTTTATTACTGTGTGGCGCAGTTGAAGATGATTAACCTTCCTTCCTGATTCCTTGCATGACTCATTAGAGCTCTAAATCGCTTGTTTGTGCATTTATCATCTACTTACGAGCCGCTCACAAGCTAAGCCTTCATACTTTCTATTTTTTTTTTAATTGTAGTTTTAGACTGACATATTTTCCTGCACATATGACTTTGCATATGTCTTTATTGGTTAGCCACCTAATATTTTTAGATTGTGTTTAATTTAACTTTTTGTAATGGGCAAGCTAGGCCTATATCTAAGTGATATGAAAAAGCAATTTCCTCATATTGACAATTTATTGACGGAGCATTGTAAACTTCTCTCCAATCCTCTCTGCTCAACCTAAATCTAAGTTCCTCAATGCTATTCTCGAAAAAATTTCTACTAAAAAAAAATTTACATTTTTGTCTTGCAAATAAAAAATCTGTCACATCTAGGCGGTATTCACACTCACTACATACTTATCACCCAGACAGGCGGTAGTTTTTTTAAGATTCATATTATTTACTAAGGTTTGGTATTAGAACATTGTTGGATTTTCAATAACTATGGCTGCCATCGCCTTCGTAATCACATAGCTGTTGTTGAGCTTACTAAAAACCCAATTTCAGAAAAAATGGTAGATGGCAGTATTAAGTTCCTTCAATGATGATAACTTAAATCACCTGTTGATGGAAAATTTACTACATTACTTTCACGGTGGTGAGCTGGAAGACAATAACAAATTATTTTCCAAGTACTCATCCAAATAAATATAGGGTCTAACCTTCAGTGTGTGTTTTCTGCAATCACAAACTTGCTACTGTACCTTTAAGTTTCTTGATTTGATCCGGGACTACTGGTTTACTTCTTCAGGGCCATGATGATCAGAAACGTGTCCTTTGTGTGGCTAAGAAGCCTGCAGAATGTCCATTTTGTATTTGCGCCACATGTTATGCACTCGCACTTGATCCTTTGTGGTAAACATGTGCCGATTAGAGTGGACATAGCTAACTAAAGAAAGGATATTAGGCCTAGCAGTTGTTTACTGTTAAGATTCCTGTGCCTAAGTAAAGTTTCCAACAGTCATCACGCCTACTATATTAGTGTAACTTATATGAGGAAGTATAAATAAATAAATAAATAAATAAATATATATATGGATGGGTTGTGTGAAGTTTGGTGCTAATCTGTCCAAAGGGCTCTGACCCAGAGGGCATACAATAATTTGTAAATAATACCCCCCGTCGAAGTTACTTCGACTACTGTCTACTGTAGACCTGCGTACTCAGCGAATTTCCAAAATGATTCAATTTTATTTTACTTTTCCCCTAAAACACTATGGGCAAGAATGAGGATGTAGGTTTGCTGCCTTGGGGGTATTGCAAGTAGATTTAGGAAAATCCATTCCAAGTGCATGTAACTAAATTGCATCAAATTCTGTATTTTTCATTTTTCCCATAAACCCCATAGGGGTCTTCGGGTAGAGGAGGTCCAGGTTTGCCGCCACAGGGGTGCTGTAAGTATATATAAGTTAAATCCTACCTAGTGAATGTACATACCAAATTTGATCAAGTTACATCAATAAATATGTGAGATACATGGGTTTGTTAATTCCCCATAAGAATAACATGGAAAACCTATTTTTGGATTTTCTCCGTAACCTGTTAAGCCATGTTAAAAATTCAAAATACTAAATTGTTTGTTTTTTGAAGCTCTTTTAAATGGTTTTATGTAAAATTGTTGAATTTTGAAAAATTATGTCCAAAAATGCCAAAAACCCATTTTTGACGACCCTTTTCAAACCCCATAAAACTCCGTTTCCATAACCCGATAATGCTGGTTCGCGAACTTATGAAAATAGACCTGGTTCTACACCTTCATACCAAATTTCATCAAAATTGGAGGTCCCTGTCAAAAGTTATCAGTACCGTACCACGAACCTCAACATGATAAAGTAACATGGTCCCGGGCTTAGATCTTACCATGGTTACTACCGTAATAGCGTATTCCCTATAGGAAAGTTCGCTAAAATCAGAAAATCTCTATTTTATATATTTCTATTGGTTGGTAAGAAAACTACTTCAATGAAAAATTCTAATTTTAGGTATTCTAGCGATTTCTTATATATTATAAGGTGAGTGTGACAGCGATTGAGCCTAGTGAACGAGCTTAATTACTTAAAATAAATTCAATCACGGGCAAAGCCTTGATTGGAAACAGTTAGTGTTTACATTTAACAAAATTACAAATTCTAAATGCAAACACATGTCATTTTTTCTGATCTTAAACTTAAATAAGCCATATTTATTATGAATAAAATGCTTTTTTGGGCTTTTAAAAGGCTTATTTATTTTTTGTTTTCTTAACTTACAGTTTCGATGGCACTGTGGCCATCTTCATCAGAGTTATGTTAAATTCTTAACATAACTCATCATATGAGTCCTATTGAGCAAAGTTTTATGTAAAATACGAATATATACCTAATATGGAATAAAACATACCAAGTTAGTACTCACATGGTTAGGTTATGTTAAGTTAGATTAGGCCCTAGGTTAGGTTAAGTTTAGTTAGGTTAGGTTAGGTTAAGTTAAGTTAGGTTAGGTTAGGTTAGTTATGTTACCTATAACATAATATTTTATACTAGGCCTATATGTTAATCTAAGTTTAGGCTATACATCAATAACAACCACTTTTACCACAGTTAGTATTTCATTCAAGAATAAGTTTCAGTGTCCGGTTTTATTTTATTACCAAATGTTTAATTTCTATTTTTATTCCTTACCAAATTGTTGTATTCAAGTAATATATACATATTCGTATTCTACATGAAATTCCGCGTCAATTGAGTACCCACTTGGCATACTTTAAGTACTGTAGTATAAAAAATAGTTCATCTGATGGCTTTTCCAACACGTTTCCTGCAATATCCGGTTTATTTAAAATCGGATCGAAATAATTTTTACATATTTGTGATCAGCTTAACATCCCGGTTAATTTGAGTACCCACTTGATGTATTTTTTGAATAAAATGGTGGCTAACCGGTTTCCGCATTTCCACCGCTTTTCCGGCGATAACTTCGTTATTTATGTACGGATTTTGATAATTCTTGAACATTTGTATTCAGCTCGATTTCCCCGTCATTTTAAGTACCCACTTGACTTATTTTGGCAAAAAAATGTTTTTCCGGTTTTTCCAATTTTCCGGCATTTTCCGACTTTTTCCGCGGAAAAAAACTATCATTTTCAAAATCAGGGTGTAATTTTGGACAGTTTAGAACAAAAAAATTTAATTTTTAAGAGGTGTCACCTAAACTGCATAATTACCATAATTTAACATAACTCTGATGAAGAAGGCCACAGTGCCATCGAAACTGTAAGTTAAGAAAACATGTCATTTTGTTTATCAATCTTAAAGATCTTGTTAAACTGAGCAACTTTGTAATTCACATTATTGTCGTATCTCTTGTGAATTTTTAGTAATATCGTAAAAATATATTTTTCCCATATAACTTGCTTGTTAGTTTAATGTTAATAGCAACAATCGAAGGACTTCCATAGTTTAATTAACATACAAATCATAAGGAAAATGACATTTTTACACTACCGGTATTACTACAAAACCAAAAGAGATACGACAGTAGTGTAAATTACAAAGTTGCTCAGTTTAACAAGAGGTTTAAGATGACATACAAAATGACATGTGTATGCATTTTTAGAATTCTTAAGTACTGCACTCTATTTTTAAATTTTGGAAATTTTCGGTTTTTTGTTTTTTAATTGATGTGATCTTGTGTAAACCAGAATTAGATGGTAGGCCTAAATCATTTTTTCGTCTTTACAACCATCCCCCCCCCCCTCCCTTGAACAAATGTTAAACCATTATTATCAACTAAAACTGTTATCCGAGTTGAACATGTATAATATTTCACTCGGTCAGTCAACAATACAGAAATTAATTAAAAACAACTCTAGCGGATGAATCTATTAGCATAAAGGTTGAAGGGTGGGAAAAATCAGCACCATCGTATCCACCCCTCTCGATCTCACATGGCGAACCTCTACTGTTTCATCCTCAACCTCCACTGTGTTGTCCTCGTTTTTAATAATTTAATTAAAATGCCGTATACTCAACATAGTTAAAATTCGGTTTTGCATTTCGTTTTCCAAATTAAGACAGTTTTTTTAAATTTTGATTTCGATTTTAATACGGATAGTGATTTTAATTTTTACCACCAAAACTATAGAAGCAAATTCAATCTCCTTCAAAGTTTGCACCCGATATTCCTCAATGGGACTCAATGTGATTTTACATTGTTTGTTAGTTAGAGCAAGAGATGATGCAAAGTAAAGTCGTTTCAATGCAGGATACAAGGTGCTTTGTGATAAAGCCGAAAAATGACGCAGCTCCGGACAACAACAGCTTATCTCATCGTCCATCGCACCTGTGATTTGATATCGTCGTACAAATACATTATGTTCAAAGCAGATTTGAAGGACATAGTGCGATATGGTGTTAGCCGATTTCACATGTAAAGATCAATGCTTATGATGTATATGTCAAGAACATATAAGGAAACATCATATGTTCATGCTGCATGTTTTTTGTTTGTAAATGCTCCACAAATTGGTTACAAAGCTTACTGCACGACTTAACTTTTATAAAGACTGATACGTTTGAATTGATTCTGCCCACTGCCCAGCGGTCATAAATTGTTTTAATTCTTTAGCAAATTCAGTACTTTGGTACGATTACGGTACTTAACCATTACTTTTTTAAATTAGTACACAATGTCTTAAATATTTTATGTGAAGGAATTCTTTTTCGCCCTAAAAACAATGTAGGCTACAGTCTACAGCGTAGACTGAAAATATCTTCTCGGTCGTTTTCCAGTCGTGGACGAAGAACGCTTGCAGTCTTTTAGGCGTGAACAAACCTAAACCACTTCTTCAAGATGTTCCTCCATCAGTAAGTGCGTATATTTATGTATTGCACAAGGAAATAAGTATATGATTTGTTGGATTTTTTTTCAATTTCGAACTTTTTAAATGCTGCTTTGTTTGATAAAAAAATGCTCCGTAGTTTAGTCCAGGCCTATCCATGTATTGCCTGTGTCGCGTATCCATATCCTCTGTGGCGCCCCAATTCACAACGCGACCCCGCACCAAGGCCGCCGTGGCCCAGTGACGCGCAACTGTTCCTGCTTTTTGTCAAGGAAAGTCGCAACCGTTGCGCAATACCATTCTCAAGGTAATCCTTATCTGTGTTTTGGTCCAAACCTCTTCCACGGACAGTTGTGTTTGCGGAGAATTTACGCGCCCCCATATCGTCTTTCATCCGGTTCCGGGAAAAAAGAGTTCGGTATTTGTTAAAAAAAGGTTACACAAATATTCGAAAATATTTCTTCTTATGAAGTGATTAAATTTATTTAATTAATTATAACTTTTCGCCTTTGAAAACACTGAAATATAGCAGTGTAGTAGGTAAGTAAGAATAGGTTTGACAAATAAATATTTGTAAATATCTTCCTTGTGAAGAGCTTAAGTTATATAATTAACTCTATTTCGTCTAGGAAAACGCTGAAATATAGCAATGAAGTAGGTAGACCTATTTGCCAGTGGCTTCATTTCTATACTACATCCAAGTAAAAATCTTGGGATAAAAAGTGCAGAATAACTAAATAAATGTTTGTAATTTATTTTAACTTTAACATATAAAGATAAATTCGTAAAACAAAACTATCAGTCAGACTCAAGCAAACCGCGCGAATTCCAACAAATATATATGAGAACGTGAGAAATTTCATGCTGATTTTTAAATTTTTCATAACGATTTGCTTAGCAATACCATTGAGTAGAAACTGTAGTGTACATAGGCAATGTCAATACAGTAACTGAGTGATTGACATAAACATTAATATTTATTGAATAAACTGTGTTTTATTATTAACAGGCGATTTTAGAATGTCAACTATGTCTCTTTACCACTTATTTTGACCTACTCCAATTTCACGTGTGTTAATAATAATAATAATGATAAATTTTATTCCGCTGACAAATTTACATAGTATGGGAATTTACAAAAAGTCTTTCTATCTGATTCACAATTTCAAACTCACAATTCCGGATTTTTCAACAAGATAATTCATTGTTAATTCATTTAATACTCTAAACTTTTTCAAGTCTTTTAATTAATTTCAATTGTTTTTTTCTTCTTTCTTTCTTTCTTCTTCTTTTTTCTTCCTTCTTCCTTCTTCTTTCTTCTTTCTTCCTTCCTCCTTCTTTCTTCATCTCTACATTTATTCACATTGGTTTGTTTGCCTATCCCTTAATTTCGATTGGTTTTTAATTATACTCTTCCTTCCTTGAACTTTCTCCTTTCTCTGTTGTCTCCTTTTCAGTTTGGGCGTTACGATATAAAGACAAAAGGACCCTCTTCCCATTTACTTCTCAATCGTCTGTACGCTAGGTTACTCCTGTAGGATCCTCCAAGGGTAACTCCTACATATAGACATCACCATAGACCACGCGTTTAATGTAATAGAAATCCAACCAGTAGATTTGAGTCATCGATATGGAACATGGAAAAATATTCAGTTAACATTCAACAAGTCTTTTATTGTACAATACATTGCCTTATAGGTGAAACATTTTACTGTTTTGGATACCCATGCAATTATTTGTTTGTAGAATTTACGGTAGACAGATGACATTACTATTGTCATAACTTGACCGCTGCCTTTTGAGACAGACAAGACACCGCGCGATTTTCTACAGGTTTTTAAAAGAGAAAAATTAAATCTATATTAGGCCAATAAAATGGGAACCCAGTATCAGCCTACAGTATTCCTATCTACGACGCATCTGTGTCAACTTGACGGTGTTTACCTGGCCGCCGCGCCGCCGCCGCTCGGCGGTGGGTCTTTGTCGGATGCGTCGCCTCATTACACTCTCTTCCGTCTCGGAAATAGACCCGACAACCCTTCCTGTCGACAGTTATAGACTTGATTCGCTCACGCTCACGCTACTTGACACATCTTTTCGGTCCGTTACCGTTTCGTCTGAGAAATATTGCTCTAGTTGAATATGTAAACTATTGGCTTGAAATGACGATGAATAAATTTTGTATAGGTAGTGTCAGTGTTCAAAAAATCAGCTTTAGTTTGAGAATAAACTCATTATAACGGAGTTGAGACGGTGTTAAGAGATGCTTAAGGTTTTTGGCTGAGGTGTTGGTTGTCTTGTAAAGTGTCATCAAACATCTCTGCTGTTGTTATTTGCCTTTCCTTGAACTTCTGATAATTCATAACTGTAAACGTTTTACCAATTTGTTTACAAGTGATTAATTTGAACAAATCATATTTACTGTAATTTATACATTCTTCGAACAATATGCGTCTTATAGTTTATTTTGTGTGCTTCATAAAGGATACATTTTTCAAAGTAACATGCAAACACTTGCTAAAAATAAATACGAGTAGTAAATAAAATTTATCTAAAAGTTGGTGGTAAAGTATTATCGAGTGATTTGTAATCATACACCATGAAATTGGCCACAGCCCTTAAACTCACAGAAACGGTGCTCTGTGGAGCTATTGGATTCTTTTACAAAGCTAAAATAGAAAATTTTGTATCAAAGAGATTCGTTCCTGTAAACGATTTATTGAAGCAGAAATTTATCCAACGAAAATAACCCTTTGCCACATAGTATGTGATCTACCCCCTTAATTTTGGTTTTAAAAACTGAAAAGACTTTGCTGATAAGACAAGTTTTTTTACAAGTTTTGTCTTAATTATTTGTGTTTCACGTGGCTTACGTTGTTTCGTTAGTATGTTTGTTATCCTATTTTGCTAGGTTTTAATTCATGTCTTACACTATTTGCATCAGCCAGTAAGACTCCTTTTATAACTTTTATTTTTATTTTTTTACCAGTATAAGTACAATGTATGCTCAACAATGAAAATAAACACAGTTTAGGCTAAAATATTGGAGTTATAGATTAATTTTAAAACCTATGGGATGGCACAGCAAGAAGAAGGCCAATTTCCCTTTTCATTTGAGTTTGAGAGTCCCTAATTTTTGCGAAATTCAAAATGTTGTACTACTGTTCACAGTGTAGGTAGTACTGTACGGCCAATAAAGTCCAAGTTGAGAAGCTGCAGGACCTTGATCCTGAGTGCTTAAACACAGTTTAGTGACCGGAGGGGGGAGAGGCTTTGGACAGATATAAAACAATGCACACCACTGTAGTCCTAAATCGATAGTTCTTAGCGGGTTTGGTGTTTGGGAGCGACGAAGTGCGGGTTTGTTATGGGATGCACGTGCCTTTGGTATGCTTTCTGTATTTTTACTTCGGTAGAACCAAACGACCATACTAATGTATGGGGCCAAAATATTATCTTATTAAACAATTCACTTGGCTTGACAAGTAACGCCGCAGGAGAAACCCATATTTACTTGCACATCATGTAAAAAATCTATTTTGCTGTTTTCAATAATTGAAATAGTTATTGTAGCAATGAATGTTATTGCTTATGTCTAAAGTAGTCATTGCATAGCCTACCATGTGATTTTTTATGTCATCCTATATTATGATCCAGTGGTAGGGTAGGCCTTGGCACAGCGGCGCAACCAAGCCCCTTGTCGAGCGGCCGGGGGACTTGGTTTACATAACGCCCTTCCTCGAATTACCATTTTACCAGCGGGCAAACCCCTAACATAATTCAATTTCATTTTGTTTATATGCGTGTCTAGATTTACGTCTTTGACCTTTTCTAGTCTTAAAACTAGGCTATATTTAACACTTCTTCCATCGAAATTAAATTTTGATATTTAGTTATTAAATTTTAACTAAAATAAATGTTTTTATATTTTCGAACAAAATTGATTTTTTTTGCATAGTGTTTTACGTTTTTTTCTAAACAAGTTTTCAGCCTTTCGTAAATTGATTTTATTAGCAATATGGTAACCAATAAAAATTTGCTCTTGTAGTTATCGGTCCTAATAGGTATAAAAATATGTTGAGCCACAAAACGTCTTTGTGACGTGTTACTATTTGTACTTTCTGACTAGGTCATAACAAGGCCTTATAACTTCCAAGCTAGCCTATAAAACCCGTGCCGGCGCATTGGGCTCAATCAAAGTTGATAGCTTTTGAAGGAATAATTACTGTACTGCAGTTTCTTTATTACCGACGTAAATTTATTGTTTAGTTTTATTCTGCAGTGTTGGACCATTTTACCAATACGGGGAATTATCCGATTGACAGTCAATTCAGACAGGACGTGGAAGGTTGTGTCGTTTAGTGGCTTATGTAACTTAAACTGCTATGTTTGGTCTGCTTTGTTATAAAACAAAGGCTTTGAAAAGTGACAAAACAGTTTTAATTTGAGTAATTATGTAAGTGTTTACCTACTAAGCCCACTACATAAACTAAGTAACCGCAATACCCATCATAATATATATGGAAAATCAATATGTAAATTTAAAATTATTGAAAAGAAATTTGACTTGAATGTAATATACACTAGAATAAAAAAGGACTTATCTCCTCCACCTTGTAGCCTAACTGATCATTGATTTGATTAAAAATCAATATTTAATTAAGCGCTTTCAGTCTTACAATTTCAAAGTGTTACGGTATTTTGTCTTTCAACAAACTCTAGAGATAAACTTTCACAATTAATTGTTTTAATTGGTAAAAAGTTTGTTTTAACTTTCACATTTCGGAATTTATGATATAATTAAACAGTGTTGCAATTAAAAATGTTAATTAATTTCAAACGATATTTTTATACCGCAACATATAAAATTGCACTTGTTAATACTGTTCCATTGTATTGTAATATACACAATATTTTTAATAGCCTAAAGTGAAAGATTATAAATGGTGTATCAACATTGTTTGGTAATTTTATTTACTGTTTTATAGTACTTGGAGTACCTATGAGAGATTAGACGACTTCAGCTCCAGGGCTTTAAATGAGAAAATCCAATTTAAATAGTTTCTTTAAAATTAAAGCGTGTGTAAGTTGCACTCCGTAGTTTAAATCACGTAAGTCAATAATTATTTTATTGTTTGGGTGTTATTTTTTAGTCGTTTTCATTTCTTATCCAGGCCAATTGATAGTATATTTTAAATTAATTGTAGTTTAAACATGGAACAATGGTTAGATTAAAGTTGTAGCTGTTAACGGTATATAAATGTGTACAATCAAAGCATATACGGTACGCAAGGTTTGACCGGAATGAGGGAATGCAATGTACAGTAGGCTATATATTACAATTGGAGTAATTGAGATTTGACTAAATAGTTCATAGAAGTCATTGCTAAACTTATCTAAACATTGTAAACATACGTAACAATGTTATTCAAATCTAAAGGATTGCCGCAATGTGGAGTACCTACAGTTGTATCGTATTCCGCAACATCGGCTTGATACATGTGCAGTAGGCCTACCCTACAGTAGCTTGAGCTTGAACCACGGTCAGCGCAGGCCGGACGCACGCTTCAATATTAACAATTCCACCCTCGTCGAGCCGCAATCGGGTTAAAAGCTCTTCAGTGGACCTATACAGGCCGCGTGTTTGGTTTAGCGATGAGCATTGTTACGATTTTTACTTCTTTACATGATTTGTGAGGGAGGATTGGTACAATGAGTTTTAATTACACTCTGTATGCTTTGCAGACTTTTTGTTTCTTAATTTCTATACTGGTCCTGTTTAAATATTGTAAATATTGCAGCACTACCCCCTAAGCAGCTTTATCACTAATAATTGTTATTATTACTTCCATCCCCCTAAAACCTGTTGTAACTATGAGGTTAACATTGTTTTTCGCCACACTGCGTTTAAAATCAGTTTTCGGATCGTTATTTGAATATCGTAAACATAATGTTTTATAGTTATGGGGCCGAAATGTTTTCTGACCTAAGAAGTGTCCGATGAGGTCTATTCAACTATATGTAGTAACACGTAGTGCGTGGCGTCTGCGGGGGTCACATGTGACTGTGACCCAGTGACCCGCGCCAGGGACCTGCGACTGTGACGGTGACGCGCAACTGTCGCAACCACGCAACTGGTCCAGATTTTTGTCAAGGAAATATGAAACCGTTCCCATAACCGTTACACAATACAAGCAAGTTTCAATTACAAAAAGGAAAGCTGAAAAACGCGATGAGGTCGCTTTTATCCTATCTCGCGAAATATTCGGAGGTCTACATAATTAATAACCTTCAACACAAATATACAATGACTATCACAAGTTAATAAGTAAATTTTCAGTCGATTCTACTTTGATACAAATTATTGAAGTATAGTGAAAAGTGATAAATATTCGGTTCTATATAAAGTTGGGTCAGTGGTTTATTTGATTTACTCTTATAAAGGAGATATTTTTCTGCAGTTTTACAGTTTTTTTCCATTTTTGGAGCTAAATATAAAGTTTCTCGTTCAATTGCTCCCTGAATTGGAAACTTCAAATTCCGTTTCAAATAACATTTGACCTGTGCTATTTTTGCTTGTCGTGCGGGATTGCGCTACCCTTTATTGCTACTCTTTATTTTACCTTTTACCTGTTACCCTCCTTTTAAATAGTGTGTATACTTTAATGGACGGCGGTTTGTTGTTTAATCCGAGTCCGGGGATTGCCGATCGGTGGCATTGCAAAGTTCACGGAAGGCCACTGATCTGGAACTGTTCTAAAAATGCCCTGTTTACGGAGGGTTTCTGAAACTCACGAAAGCGCACAAACAACCTGGCCGGTCGGCCGACGTACAAAACAAACAAACGTTATTGGAACAAGACGTCGCGTTGCATGTAGAGAAAGGGTGTATTTTGGTGTCATATTAACATGTTTACAACACAAACCAGTCTTGAAATCTCCTGCAATAAAAATTAATAATTATTGAGGTGTATTGACTACTACACTATACGAATATGACCTTGCTTCTATGAGATCATTCATTGTGCCATTGGCCCTGATTGTCTGCCCGTTCTCTGATTTCACTGATAAACAAGATTTACTGTTATATTAAAGCATAGTACCAGGTTAACCGAGCCTTGCTCGTTGGTTTTTATTCACTTTTGTTATAGTGTCAAGGTAAAAAAGCAATTAAATTTCCACCAACAACCAACTATACCTCTTCACAGTTAACAGCTGTTTCAAAAAGTCTGCTTAAGATTAATGTTTCTTTCTTTTTGTTTATATTTCGTTGTTATTTCGTTACCAAAATAGCAACCCATAAGACTAATGTTAAAAATTACAATTTTAAAACTTAATTTTAGACCAAATTCGATTTTTCCTGGGGTTGAGGCTGTTTCTAAACTTATTTTTGGGCCAAAACACTCTTTAATGCAAACTGTAAGCAAAATCTAACAGCTAGATTTCGAGATCGTGGAACACACATCCCTTCAGATATTCCTCGTATTATAGTATAGGATTCTTCGGATATTTTTGAAACGGATTTTTAATCTTCTATTAAATCATTTGAAGTTGAAATTCTTTTAATATTTTGGGTCTACCAGCGCATTTTTCTACCGGGAATACACTATTGCGTAGTAATTACGATAAGACCTAAGCCCGGGACCATTATACTTTTTCGTTTTGAGGTCCCTAGAAGCTAAAAACATATATCGTTCAAATTGATAGATATGTGCACGTGAACAAGATAAATTTTTAACGGAACTTCCGATTTTGATCAAATTTGGTACAGTGATGTAAGCCAGCACATAATTGAATGAGTTCGTGAACCATAGTGACCGGATCATGGGAACGAAGTGTTATGGGGATTCAATAGGGTTTGACCCTTGGGATTTTGGAATTTTTTACCCTGATTTTTAAAATCCAATCTTGTTCCGATCATGTTCCGATCATTTTTAAAATCCAATCCGATCATGTTGATCTTAACATGATAAAACTATTTTGAAGAGATAAAAAAATAAACAATGTAGTTAGTATCTAGAATTTTGAACTTGCTTTAATGGTTATGGAGAAATAACAAAATATATTGTTCATTTTACACTTATGGGAAATCAACAAAACCCTTTATGTCGCTTATTTATTCACATAATACCTTGATAACATTTTTACGCACACTCATTAGGAGGGTTTTAAGGACTAGCTAATTAGGAGTTTAGCATTTAATTAAAGAAAAACAAAACAATAAGTAAACATAATTAATTCCTAAATGATTTGAATCTTTTATGCTAATTTGGCAGAACTACCTTGTTAGAAAGAGGAGTAGTGACGGTATTAGTAGGCCTACGTCTTAGGCCCGGGGACACACTACCGGACTTTTCACCGGACTGAGCTTTGTACCGAGCAAAAATAGCAAGTCCGGTAGTGTGTCAGTACATCGGACCGAGCACCGGACCGAGCATCTTACCGAGCGTTCGCAATGGTTCCTATTTATTTAAAACCGATGGGACGCCCTTCCCCTCTCCTGCTCTCCACCGGACTGGGGCAAGTTTTTTTGTTTTTTTTACCGAACTATAATAAATAGTCTGGTCACCGGTGCTGAGAAAAAACTTAAAACCCGGTTGAGGGTAGATTTATTAATTCTAAATCCTTATAATATAGTGAATAAGACGCTATCCCCCCCTCTCTCTCTAAACTTCCTTCGCCTCCCTCGATGAATTTTTCCGATAGGTTGCTCGGTCCGATGTACGGTCCGGAGTAAACCGAATGTGTGTGTCGCCGTCTTTTGGGCATCTACGTATCTGGGAGCTCTACACCGCTGCCCAGGTAGATCATAATTGTTCATTTTGTGCTAAACTGACACATAACATCATAAATAATAATTTCTGAATGATTTGTCTGTCAGTTTACTCGTTGCTTGTTGGAGTGTATTTCTGACTGGAACGCGTGTTGCAGACTTCAAAGTCAATTTAGCCTTTTGTTACTTTTGCTCTAGATTATATACTCTTTCGTCTTATCTTTTGGATGTAATGTAAGGATGTTTTACTAGAATCGTGGACTCTAGAAGTGAACCTCCCGTTATTATGAGTAATATTTGACGTTTCATATCTTTAGAATTCATAAGGATTCCTGAAATTCAGGGGTTTCTTTAAATAGTACAAGATTTTCGATAAAAAAGATTGGTTCTCCTTCATTATATATTGTAAAATTAATAAAACTAAAGATTTCTGAAAATATTTTTTTTTTCAGGTACGTCATATTCTCTTTTTGACAAGCGGTTCAAGGTAAGTTTTAGTCAAGAGATTTTACTGTGAAATATTTTTATATTTTTTTAATAATATACTGAAAATATTCTATTTTTTACCTCGTTGGTAATTTATGTTTTATTTCAAAGATTTAGTTTCACTTCGTCTCAACGTGCTGATTGATGAATAATTTTCCAACTCTTCATATAATTTTAGTTCTTCTGGTACTGATTTTTTCTGTTAAATTAATATTGATGGATACAGAGACAGTTGTAATATTATGATGAGTGTTGTGTGTTTATATTTTTGGTTAGTTTTTAAAACATGAAAACGAAGCCATAATATTAGTAGAGTATAAAAAACTTGAATATATTTCCTTGTGTTTTTAATCGATGGTTTTATTATGCAAAGACTTTAAGTGAGTAGTGTAGAAAAGCCACTCCTGGCCCGGAAGTGACGTCACCGGAAGCCACATGCCACGGCACGTGGCTTCCGGTGGGCCAGAAGTGGGGACAATAGATGTCGGGGTGGAGATGGCGAGAGCGTCGGCGGTCGGTTGAGCGAAGAGTGCGCATAAAATAGAAGTTAGTTCAAAATTGAAATTCGACGGTGTTAATAAAAACTCTAATAGTTGAACGAAACTAGAAGTTAGTGTAAAACTGAAATTCAACAATCGGGGTGTTGAACTAAATTTGCGCATAAATTAAAAGTTGGTTCAAAGCTGAAATTCAACGATTGGGAGTTGAACTAAATTCGCGCATAAATTAACCGGGGTTGAAATAAAACCTCGCATAAATTAAAAGTTAGTTCAAAATTGTAATTCGAAGGTGTTAATAAAAACTCTAATAGTTGAACGAAAATAAAAGTCAGTTGAAACATTGCGCAGCCATAACAAGAGAGAGAGAGAGAAGGTAGATAGAAGTGTTAAGTTCCGCGGATAGAACGAGAATGAAGAATGAAACATGACGCGTCGAAATATATGCGTGACTGTAGATGTCAGATGGTGAATTAATCAATGGGGGGAGTGGAGATGGCGCTCGGTTGAACTAAAATTGCGCATAAATTAAAAGTTGGTTCAAAACTGAAATTCAACAATTGGGAGTTGAACTAAAATTGCGCATAAATTAACCGGGGTTGAAGTAAAACTTCGCATAAATTAAAAGTTAGTTCATGTTAGCTGAAGAGTGTACAAAACAATGAAACAGGAATTGTCGTGAGCGCGCTTATATAAGGAAGGGTGGGGGTAAAATATGAAAACCTGCTGAACACAGTCGATAGGTGTAACAAGTTCGAAGTTGTGGAAACGTAACATTGAACGCAAAATGTTGTGAATAACACTATCGTCAACGCTAACTTGCGAAGTTCTAGCAGAGTATAACGGGTTAAAACTTAATTTCTTCCTTACTTTTGTTAAATTAGTTTTAATCTTTGAAACAGAAGGTTTGGAATTACTTCGTAATATATGTTGTGTCCGCAAAAGTTTCAATTTTAAACATTGCGTATCCATCACAAGAAGTATATCAGACGTGTAGAAGTCAGAACAAGACAGATGAATGAGATATAACGTCGAGCACGCGAAGGTGATTCAAACAGGACGACACGTGCTAATGTAAATGAAACTCCAGGTTAGTAGCAATTAGACTTGTATAATGAAGTTGGCGAAACGTATATGTAATGAGTAGGAAGGATGCGAACAACACAAATGCGAGTTAATTAATGGTCGCGGCGTGATGAACAATCTCCTTTTATAACGGTTATCGCGTGAGAAGATCTCGGTTGAACTAAATTTGCACATAAATTAAAAGTAAGTATAAAACTGAAATTCAACTTGATAATTGGGTTACGGAAAGTATGTCAAGGTCATCCCGAGTAAGTTTTAAAAAAGCCTATCCCGCTAGCACAGGAAATAGTTCTGAGAGTTGAACTACCCGGTGATAGCGGGATAGGTAGATTTAAGTTTTGAACTTTATTCGTAAAAACAAATACAATCAATGTGCAATACCAGGAACTATACAGGTTGAATTTTTGTGATGAACTATGGAGTTGTAGAAACAAACGCCAACGACGAGAAAAAGGTAAACGCAGAGTCCCCAGATGATGTATTTGAAAAGTGTGAAGAGACGTAATATTCCGAGTTGGTTTTCCTGCTCCATTTCCAATCGTTTAATTTCCAATTTCAATTTATCCTCTTCCATTCTAGTTACAAAGGGAACTTCATCCATCATATCCATCATGATTGTATTAGTGTTTGAAATTTTAAAAGAAGTTATGTTGATAGTTTAAAAGTCGAAGACGGAATGAGGAGTGAAAGCGAGAAATGTTAATTAAATAAAAAAGTGGTGGGGGGAAAGATGAATTACAAAGAAGTGGCGGGGGATAGATTTTGCTCTTCATTATTACCGTCAGTAGTGTCAGATGGTGCAGGAGTTAGATTTAGTAAACTGTCTTCGTCTGAACTTTCAACCTTATCGCAAATAGGACAATCGTATGTTATTTCCAAATTCATTTTGATAGTTGTATAATTATCTACAAGTTCTTGTAAAATATTAAAAATAGCTTGTAACTCTTCTTTAGAGTTTATTTCAAAACTAGAATTCATCCGTGCCAATGGAGAGTTGTTCATCGTTGGAGAGTTGGCGAGTAAATGAGGAACGCCGCCAAGGGAGGGGGCTTATTTAACGGCGAGCTTATGATTAAATAAAAAGCTAAGTTCTTCTTCTTCGTCTTTTAATTCAAATATCTTAGCTGTAGTAGTTGCCTCGTCCTCCTCACTCTGTGATGATGAAGATAATTCACCAGGACGTAAATATTGAACATCAATTCTGATCCATCTCATATAATATCTATCCATTATAGCGAGCAAGTTTTGAAACAATTCTTCCATTTCTTCCCTCTCAGTTATTATATGTTGAAACCTGACGAAAGGTGTTCCCATGTTGTTAGTTAGAATGTTGGAAGTGAAATAATTCAAAGGTGGATTCAATAAGATACAAAACTTAAACTAATGGTGGGGAGAAATCTAAAAGACTTATGGTGGGGGGAATCTAAAAAAAAAAACCAATGGTGGGGGGAAATCTCAAGGTCATCCAATTGAAGTTTTAAAAAAGAGTGTAAAACTGAAATTACACATTCGATGGTTCAACAGGATCTGAATACCAATCTGATCTGTATTTACATCTTTTTATCATATGTGTACAAAAATCATCTTGATGAGACTTGGTGCGTTGACAATAAGCTAGATCGAGAGGATGAAATTTGAAACATCTTTGAGGACAGCATGTATGAAAATATCTTGATTTGTAAAATTTGAAAGTTCGCAATTCCGGTGGCGGTAGTTGTTTTGTTTTGCACTTGCAGTAACAAGATCCGAAAAATTCACACTTAGTGCAAGCTAACCCGTCCACCATCATTGGTCCTAAATCTGTACACTGTTGTTCACAACAGTAACGAGGTTCGTACTTGTAATTTTGTTTTTCCATGTTGACGCTGCTGAGTCCAGTGAAAGAATAAGAGTGTACAGTGTTGAATAGTCAGTTTTATGTACTACAAAAAGTGGTGGGGATAATTTCAAGGTCATCCAAACGAAGTTTTAAAAAATTATACCTTACTAATGTAAGGAAAATTGATACTTAAGAAGTTTGTTTCTGTTTGTTTTCTTCAGACTTTTTCTCTCCCTCCTGTTTGTTTTCTTCAGACTTTTTCTCTCTCTCCGCTTTAGCCATAGCGATAAGTTCTTCAGTCGATAGTGGATGTACTTCAGGAAATTTTAAAATTAATTTAGCCTGATATCCTTCTCGGGTTAATATTTCTAAATCTTCTGTCATTTGTTCAACGGTGTTGTAATCTTTTCCATAGATCTTTCCATCAAGTTCAATCATCATTCTGTATAACATCTTTAAAAATAGGTGTTGACGCAGCGAGAGTTGGGAAGCGAATGATTAGTTATCCAAGTATCACACCCTTTTTATCAAGTTGACATTGATCACGTGATTTCTTAGTTTTATTTGATAAAAGCTATTTAACATTGGTAGTACTTGTGGAACTTGATGTTATGTTGACCAGTTGGCGATGAAGATGTTGTAGGTTGTGTAGAAAGAAATACTTCATCATCGCAGTATTTTGTTTTAGTAAACATCCTTACATTAGTAGCACTAACATCAACAGTTAAGTGATAACCACCGGTAAGTAAAACTCGCATTTCGTTGGTTAAATCTTCAAGTTGTTCAAAACTCGTAATGGTGTTGGTATCGTAAGATGCACACTTGACCTTTAAGGACATATTGAAGTTTTGTATTTAGTTATAGAGAGCGAGATGTGTACGGTACGAAAGGTAGTCGTAGACTGATGAATTTCACAAGTTGATTTTCACTTTTATTATCACACAAAATTGGGTCAAGGTCATCCCGTGGAATTTTTAAAAAAAGCAACATATTGCTATGTACAAAGACATAACAATATGTTGCTTCTTTTATTTTTCTTTTTTGTTTTATATCATCTTTATTGAGAAACCATTACAAACACATATATTTACAATGTTATGTACAAACTAGTTAGTAGTAGGTGTTACATGAATAGTTAGTTCAGTTGAGTTGTTTCCACTCGGTCCGTGTGAAACTAAATAGAGTGCGCCAGGTTGAATAACTCGAAGATCTTCATTTTGTAGAAGTTGTACAAACCGTTTCGGTAGGAAGATTTGAAACTTCGGTTCGTCACCAACTGTATACGGCGCCTCGCTCAATGTGCAATTAATAGCATCACCAATTGAAGTGTCCATCTTCTTGATTGTATGTATGATGTAATGTTTTTCTTCTTTTAGTTCAGAACATTTCTTCGTCGGTAAGATTGTTGATTTAGAATGAGCGTTGAATTGATCAACCAAATTTTGAAGAAAGTTCTGTGATGCCATCTTGATGTTATTGTTAATCTTCTTGTTAATAATAATGTCCGTCGGAGATGTTGTCTCTTCGGAGGTTCGAGTAATACTCATGCTGCGTCATGGTAGCGCTCTCACTTTTATTACCGACATTACCCCCACCATTCTGTTGAAGGAAATTATTTAAGCGGTAAGCATTCTTCAAAGCGCACTGTGACCTTCGATGTTTAAAACTCTTTGATGAAATACAAAGTTCATTGAAGTAGCATTGGAAATCTCTATCTATTATTGCATTTATCACTTCGTTGCTTGTAAATGATTGTATCCAATTAGCTTTTTCCAATCCTCTTGTGTAGATAGTTTTGAACTCTTTGCAGTAATGATTCATAATGTGCGGCATCATGTTATAATTAATAAAACCTTCATCCCATCTTAAGTTGTGAAAATGTTTGTACAACCATTTGTTTGTAACTTTCGCTTTAGTTGTTAGTCTATTGAATGGTAATGGAGGTTTGAATAAGTAATGATAAACTACAGATGTGTTCATATCCAAAATTACTAATTCTTTTATAATAAAATTTCCATCATTTCCTCGAAAAGCTTGAAATTCAATTATACCTTTTTTAACTTCCATTATATGTGGCGCATTAGAAAACGAAACCCGTTTGTTCATGATGAAGTCTCGTCAGCAAATGACTTGTATTACAAACACGATTGTTCTTCTTTAACTTCTTGCGCTTCTTCGTCGATATTAAAGTTGGTGTGATAGTTGTTCAATTGTCTCCACATATCCACTTCTTGAGGTATTCGATTAAAAATTGAAGTATCCACGGGACCGTATAAAATTGGAACGAAAGGTTGTCTGTCCAATGTATCGATTAGATAGTCTTTGATTATTGCACTTGAAAATATTAGTTGTTTCAAATATCTGGTGACGGGACCGGTAGTACAACTTAAAGTGTAAAATTCTTCTTTAGCGAAATGTAATTTTACATCATGTCTAGTTAAATCTCTGAAGCGAACCATTTGTCCTCCACGATGTTTCACTATATCAACTTCAATATTTGATTCCAATAAACTTAATCTTGTTCTTCTTCCAAATGTGTTGTTACTCAAATAGCATTCCAAAAGATGTAAATGTTTCATAAATGATTCCCAAGAAGTTTCAGTGAATGTAACCATTTTATTTCCATGATTTAAAATAACAATCGGTGAATAATCCAATGATTTTAAAATTCCAACTGAAATACTTTTCGTCATGCATGAAGAAATGGGGTAGAAAATCCGAAGAAATACTTCTGTTAAAATATTAGTTGTAATGTTAACTTCAACCTTTTTTCTTTTTACTTCTTTTTCAGCTTCTCCTTCTTCTTTTTCTTCTTCTCTCTTCTTATGTTTGTTAAACTTGAGGAACTCGTCCATTTCTCGTTCAACTTGTTTTTCTATATCTGAACTATTCTCATCCATTAGAGGTGTATTTTCTTCTCCGTTAGTAGAACTCATCTTGCGAACGATGTTTCCCATACGACGGTCGAAGATATAATGAATTTTCCACTCATGATTTTCTCGCTTTTATGTTTTTCGTCGAATCCTTGAAATTTATACACTCACATAAATGTTTGTTTTTAACTTGTCTTTCACAAACGAAATTCTAACCTCAAAAATTGAGACAGATAATTCTAACCTCAAAAATCTGCAGTCGTTGTACTAATTCTGTTTAAAGTACATTCTTCACGATTCCGGTCAGCGGTGTGTAAGTAACTATTTTATCATGTAGAATAAGACAGTATGCTGAAGTTCCATCCGCTACTGGTTCTTCAAATTCCATTTCAATTTTTATATCCACACTTGATGATTTTACCGATTCATTTTGTTTTGAACAATCTATTACAATTATCGGAGCCTTGGAATAATATTGGTCAGGTGATAATAGTGGAGTATTAGTCTTTCCATAATATGACGATTGAAATCTTGCATACATATCGTATAAAATGGAAAAACGTTTTTTGCTGAACATGACATTCAAATTGTCATACGGAAAGAATTGAGAGTTTAGGAAAACTTTACAATTCTTTATTTTACAGTTATCAAATTGACCGGCATTTGCAGTGATAACATCTTTTCGCTTAGTTTGAAAACCGAGTATTATGTACCTTGCTCGTTCCAAGTAAGTTGATGTCTTGACGGTCCATGTTTGTCGTTCGGTCTGAGGTAGTGTAGGATATTCATGGAATTCCCAACTTCGGAATGGCATCACAATATCACGGTCAGACTTTAACTTTCTCAATAATACGATTCTATGTTCATCGGCCAATCTTACATGAGGTACTCTCCAAACAACTTTATCCAATTGTAGTTGCCATTCCAGTTTATCTTCCGTAGTTGCAGGGTCTGCAAGTATCAAGTCCTTGTTAGTTGAAGATCTGAGTAATACCAATTCTTGTTTGACATTTATTATTATTCGTTTGTAATCTTCAGCGAATCCCAAAAGCAATCGTAAGGGTACATGAAAATCAAAGTGACCGTTGGAATCCGGTGTTATAGTGTCTTTATCAGGGGCAACCCATCCGGCGGTGACTATTGAATTCTTCTCATGCGGTGTTAATGATGTTAATCCTTTCAATGTCGTTGTTATACCAACCTTTTTTGTCGAATCAACTGTCACCCCTGATATCTCATATCTTATTTCATCAAAAAGATATGCCATCGGGTTATTTATAAAAGGAACTGTTGAAGCAGTTTTTCCATCCAATTTTAATACCCGTCCTTCAATGTACAAATAACTTTCACACGGTAATGTGTAAATATCTTGTTGTTGAATGGGAATCCTTATTTCATCGTTATTGTTTAATTTTGATGAAGTGTAAGGGTTGTGCGTGTGATATTCCTTCTCCCATAGTGTTTCGTCGAATGTCGGTCCTTGAGATATATCCAGGATATCCATCGTTGTTAAGTTTCAATCCAATCTTCTGTAGAAAACGAATGTTGTCCGATGTTAACTCTTCCAATGTCGAGGAGCTACTGAGCTCCCGACTCTTCCGTTGCGGTTTAAATGATAATCCCATGTTGACCTTTATGTTGCCGCTCTGATGTGTATCCGTATAGTTATCGTTTCTCCTCTAAAGTCAACACTAACACCGTCTTGATCCAATATGTTCAGTACGATGTCTGAAATGAAACTGGTGTTTAACGGTAGGTATATCAAGTTTTGTGGCTTCTCAACAATTTTAAAACCAGGAGCCACTGTTGGATAAAATGTATGTAAAATATGCTGATTCACTCCTTCTCTATACGATCCGTGTATAATATTACACGTTACATCGATGCTATTGACTTTCAATATTGTAACAGTTGTATCACCTGAATGAGTAGTTCCAGGAGTTAATATATTCTTTTTTGTATCTGTAAATCCAAGTAAACTGCCAATGGAGTTTTTGAAACTGACATCGATATAATATTTTGAAGTTATTTCTGCTTTTAAAGTATTATTGTTTCCTTTAACGGTGATATTTTCTTCTCCGAGTTGTTTTTGTAGTAATTGGTTTATATCATCGATTTCATAAGCTCCAGTAGGAAATGTAATTATTTTCAATTCTGAGTATTTTCCTGAAGCATCCTTAGTTTCATAATAATGTAGTAAATTGTTCTTTCCTTCCGTAACATTGGGAATTGAGTTGTAGGTAGTTAAATCAAGTAATGCCGCTTCCCATAATCTTTCCTTGGATAGACGCAATGCTGGGAACAGCGTACTTTTCAATGTGGATGAATTTCCACTCAGTGACACTGTATACGATGACATCTTAAAGCTGACTGACACTCTTCGCTAGAAACTCCAAACATAAATTCCCACATATTTCAGTATTGTTAGGTTGTTCTCTTTTGTAATTGTAAAAAATGTTTTTGGAGTTTCGAAAATAATGTTGCAGTTCTTTCGGCGGTGGTAGATTGCCAAAACTGTCAAAGTAGTAAACGGTTTGTCCGAGCTTTTTATAGCATACCCAATGAGTGCCTGGACCATAGGTGGAATCCAAATTTACTATTCCAGTTTCATTTTCCCATATTTTAGTTGGTAATGCATCTTTCATAAAAACTCCTCGAAAAAATGGTATTTTCAAACATTTTACATAATCATTTAACTGATGATTTGTTAAGGCTTTATTTGGAATTAGCAATTGATTCTTTTTATTTAGTACACACGGTATGGTCTTAGATATAAACCTGCTCCGTTTTTTACCATTTGCCAAACAGAAGTCTTCTTTACATTTGCCTTACGAGTTCTACGATGTCCTTTTTTAATGTTTCCACCTCTTTTGGGAGCGCTTCTTTTTGCAGGTCTTCCTCTGCGACGTCTTCCAGCACCTAACTTTGCTTTCGTCTTCATGGCTGTAGTTACTGCCCAAGCCGCTGCTTTTTCTGCAATATTTGCGTCACTTGATTTTACTCTTTGCCAAGCTTTTTCCGCTAGAATTTTATCCGCTATTGATCTATTTGTTGAATCTTTATACTTTGAATATGCTATATCGTGTTCTTTGCAAGCTTGATCTAATTTATTAATTCCAGGATCTCCTCTTGCTAAACGTTTTGCCAACTTAGTTCCAGGTCCACAATATTGATAACCTCCGGGCAGATGTAATTCGTATGGTAAAGCGTCTATCGTTCGATTCACAACAGCACCAATTGGAATCCGTCTGAGCAGGGATAATGCAGCTGATGTTAAACCACGTCCTCTCTTGCCGCTGTCTTGACGACGACTGAGCGATACGGTCTTCATTATGTTGTTTTATGTAACCAACGTCTTCACTCTATGAAATACTTTATGATAATGAATCCTTTTTTGTGTATTCCATACTTAAATATTCATAAGTTTTACTAGTATTTATCAATGATTTCATCTTTAATCCATTGGTTTCTCTGAGAATCTTCGATTTTATTGTGTTTCATCGATGTATTAATCAAATGATTATGCATATCAATAACTACATTACCTACAAGATTCGTTACATACTCGATATTAGTAGCATCTTTGTCATATGTAGGATTATCAAGATTTGTGATACGTTTACCATTACATGTATACACCGATGGATCCTTTTTAGAGGTCGCTATAACTTGATTAATAGTAGCAACATCATTCGGAGCTATTCCTGCTGATATGTTAGATATTCTTCTATTTTTTCCATCATATACGTTATTTATTTTATCTAAAATTATAGTTTGTTTTACAACAGCACAATCCTGATCATCTTTACCAGATTTAACTTGGGTTAATCGTTTACCTTTACATATAAAATTAACACCAGTAGCTGATAGTTGTGGTACTTGTGTTAAAATAACAGCATCATGTTCTTCCGTGCCTAAACTTATATTTGACAATCTTTTATTTTTTCCATCCCACTTGTCATTTTGTAGTTGTAGTAAGGTAAACTTTTCACTTCCTTGCATAAACTCATCACCTTTCTTTGACACCACCTGATTTTGTTTAACAAAAGCGGATGTTCCTTTCTTCAAGCTTTCATTCATTTGTCTCACGGTAGCAGCATCCGATGGAGTTGAACCATCTTTCAGATTGGACAACACTTTTCCATGACAATCAATAACAGCACCATTATATAAAATACAATTATCTTTAATGTATTTAATATTAACACCATCACTTTCTTCTTTAGGATATCCAATATCGTTTATAGTATATTTATAGAAGGAAAATCCATCTTTTTTCTTTTCTGGTATTACAGAATGCAAATAACGCTTATTGATTGTATCTGTATCCTCGGTTGGATCTGCCACATTAGTTATTTTATAATTTAAAGCATTGTACTTTTTTCCACTTTTAGTCTTTTCCAACAGTAAAGCGTATTCCATCGCAGATAGAAAATAGCCTTTATTAACAACATCTCCATTGTTGACTGGTTTTGCAACATTAATAACCCTGTGAGATTTTGCATCATACAGTTGGTTGTTGTCGAGTTTCAAACTTGTAGATGTTTCCTTCTTTACTGTTTTTAAATTTGTTGCATCTCCATCTTCTTCTGGATCCTTAACAAACTTTAAACGTTTATTATTTATGTTATAGTCACCTTCGGGTGTTTGCGGTAATCCACTTCTTTTTCTGTTTTCTCCAACTTGCACTCCTAACGCGGAGTATCGTCCGAACTTGTCGACGCTCATGTTAGAACTGACACATTATACGCCTGCAACTCTTATATATCCGCGGACAATTATACGATTATGCCGCGATTCCTGAGTTCGTCAATCAGAGCTACCCATTCATTACTTAAACCTGTATGACCGGCTTCCATGGCTTCATGCAATAGTCTCATTCTATCAACCAATTTATTGATGTCGTTGTAGTAAATCACATTCGTATTGTATAGATTTTTCATCAATCCTTTGCCAGATGTTGAAGTATCTCCTTTACTCTTTTTACCATGTTGTTCAAGAAGTGATAAATCCATAAGTGATAAAGATTTTCTTTTCAGTGGTTGTCTCACCGCTGGTGCAGTACGTAATGTTGGCAATTTTCGTGGAGGAAACAACTTTTTTATAACAATGTTATATTTTGTTGCACGTGAACGATTAATCATTGCATCCTTTAAGTAGTTTCTTTTATGAGCGTTAGTATTTTGTAGAATTTCCTTAAAAACACTTAAATCTTTGGATGAATATCTTAGTGGTATGTTTTTAAAAATTAATTCATAAAGTCCTTTTGTTCCTTTATATTTATGCTCACCAATAATGATGTAATCGTCTTGTGTTATTTCAAGCTTTGAATCGCCGATCTTTAATTCATTCCCATCAATTCTTGCTCCGTATACGTGTGATCTACTCAAATTCGGGTTTGATTTCATGTCATGTAGCATTTTCATTATATATTTTCTTCCAAGAGGTCCATGTTGTAATATATCGCTACTCAATTGAGTTAAATTTGGAATAGATTGTTCAGCTTCAGGTATTGGCTGTTCTTCTTCCTTTTCAACAATTGGTTCTTCTTCTTCTTTTGTTTCTTCTTGCTCACTAGCACTTGTATATGAATCATCATCATCTTCTTTTTTTAATGCTTGTACTTCTTGTTTAGAAACTGGTAGTAAAACATCTCCTTCATAACGAGGTTTACCAATAGTTTCTGATATCTGTTTTAAAGGTTCCGTAATAGGTTTAAATGTAGTCTCTAGAAATTCTTCTCTTTCACTTAAACCCATCCTCAATGCACGATTCTTCATCCTAATAGAATCACTAAGTGATTTTATTTCTTTCAATAGTTTTTCTTGATTCACCATGTTTACACTGTGAAGTTCAACGTGTAACTAGATGTAGCATCGGTAGTTCAACGCATAAATACAAATTTATCCAACCCTATACGATATCTACCATTTTTAATATCTTCTTCCTTCATAATAACGAGAAAGCCATATTTCTCATTCCATGCTTTGCCACACATTTCTTTAAATTTCTCAAATGACATATCCGCATTTACATGATCATTGTATATATGTTTTAAATTTGTTTCATCTTGCTTAAAGACAATCAACATATTTGCATTATCTCTTATAAGTTGTTTTGGAATTTTACTGTATGTTTGACCAATATAAATGCTATCGATATTATGATGTCTTCCCATAGCGAAATAATTCCTTATAGTGTCGTGATTTTCACAAGACACATCGTCAAAAATAAAAATAGAAAATGGTTTTGCTTCATTTGGTTGCATAATTGTTTCGCTGGCATTAAACTTGTAGAAATTCACTTCAGGTACACTTGCAAGTACTTTATCCAATAATTGATATTTCGGTTGTTGCAATGATTTTGAAAAAATGTATATATTGTTAAAGCGCAATCCTTTAGGATTAGTTATAAGGTTAAAAACAACATTTGTTTTTCCACAATTTGAAGGACCAGTTATTAAACATCTTATCGTATTTGGTAGTAATTCACCATGTTTACCATGATTTAACCTATCATTGTCAACCGTCAATTCATCAATATTATTGATATTAAATCGATCTTTTTGTTGTACAATCTCCATCTTGTATCAAGGTTAAACACACAATGAGCTATTAAATTACTATACCAAGTCTTTTGAAGGAATCCAAGAGTCTTCACTTTTATCGAATCCCAACCACCGGACTTTAACCATATCCTTTTTCCTTTGTAAAACCTTCTCAACAAGATATACATCACCGACATTTGATTTCAACAATTCATGTCCGTAGAATCCACCTTGAAGTAATTCACCCTTGTTATCCTTTAATAAGTAAGTTTCAGGTATAGTTGGTTGCACTTTATAAACTGTAAATACTTCATTAGTCCAATTTGGTAGATACCTTTTACTAAATACACCTTTGTATTTGCTTATACGAACTTTATCGTTGACCTTAAACTTTTTTGGTTGCAACTTTTCCAATTTAGGTGTTGTATTATTTCTGATGCGTTGTAATACAACCTTAGCATTAGCGCTGTTTACCTGGATAGGTTTCATTCCGATGGTACGATGATATTTGTTGTTATACTCTTTTATAAGTTGTGGTAATATGTCATACCACACGTATGATCCTCGTTTTGAAAATTGTTTGTACATCGCTCCTTTTAATGTTCTATTGAATCTTTCAATTATTGAAGCTTTAACTTCAGAATTTGTAGAATAATGATTTATTTGATATTTCTTCATTAAAGCTCCAAAGTCTTTATTAAAATATTCTTTTCCATCATCGGTCTGTAGATGTTTGATTTTGAATTTATTTCTTTGTATCGTTGTTTCCATAGCTTTTGTAACACTTTTACCAGTCTTATCCTTCAATGGTAAAGCGTCAGCTATTTTAGTAAAACAGTCTATAATTGTTAAAATATATTTAAATCCTTTATTTACTTTACTGTGCGGTATCATTTCAATGAGATCAGCTTGATACAGATCATTCATTCCCTTAATAATTGTACTTCTTCTTGGAAATCTTCTTCTTGCTGGTTTATGTAGTTCATTTACAATCTTGTCCTTCACACTTTCCATCTTCAGGTGTTGCTTGCACACCGCTTGTAAAAATACTGATCCGTACAACAGTTCATTCTCTTTTATATAGTTTGAATATAGGTCAAGACCATTTCATATTAGTGTAAAAAAGAGGGAACATGGCATTGGGCTTGCCATGTCCCCTCTTCTTTACGGAAAGGAAAAAAGAAAGAAGGTAGAGGACGAAGAATAGGTTTACTGGTCGATAGGGTTTAGAGAGTAATGTCCAAATGGCAGAGTTCTTATGTTGTCTTCAAGGATGTATCTCTTGTCATCCTTATAGCTCAATGCCGATTTGGTTTGCTTCACACTGAAAAGGCGATGGTTGAAGCTTCTTATGGTGTTAAATGTTGCGGTTGTTTCAACATTTTCAAACAAACATCTTTTATAATGTTCAAACTGTACGTTCTTCTTCAGGAAAGAGGTTTTTATTCCTTTGGCTTTCTTCGTGACTTGATGTTCGTTCCTTTCGTTTATGTACAGTTGAAACGAATACAGTTTGGACATCAATGCTACAATTTCCATCATTGGCACACCATTTGTTTCATCTTTAAATTTTCCCAATACTTTCTTGTTTCTGTCGTTGTCGTAATTTGGATGGTCCTTAGGATAATCAGAAAAGTCGAAATCATCTTTATATATAAAGGTGCGTAGATCTTCGTACATGTCATTTGTTTTAATCCAGTAAATTAGTGCATCTGTATCCATATATGCAATACCAATGTTCTCTCTTCCATAATAGTTAACCATCTTCTTATAATGAAACTCGTACATGTGTGTTTTAGAAATATCCAAGATTGACATTCCAAGATACAAAGGACGATCCATTTTAACTGACTTCTTGTTCATGGAAATAAGAACTAGATTTTCATTAATAATTACAGATGTACCAAAGTTTGGTTGTTGCACTAATTTCTGTAATTTTACTGGATCAGTTACCAATTTGATATCCTTATGTTTCCTTTTGTTTTCCAAAGTCTTGCCAAATATTGCGTTGTTCATTAGTTTGAAAAAATCTTTTTGAAAACTTGATGTAGCAGCAGCTCTTCTTCTTGTGTTGTTGTCAATGTACGGTTTTAACCAACAAGATTGAGAGAATTGTAGTACTCGATTAATTTTTGTAATTCTCAATCCCAAGTCTAAGGCCTGTTGTATCATCCAGTAGTGTCCAACATATCTAGACTTGTCGGTTAAAGTCATCATTAATTTCGGCCATCTTCCAGTTGGAGGAATTTCGGTCTTCGGAAGCAGTGGTAAATCATAATGTTCATCGTGAAGATGTTCTGGATATTCAAAATCGATGTCAAAAATATAACCTGTTTCACCATGCTTCGGTATATCCATTATGTTTCCAATTGATTCTGGGTCTATCCATTTGAAATTATCATATGGAAGGGGATTCGACATTGCCCATCCGTATAAGTTATTTGCATCAAAATAACCCAGGAATGTTGTTGGTTTTGATGCATCATAATCGGGCAAATACTTGTTGTTTGCCCTGACATGACGTGTTACGCTTTGCGTCAATCCTCCTCGAACTCCTGACTCTAACATCAAAACCATATCTATATCTGTAAGAAGTTGTATTTTACAATTTGTTTCTTTCAACATGGCTTGCCACGCTAGTCCAGGCGAAGTGTACGAATGAAGAGGGTCCAATCCATATGCCGCAAAACACGTATTTCTAAATTCTTCCATCACATCACATAATAAAGTCACATCTAGTTTAACATAAAAATCTGAATATTCTCCCAATGTTCTAAATCCTAATTCGTTCCATACTTTGCATGCGTGATTATAATCATCTTGAGATATATCCATGTCGTACAGTTTACTTTTAAATTCTTCTTTTGGAGGTAATGATGTTTCATTAAATCGTTCTAAACTGTCTATGTAATCATATGGGAAAACACCTTTTCGAAGTACCAGATCCAGTTTGTCGTTGTTTACAATCTTCTTTGTTTCGATTAAATCTTGTTTCCTTAGGTTTTCAGAAAGTTTGGACAAACTCGACGGCATAAATCGGTAGGAGTCCAAGAATCTTAATTTGAGGTTTCCAACTTCTTTGGAAAAACTTATGAACTTCTCTGAAGTTTCAGCTAACACATCGATTTTACCGTCGTCTCTTCCTAGTTCAGGTATTATAAAATGAGCGTCGTACCCACTAAGATTATGCAGAACCACAGGGATAAATAGTGGTAAACGATAGCTCAAGTTGCATTTATTACAAGAAGCACCCCTGTAATAACCTGTGAGGTGGTCGTGATCTTTAACTTTATAATTCTCAATAGTAAAATCATTTTTGCACAAGAAACAGCGAGTTGCATTTTCATGTTGAATTTCTTCTTCTTCGTCCATCGGTTTCATTGGTACAATATTTGTATATAATCTTTGTGCATTTCCAGCTATTGAATATAAATTATCAAGAAATATTTTTTCCGCATTTTCACCACGGTATACTAGAGGTTTCGAAGTTAATCCATATCTGTTTAAATGTTCTTCTGATAATGTTGATTTGACCATTAAACAAAAACTGTTTGGTTTGTGCATTTGATACTTTACACTTTTTCTTGCTTCAAAATTTCCATCTTCAACTGGAACAAGTGTTGATTCAAAATCCGCATACACAACTAAAGGGATACGATATTGATGATGAACTTTTTCAAATGAAACGAATGCTCTGCTTTGCGGAGGTAAAGTAATCTTTGCTTCATAATTATTGTTACACAATCTTTTGTGCTCTTGTAACCATTCTCTTCCGTGTAGTCCATCTCGTTTAAAATTGAAACATCTCTTGCAAATTAACTTTCTGTGTCGATCTTTAGAAAGCTGCTTATTAACAAGTGAGTCGAATTTCTTTATGTACACATAGTGAGACACATCTCCTCGCGTTAGTAGTAGTAAATCCGTATGATCTGGTAGCTCTTCTTTTGCAATACGTAAAGGATACACTTTGTTTGAACTATCTAATGCAAAAACATTGATAGACGTACCGGGATTTTTCTTCTCAAATTTTGATATATCTCCTAGTGATACAGGGTAAGTAATTCCTTGAAAATTGTACCTATGTCTTTGATTTTCATATTCCTGGTCAGGTCTATACGCATTATTTGGTACAAATTTAGCTGTCATTGCATAACGAAAACATTCATTGTCTGCGTTTCTAACATTAATACAAGATTTTGTATCTTCAATTCTTTTTGGCAAAGGAATGTAACTAGATCCCCTTAGTCCATATCCATGTTTGTGAACTCTTATATTTAATCCTTCAATACTTAAAAGACTCCATCCCGATCCTCTTCCTTCGTGTTCCTGAATTTTGGTTAATATTTCTTCTATACAATTCTCTACTATTGAATCAATGTTTGAACTTTCCATGATAGTTCGGTTTTTCGTTATGAATCCTCTTGGTGATAATTCTTCTTGTACATTTTTAAACATAGCTTCTAGTAGTAAACTAAATTTAAGAAAGTTCAATCTTTTCAATTCTTCTTTTAAAGTTTTACTTACGATTGGTTTTGCTTCTCTAATAAATTCTTCTAAGTTCAAGTTTTCATTTTGAATCTTATGATGCATTACTACCTTACCGGGTAAAGCAAATACTTGTAGATTCGGTGAAGTAGTTGAAGATGTTGCTGTTATTTCATCTTGTTCTTCTTGTTCTTCTTGTTCTTCTTGTTTTTCTTGTTTTTCTTCTGCGTTGTTGTGAAATAGTTCTTTATGACAGTCTAATAGAATTTCATCGTGAAACGATTCCGAACATTTATCGCAATGATACATGTTGAGATGTTTACTCTTCGAAGTTTCGCAGAGAAATGAAATGGGCTCTCACATTCCTCCTTTTATAACGGTCCCCCTACCACTATTTCATCTTCTTCTTCTTCACTATCCAAGAAAATCAAACGTTTTCAACAAAATATTAACCTTCTACAAAATTGATTGTCCGTTCATATTTTTTAATACCAGTTTGAATTTTCAATATTTTCCTTGTCTAACTATTATTTCTTTATATAACATTATTCACACTTTCTACTTCGAGCGTTTTGCTACTATCATCTCTTTATTCCATTTTAACAATCTGCATAAATACAAGTTCATTTGTCGCGCCGACTCACTATAAATCCAGCTTTCGTACAGTACACATCGCTACGAGTAAATTACAACATGTATTTCAATATGAATTTTCCTTATACAAATACTATTTCAATAACTTTACAGCAAAACAAAATTCTAACTTCATAAACTTGATAGGAAGATATGCGAACTTTTAATTCAGCCCCGGTTAATTTATGCGCAAATTTAGTTTGACCAACAATTGTTGAATTTCAGTTTTGAACTAACTTTTAATTTATGCGAAAATCTACTTCAAACCCTCACCCCACAAATTTGATAGGGAGAATTACATTAATTTGATACTTATTTCTACCGTTACACTAGCTCCATTCTCAAAAAGATATAAATAAAATGGTCCTGGATACTGTTCTTTTTCACGTCCTGCATGTTCCTTAATGAATTCGTAAGCCAATCTTTTTGAATATTCATTATGATACACTTCTCTTACATAAACAAGATTTTTTTCTTCCAGAAATTTCGCTTGAACTAATGGTATTTTGCTTACATCATCCTTGTCCATCAGAGGTAGCTTGTAGGTGAAAGTATTTGGAGGTAGTTTTTGCGGTTTATCAAGTAGAGAACAAAATTTTCTATAGAATTTCTGCTCAGTGCCTGTAATACTATTAAAAGACAAAGTGGTAAGCATCTTGACGGCACAAGGTGCAAGTACAGACTAGAAACTTGGAGGTTCATAGCCCGCCTTTTATGAGTTTTAAAAATGGGGAGGGGGGGGGGAAGGAATAAGGATTGGGAAGGGATAAGGTGTAGGGTGGGGGAAGGGTTATTTGGTTATTAAACCACTTGCGCTGTAAAATAGCCGCCAACATCCACATCTTGTTCGTAGCACTCCTTCATTGTTTGCGCCCACTGCCGCATGCGGTCTCTATCATTTGGTGTTACGAGAAAAGAATTACAATCATCATATAATATAAAAGAGTCGATTCGTACGTAAGATCCTGAATCCAACCATTTATGAGCTTCAGACATGAATTTTTCTATTGTATCGAATGGGAATTGTGGATCAATTGCTATAACTTTCAGTGTTTCACTAATTTCAACGCTATAATCATCATCATCATCTTCATCATCATCTTCATTGTCACTGTCGTTATTTAAAGTGTCTTCAGGTTGTTCAAAAACATCAGAAATTTCGGAAGAATTGAAATTTTCATTAAGACGAGGAGGCATTTTTAAAGCAAGTAATATTGTAAACAGCTGAGACGAAACAACAAGAGTGGCGTGTAGAAGCGGAATGAGGAATGAACAACGCTCGCTCCGCTTTTATAACGGTATGCTAATGAGAGGGGTAACAGCTGGCCGTGACCGATTATTGACCCGGGAGGTGAGGGAAAAGGAAGGTGAGGGGGGGGGGTATTTATTTAAAATAATTCGCATAACTTTTGACTAAAATAAGATAACCAAATTCTTCTTTTACTAAAATGTTCGTCTTACATAGACCTTTTCAATGATGTATCGCTTATCATAATCCGTCAATCCATTATCGAGTTATAGACATTTAAATTTTCGGGGGGATTTAATCTCCGCTTGAGTGGACACAACGACCTCAGAAAAGTAGGTCACGAGACTTAGAGTGTTAAAAAATAATGAGGGAGAAACACAACGCTCTAACGCATTGTGTTTCTCCCCCATTATTTTTTTAAGCAAAATTTGGAAAAACTATGTGAATTTACTGTTTACGTCCCCACCTTGTAATACCATCCATTTTATGCCTGAGGAGATAGTCTTTAGAGTCTAACTCATAAACGGATTTTTCTTTACGCAAGGATTCAATAACTTTAATATTATATTTTTTGCCGTTACAATTTGCCAAAATGTGTTCGTTGTCAATAACACTTTCAAAAAAATAAAGACAACTTCTCTTAATCCTATTTCCTTTCACAGCAATAATTTCGGATTGGTATTCAACAGTGGGGGTTTCTGTCAGTTGTGGTTCGGAAAGATGTTTCACGACATGTACACGGCAGAAACGTTCGTTCTTAACACATTTCCTCCCACAAGCTGATCCTTTCTTAATTCCCCTAGTCAGCACTTCAGGGCAAGTAGTGGGAAGGCTAAATGCCCTACGGCGCTTTTCTTTTAATAATTGAAAGCGCTCTGAAGGAGCAGGTTTAGGAGCAGGCTTAGAGGATTTATTTTTTGAATAGGTGTGGTCTTTATGAAGAACTGTTTGCGGTGGCGGCATGTTGTTTGATGGCGGCGGTGATTGTTGTTGAGATGGTGTGGAGTCGTTTGAAGGTAGAGGCGGTGAAAATATGCTGCCAAATATAGTAGTCATAGTGAGCGGAAGAAGAGCTCCAGAAGTTGAAGGTTTCGAGTCTAGTTGCTTCTTATACCAGTCGGAAGCATTTTTCAAGCGAAGAGTTTTCTTGACTGGAGTCGAAGCCGTAGTAGAAGTAGAAGTTAAACTTGTAATAGAAGAACATTCTGTAGTGGAAGTTGTAGTAGGCAGGGATGACATCGTGGTAGTTCTGTTCGCAGCTTGCAGTGTAACGTCTGGAATCAGAATGAAAATCTAGCCGTGGTCGCTGCGTCTTTTATAACGGTATGCTAATGAGAGGGGTTAACAGCCGTTAAGTGGGGGAAGGTGGGAGGGAAGGAAAGAGAGGGGGTGTTTATTTCAAATAATTCGCATAACTTTTGACTGAAATAAAGTAACTAAATTCTTCTTTTACTAAAATGTTCGTCTTACATAGACCTTTTCAATGATGTATCGCTTGTCCTAATCCGTCAATCCATTATCGAGTTATAGGCATTTTAATTTTCCAGGGGGGGGGGGGGTTCCGCTTCATTAGTCGGGGGGGGGGGGGATTTAATCTCCATTTTTTATGGGGGGGGGGATTTAATCTCCATTTTTTATGGGGGGGGGTGGGGGGTTCCGCTTCATTAGTCACGGAGGGGGGGGGGGGTGGGGGGTTCCGCTTCATTAGTCACGGGGGGGGGGGTTCCGCTTCATTAGTCCCGGGGGGGGGGGGTCCGCTTCATTAGTCCCGGGGGGGGGGGGGTTCCGCTTCATTAGTCACGGGGGGTTCCACTTGGGTGCTCATGCGGAACTGATATTCTCACGAGATAGTCGTTGTGTGATAATGAAGACAAATGTTCATCACGCCGCGACCACTAATTAACTCGCATTTGCGGTGTTCACATCTTTCCTACTCATTACATATACGTTTCCTACTTCATTATTTCAAGACTAATTAACTTGCAAAACAACAGTCTCTGTCTTTGAATGCTGATGAGATTTCATTAGGAACCATTCTTTGCACGCTATATGAAGCTACACCGGCAAACAATGCAAGTCAGAGAGGCCATATAACTGTACAACGACCTCAGAAAAGTAGGTCACGAGACTTTGAGTCTCATTGACCCTTCCGAAAGTGGTTCAAGGTCATTCAAGACTTATAAAGAACCAAGGTGATGGGAACAGTAGTAACTGTTCCCACCACCCTGTTTGCCTAACGGTTCCCACTCCCAACCCACTAGTTACGTTCTGCGAGGGACATCGACGCAATTTTGTTTGGCCCGTCCGGGTCCATCCGTAACGGGCCGGTCCGGGTCCATCCGTAACCGTGAATTCGAAGGGAAACTGGAACACCTAATGCAGAAACGCAACTCTAACACCCACCCAACTAATCCCACCCAATCATATTCCTAAACAAAATGCAAAAACCTAGTCCGCTAGTGCGGATGTCCCACCCCTTCTAAGTGAAGTTCAACCGAACTTCTGAATTTACATTTAATCTACCCCCTATCATCTAGCTGAAAGGCAAAACAACAACATTAATTATTAATACCAACACTTAAAACTAACAACACATCATTATTAAATATCAAATAATTCAACACAACCAAATACCATAATTATTCTTAAAATTAATACACCTTAATGCTAAACACCTCTTAAAATTAATACACCTTAACGCTAAACACAACTTATAACTAACATCGCAATGCGCAAATTAATTCTAAAATTAAGTGCAACTTACAACTAATATTTACACACACACACACACACACATACCACATTGCATTAAAGAACGCAACGTAGTATAAGAAGTTCAAATATATATAGGCCTACTATATATTTGAACCTCTTACCGAGTCGTCAACGACTTTTCGCTATGAAAATTCGTTGACGACTGACGCGAAAATTGGGCTCGTATCGCTCCTCGGATTTTCGAGTGGTGGGAGTAATTAATGCAGTGGTGGGGGACTCATTTCACTCCAGTACGGTCTTCAATCCACTCCAGTTCGCAGCAGTGTAAAAATGAAACGAAGGAGTGGGGGTGGCGCATGCGCAGCGACGTAAAATCCAAGGTTTGAGGTTAGAACTTTCCGTGCACAGTAGAGCTAAATCGAGTAATACAGGACTCGGCGCATGCGCAATAGCGAGGAGTGATTCCGATCCGGAGAACTCGTTGCATTCGCAGCAGCGCTAAAGTGAGTAATACAGACTAGGCGCATTCGCAGTAGCGTTAAAGTGAGTAATACAGGACTAGGCGCCGTAGCGTGAAGTTGGCTCACTCCAGTACAAGTTATAGCAGCATAAAATAAACGAAGGAGTGGGAGCGGCGCATGCGCAGTGACGTAAAATCAAGGTTTGAGGTTAGAATTTTCCATGGTGGCTGCCATGTTTAATTCTGTTTCATTCAAACAATAGTAATTCATGGCTGGCATGGGATGTGAAGTGTGGTAATTAGATGGGGTTAGCAACCGGTCGTGACCGACCATTGACCGGTCATCGACCCGGCGGGGTTCCGCTTGAGTGAACACCGGGGGGGGGGGGGATTTAATCTCCATTTTTTATGGGGGGGGGGGTTCCGCTTGATTAGTCACCGGGGGGGGGGGTTCCGCTTGATTAGTCACCGGGGGGGGGGGGGGGGTTCCGCTTGAGTGAACACGGGAGGTTCCACTTGGGCGCTCATGCGGAACTGATCTTCCCACGCGATAGCCGTTATAAAAAGGAGATTGTTCATCGCGCCGCGACCATTAATTAACTCGCATTTGAGTTGTTCGCATCCTTCCTACTCATTACATATACGTTTCGCCAACTTCATTATACAAGTCTAATTGCTACTAACCTGGAGTTTCATTTACATTAGCACATGTCGTCCTGTTTGAATCACCTTCGCGTGCTCGACGTTATATCTTATTCATCTGTCTTGTTCTCACTTCTACACGTCTAACATACTTCTTGTGATGGATACGCAATGTTTGAAATTGAAACTTTTGCAGACACAACATATATTACTTTTACTAACATATATTAGTTTTACTTCAACCCCGGTTAATTTATGCGCAATTTTAGTTCAACTCCCAATTGTTGAATTTCAGTTTTGAACCAACTTTTAATTTATGCGCAATTTTAGTTCAACCGAGCGCCATCTCCACTCCCCCCATTGATTAATTCACCATCTGACATCTACAGTCACGCATATATTTCGACGCGTCATGTTTCATTCTTCATTCTCGTTCTATCCGCGGAACTTAACACTTCTATCTACCTTCTCTCTCTCTCTCTTGTTATGGCTGCGCAATGTTTCAACTGACTTTTATTTTCGTTCAACTATTAGAGTTTTTATTAACACCTTCGAATTACAATTTTGAACTAACTTTTAATTTATGCGAGGTTTTACTTCAACCCCGGTTAATTTATGCGCGAATTTAGTTCAACTCCCAATCGTTGAATTTCAGCTTTGAACCAACTTTTAATTTATGCGCAAATTTAGTTCAACACCCCGATTGTTGAATTTCAGTTTTACACTAACTTCTAGTTTCGTTCAACTATTAGAGTTTTTATTAACACCGTCGAATTTCAATTTTGAACTAACTTCTATTTTATGCGCACTCTTCGCTCAACCGACCGCCGACGCTCTCGCCATCTCCACCCCGACATCTATTGTCCCCACTTCTGGCCCACCGGAAGCCACGTGCCGTGGCATGTGGCTTCCGGTGACGTCACTTCCGGGCCAGGAGTGGCTTTTCTACACTACTTAAGTGAAAAGACTTTTTTTGTTGGAAAAAATATCAATTCATTTTGTATTGTTCATGCAGGATATACTAAGTTTTATCAATGCACGAATTGTTTGTTTTTTATAGTATACATAACGTATTTATCATGTATGTATTTTAAATGCTAAACGTTAATATTATGCACAGTGCAAGTGGTGTAATGTACGTTACGTATCCATATATTTACAGCGTACATCATATAGTGATCAATGCCAACAGTCATACACGGTCGCGTGTATCGCGCAGTAGGCTTACTACCTGGTTATCCTCACACGCTGCCGTGTGACGTGCACGTTATTGGAAGATAAGTGCCCCGAAAACATGCCTTGTAAATGGTTTGGCTATCATACTCAAATATTAATGGGGAATGCGATGGACAAAGTAGATTTTCCTATAGGTAATCGTATGGGAAACGACAATTAAAATTTTTTTGAAGGATCACATTACAGTACCATACTTAGGAAACAATTAGTTAATTTGCTGTAAACTTGTACTCAAATTGAAAGTTTACTGTCAATACGTTGTTTCTGAATTTATATCTATAGCACTGGTTGTATACCATAAAGAGTCGGTCAATGTATGGTGGAGGTTTCTCGTCCCGGGAATCGTTGTTGCGAGATATAACATACCGTACCGGTATCTTTTTTATTATTTAAGTATTTTAGTGTAACAGATTCATTCTAGATTGAAAGTAAAATAATTTGGTTTTTTAGCGGGATTTTAAAAAAGGAAACGATAAATCGTAGAGGTATAGTGACTTTTAACATAGTTCGTTGTGACATAAAAAAATAATAAAACCGATATCCTGCCTTTTAACGACCGTGTTAGCTCTAATTGATGGAAATAAATTGGAAGCGCGGTTGCTTGTCGGACGAGATCCGTTCAGGACAAAAGTGGACGAATGAGTGACAAGTCTAGACGAGCTGACGAGCTCTCAATTACGATTGATGCCGTCTGTCTGTTTCCTGCTTCATCCCCTTAAACAGTTTGTATTTGGTGTCCATTTCTATTACAAAAATTAACTAGTCATAAAACTGTGAAATTTATTAGTAACAATTTAGCATATATAAATATATATATATATATATATATATATAGATTGGTCATTCATTAAGCCAAACCTCCGTTTGACTGGTCAATTATCATTTTATGCCTCCAGAAGGAATTTTTGCCTCCGAAATGAATTTTTGCCTCCGCGGAGGCATCAAATACTAATCACAAAACTCTTGAAAAATCTGCAGCCAGTTCTCATCTCAATTTCTCTCTGAATCAGAAGAGCAGCCATATTGGATTCGTTTGTCAACAATAAGCTGAATGTCTTGATAAAGGTTAGTATGTCATATTGTTGTATTACTTACTTTTAGCACAACCATAAATTAATTATAGGTTGACTGTGATTATTGTTGAAATTGAGATAAATTAATTTATTAATCTTAAATTAGTCTGGTACGTATTTACAAGCCTACAGATTACTGTAAGTAGTGTTGTTAAAATATTACATTTTCAGAAGTCATAACTAAAGATATGGTTTCTGATATTAAATGATTAGATTTTTTTATGGTAATTCATATCAAACCTAACCAAAATATAAACAATTGAATCAATCGATAAAATGAATAAGTTACTGTAAATAAGCCTACATTTGTTTGTTCAATTCATTCCACTAATTAACTTAAAACTAATGTGTTTTATATGTTAGCGATCAGTGGTTAATGGCCTAGTTTTAGCTTATATTTTATCATCATCATTGAGAGTATGCATTTGTTGCATGTTGTTAAAAATCAAATAATAGGATAACCTAACCTCACAGAGCCCAACTAAACTATTCTAGTTGTGTTAACTTTCCAATAAAAGGCAAATATTTAATAAAAACTAGGCCTACCAAATTTATTTTTGATTGTTTTTAGCCAGGCCTACCAAATGTCAATATGAATATTTTTAGCTAACAATGCAGCATAGCTTTTTATTGGTTGACTTTGTCAACAATGATTGTTCATGCAGGCAAAACTACAATAAAGTTGAATACACAAATGTAGATAAACGATGTTTTCTTTTACCTGCGAGAAAAAGTCAGAATTATAAGATTAAAATCAAAGTACAGGAATAACTTCCACTGAGAAAAAGTATGAGTTCTGGGATATGTACCACAAGCTACTAAGTTGGTTCGCTACAGCTAATACAACTTTTATCTGTTGTAAAAATGTATTACTAATATATATTGGATGTTTAAAATTAATATTCTAATATAAATTTATATTCTAATTGACATTTATTAAAACTTGTGCAACTCTATAATAGGCTATTCAAATGATAATACGCTACAAATCTCTTAGTATGACTAGAACAGATAAATGTTAGCACAGCGGCAACGATGAAACTTGTGCCTTATTGTGGCAACATAAGCTGTAGCCTTCATGTGTAGAACAAGTCAGACTTTCTTCTCAGATGCTTTCATTCTGAGTTTGAACTTAGAATAAAACATTTCACAGGTGAGCTTTACCTTTAGATCAGCATTCAGACTTTAATCTCTTAGGTAAAGATAAATTGTTTTATCAAGTTGTTGGCCCTAATATGTTTTAATATTCTCTCTCCATTTCTCCTGCAGAAGAATTAACTGGTAAATTTGGTTGTTAGTAGTTATAATAGGTTGTAACAATTAGTAGTCTACATTATATTGATTTGTTTATTCAGGGTTTGGCTCAAGCTAGCATCTTGGCCACCTCTTCAGCCGAGCCATGTGAGGAAGTCAATACCAGCATCTTTGTACTTTCTTCTACTTTTCATCTTCGTGATTGCCTTCTGTGGTCTTCATGGATCATTGCCGTTTCTTTTTTCAGAAGGTATTTATATATTTCATTGTTTGGTAAGGTATTTATTATTTTGTAAAGGTAAATGCCCCAAATACCGACACTGTATACCAAATACCGGTACCAACACAGTCACATTTAATCATTGATTATGATCTCTTTGTCGTGTGTATTAGCTACTTTAAAAGTCAGATGAGTTTACAATCTCTTTTTCTTTAAGAGAGAAGAAGGCCATTTGTTAATGCTAGGCAGAGCCGCCGAGAGGGGGGGGGCAGATTGGGCAGATTGCTCCGGGCCTCAATAGATAAAGGGCCTCATCTTCAGGGGGTTTTTCTCCATACTTACGGAAGTAAAATTTTACCTCTGCATAGGCTATGTACCACCATATATTTTTCAAGACCTATCAAAATCTAACAAAGTAGGCCTATAGCCCATGACCCGAGTACTGATCAGCCTGTATGAGTCTCCGAGGTTTGAAGCTCTGTGTCAGTGAACAGACTCCGCAGCGCCAAGCCGCCACATGTGCTATACCATTTGGCAGCTATACCACCTCAACCAAAATATTTTGCAACCGGTCCTTCACGGCCTCAATTTAAAAAATATTGCCATGTCTGTTTGTTGTTCCAAGTATAAAAGATACAAGAGATACAGTATATAAAATAAAACTGTCTTTTGGTATGGTTTATTCCATAATTAGGTATATATTCTTACTTTACATAAAACTTTGCTCAATATGACTCACATGATCGTTAGGCCTTGGTTAGGTTAGGTAAATATAAGTTTTTAGATAGGCCTACCAGTATTGTATACTAACTAAGACTGTAGGCTACATCAATAACAACCACTTTTAACACAGTTGGTACTTCGAATATGACTTTCAGCGTGGTTTGATTTGATTTCTAAATGTTTTTTATATTTATTTACTACTAAATTGTCTTATTCAAGTAATATGCCATATTCGTATTCTACATGAAATTCCGCGTCATTTGAGTACCGCCATGACATAGTATAAAAATAGTTCATCTCATGGCTTTTCCAAAACTTTTCTTGCAATTTCCGGTTTATTTCAAATTGGATGGAAATAAGTTTCACATATTTGTAATCAGCTTAACATACCGGTTAATTTGAGTACCCTTTTGACGTATTTTTGAATAAAATGGTCACTATCCAGTTTCCAAATTTCCACCGCTTTTCCGGCGCTAACTTTGTTATTTATGAACGGATTTTAATAACTCTTGAACATTTGAGTTCAGCTCGGTTTCCCCGTCATTTTGAATACCCACTTAAACCATTTTACTTGAAAAATGTTTTTCCGGTTTTTCAGATTTTCCTGCATTTTCCGACTTTTTCCGTGGAAAAACTATCATTTTAAAAATTAGGGCGTAACTTTGGACAGTTTGGAACAAAAAAAATTAAATTTTTAAGAGGTGGCACATAAATGGCATAATTACCAACCCTGCCCTGGGCCAAAAAATTCTCTCGGCGGTCCTGGTGCTAGGAGGTTGAATGTGACGTCATTTCAGCTAACAGTCTAATTGGTTTCCACTAGAAACATAGAGATCTTCATTGGGGAATAAGAATTTGAATAATTATATGATTAGATTAACTTCTTTATTAATTGGGAACTAAATACCGTACCTAAATAAGGTTTCTAAATAATATAATCATTCAAGGCTATCATTTGACAGTTTTATGCATAATTATAAAATATTGTTAGATGTTACTGGTTGTGTTATAGTATCATAAGTTAACTGATTGCACTCAGCACGAGTATAAATAACTTTTATAATGAAGGAAACTTAAAATACCGTATACAAAAAATGTAAAAAATAGGCCTACTTGGATTTGCATTTTTGCTATATTATGTTTAAATTCATATAATAAAGCAATTTCACTGAAGTAATTACTTCCATTATAAAGAATATTCAAATGCCTAGTTGGATCTTTTAGGTCAAAATAGTTTTAAGCCGGGTTTACCCGCAACGATAAATTGAACGACAAAATGTTGTCGACAAGTCGTTACGTTTTATCAGATATCGGACGATCGTTTACACGTAACGATTTGTCTGAACGATATGATGGTGCATTCACACGTTTCGTCTTTCCATACAAGTCAGTCGGTGTTTTCCCCTCATTTGTCATTTTTATTTCTGTCAGAATAATCTTTACTTTTCCTTACTAACCATAAGCTTTTGTATAGTTCTATAAATAATAATAATAATAATAATAATAATAATAATGCTTTATTAGCAGGTATCATAACAGATACATAGCAATAATAATTAATTAAACTTAAATATAATTTTCAATTTTACTATGATGTCCAAAAATCTTTAGATAGGCAGTCTTCAACATTGTTTGGTGTTTTTGTTAATAGTTTTTCCATTATACTTCTTTTAAATTCTTTTACTGGCAGTTCCAACCAATTCAAGGGTATCGTATTAAATAATTTTTGTTCCATAAATTGAAGATTTTTTTGAGATTTTGTGTACTTGCATAAAGATATTTTTAATTTATTTCTGTTTCTTGTTTCATATGAATGGTTAAAAGAATTTTGAGGTTGATTGTTAATTTTTTCTCGAACGTTTAAAATAATTTGTAAAATGTACATGGCTGGCAATGTCAGGATATTCAACTGTCAAAAAAGTGGTTTACAGTCTGCTTTTCTTTTTGTGCCACAAATAATTCTGATTACTTGTTTTTGTTTTTTAAAAACTTTTTTGGCTATTGGAGCATTGCCCCAAGCTGAAATTCCGTACAAGAGATGACAATGAAAGTAGCCATAATAAGCCGTTATTATTATTTCCTTTGTCACATTTCCTTTTCGCCTTCTTATGACATAGATTCCTTTAGAGACTTTAGTTAGAATTTAATAAACATGATCTTTCCAATTAAGTTCCGAATTAAACTCTATCAGGAACTCCCGAGAGGCTTGAAGCGGGTCTGACATTTCTGTTCCTTCACTAAAATAAACTTTAAAACACTGGTAAGCAACAAAACTTCAATTCTTAAATAACAAATGGAACGTATTCAGTGATCACTCAAAAATACGAGACGAGATATGAGACGGCGACAAAACTGCGGTTGGTCGAGACAGGGTGTATCTGTTTACACGCTACGTCTTGTCGACGCCAACCCGCGTAGCAACGACTTGTCGTTGCGATCTCAAGAGATTAGTGCAAATTTGCACAAACCTTCCGATCTGGCTCCAACTCCGACAAGTCGTAACGACTTGCGGTTTACACGCTTCGTCTTGCATGCAACGTCTTATCGTTTAGACAAAACGTTACGTTTTATCGTTGCATGTAAACCCGGCTTTAGAGTATATCACAATTTTGCAAAGTTTTTAACGGTTGCAAGCACTAAGTATAAGCTGATTAAAAAGTAAGATTATAACTGATGAGTATAAGATATACTAATACAAACATGAAAGATTTATTTTGAATTATTTTGAAACTTGTTTTAGTATTGAATTTACTGAATGAACATATAATGAAAATCTTTTAATACAAGCTGGGACATTTTACTGCCCATAAAAATCATTGTTTTTATTAGATGATGCCTTTTTTGTGGAAGATATTTACTTTGAGTATTAATTATTACACTTTTGCTATATTTTTTTAGAAGTTACTTAAAACATACAACAATATTAAATCGCCTTTTTCATGATTTGGCCATCGCTTATTCTTGTTTGATTAAACAATTAAGATGTGATCCGAATTATTTAAAATTTTGTATGAAATTAATCAGTGAAGTGAGACAGATTGTAATATATTATGTTGTCCGTTCTGAATTAACAGCAAAAATAAACAATCTAACATAGTTTTATCCCTCGCCACAACTGTGAGTCACGGACGGCAGCCGCCATATTATCGTAGGCCAGTGAAATATTCATGCTTCAGCTCGTGGATGACGTGCTCCACCTATTGCTCCTATGTGATCGTTGATACCAACTGGCTGGTGGCAATAACTCAAAATGACCATTTTTGCAGAAAACCCCTCCGTGAGCTGACAAATAAAATGATTTGTTAAAAAAATTAAGTTGTAAGAGGGGTAGGCCTATGACATTTTGACTGACAGTAAACCTCAATTTTCCTCCCCATTTGTTTTTGGTTTATTTAAGGAGTATGCTTGCTTCAGTGTTAAATGCAATATAATTTGTATTCCCAGGTAACTCATAAAATTACAATTTATAACAGTTTTGTAGTTTTTTTGTCAGACTCCATAAAAATTAAAATTTTTACTACACTGTTTACTAACTGACTTGGTAGCTGAGTGGTTATCGAGCCCAACGTTCAATCTGGAGGTTGTTGGTTTGATCCTGAGTGAAGTTACAAGGCTTATAATGTTTAAAACTGGACCCAGCCGACTTTGGTAACTGGGCTGAATCTGCTGCTATTTGTCCGTAACAAAGGTACACCTCATCATGATCTTGCATCCCTTTTTTCCTGTGGCCGGCCTCTAGTGTTCCTAAAGATTGCTAAGGTGAATACGGTGATGGGCATAACGTGTCACTATAGCATTTTTATGTGCCCGCATTTTCTTAGAGGTAATGAATTGTTGCAAGTTATCATTTCTCCTGGTTGTATTAATTCTCATCATAATGATGGTTAACTTATATTGGTGTTGTTTTTTTCAGGATTTGGAAAAGGGGTGACACATGACCTGCAGACATCTTAGGCCTACTTTTATTTCTACGTTATTTTAATTATCTGCTTTGTTTTATACTTTGATTTTAAAATACATATAATTATAAATTTTCTATATATAAGTATAAAACTTTTAAAATTAATTTAAATAATAACCTGCTTAAAATATTCATGTACATAATAACTTATATCTAACATGTTATTAAGTACGGTATGTTCAATAAATATTTATCGCTACATTATCATGTTTGTTTTTTAATTTAAACCTTTTAACCTGTTTGATAAATAACAGAATCAAATTAAAAATCAGCAGTGGTTATATTATTAATTAAGGTATAGGCCAGACAGTTGAACACAAGGCCTGTAATTTACCTAGGTTAATGCACTTAAAAATTCTGTCAACAAATTCCATCACACTGAAACTCTGAAGATGAATGCGTTTTATGGCTGAAGAATTGAGAAATATTGTTTAGTATTAGTGTCAGGAAGTCCTATGTAGTGATGTATTATGGTAATAGTCCAATTTTTATTGTGTCAAGTGTAAATTTTACTGGATTATTAACTTAAATAAAATGACTATGCCCACAGTTATTACACTTTTAGATAGGTAGATTTAATTTATTCAAAACTATAAAGGCATACAATTTAAGGAAGTTTACATTAACTTTTATGTAACACCAAATATTTTTACCCATTAATACATTGGAAAAATTGCTAAAATCAGAGCAAAATAAGATTTTAATGTTGAGGTTTTTATGTAAAATAATGAGATAGCAAAATTATGATAGGGGCTATTTTTGTTTTTGTAAGTTATTATGTTTTATAATATTGACTATATAGCATTCTAACAGACTTTTCATTCAATGTATTTTGTTTGATACCAAAATTTTGAAGGTATGCTGTGACAGAGGAGGTGCAACCTATCAATGCTGTAACTATTCAGTTGGATTCAAAGCTATGCATCGTAAACATAAACCAAAATTTTAAAATGTGTCATCCATGGTTTAAAATAATGTTAGTAACTTACCGATTTACCTATCATATGCCACTTGTACTTCTTGTTTTCTGCGGAAGATCGTGCCACTGAAAATTGATTTCAAACATGCATATGATGTGAGAAGTCAATTTTTTAAAATTTACTGGCATATAGGCCTAGTCAATTTTTATCGGTATTTCTCAGTTTTTTTATTTGGACCATTAAGCTGGAAGTTTTTTTACGTTCTATCTTAGATTTTGTCATAGGTGTGTTTTAGTTAATTTATTTCAAAATTGTTGCTTCTTTACTTTCCATTTAATGAAGTTAACATAAAAAAAAATGATCAAGGTGTATTATTATTAAAGCGATTTGTGAAGTGTTTTGACATTCCAAAATCAACAAACTGATGTGGTCCCGAGTATAGATGAAAGACCTTAGGATAGCGCCATAATAGCGTGGGCCTAAATTGGTCTCCAAGTAAAACTTACCAAAACCATCCTGTAATTATGCCTAAATAAATATTTCGTGGAATAAACCTCACTTCACAGGTATCAGACTCTCTTAAGGGAATATTTTCCTTTATCACAAGTAAAAAAATCTCTTAACCGTTTTGAGTGCTATAGAACAATATATCGTTGATCGTCTTTTTAAGCGGAAATGCTAAGCAACGAACGATAAATCAAGCCTCTCCTTTCATCCAAAAATTCGAAGCAACGATATATTGTCATGCCGTCGATATCAATATGGTGAGCGGGAATATCGGTTGACTCAATTGTTATTTTGAAACACCGATGATTTCATAAGATTCTCCTTGCGATCAAGATACAAAATATCGTTGTATAGCACTTTAGGATAACAAATTTTTTTAATCGAATTTTTATTTCATTTTCTGAAGTTATATGAATTATTCCCCAGCACTTCTCAAAAGTTAAGTAATATTTTTCAGCACTTAAAGGATAACGAAAGGAATACTTTCAGATAAAGGTTATGTTGATTCACAACAGTAATAGCATTGAATAAAGTATTAATAATAAATAAAAATACCAATAAATGTGACACCCCTTTGCACAGTAAGTGAACTGTTTTTCTATTAATTTTCTCTTGGCTACTTACGTGTGGAGTTCAATGGAAATTTTGACCCATTGCTTAAGCTTAGAAATAGAAAACCTCAAAAGATTATTTCTATATGAATCATTAGCAAAATTATTCAAATAAGAGAATTTATTTCCTTATATAAAGATTAATAAGCAGTAATAATAACTTTTGTGCTTTAACTTATTAACAATACAGGATAGAAATAACAATAGGCCTACTGCTTTTCAAAAATGCTTTTGTGAAATGTTTTAGAGTGGATTGCCTTTTAGGTACCTATATTTGTTTTTCTGGGCGTCAATGCATAATTTATTGGTAGATTAGTAAAATCATACTTGATAAGGACTAATCTTATTACAATTAACATATACAGAATTACACACCAAGACAGCCTATTTATAACAGATCGGTCAAAGTTATTCTTAGGAATTGCATACTTGTACTTTGAAACTCATGCTTGGCCCCAACAAATTTGTTGTACAAGGCGTTAAATGAATTATGCCTACCACCAGTATTAATGAAACCTTAAACACCCAAACTATCCTATATAAAAACTTGATTTATAGTAGACCCCTTGGTACCAGACCATAACTTTTTTTATATGGAAAGTAACAATAATTATAAAATAAAATAATGGGATTAGGAAGTTTTAAAAGAGAAAGACCTATAACATTAGACATCAACATGTATTATTTACAATTAATTTAAGTCTCATCTACACAATATGCAACAACAGTTTAATTCTTTTCTTTCTTCATTGGTGTTTTTATTCATGTGGTTTGTTCTCTGGGTCGCCTCGTTCTCCCTAAAAATGAATATTCATCAATCTTTAGACATTATAAAACTCTTTTCAAAAGACACATTGTGGATGACAAAATCAACACTCCTCCTTTCGGCCACTACTCTCTTAACCCTATCAACAACTTACCAATTCTTCGTCCTTCTACAGCTTTGACCTAATTTCCTTTTCCTTTCGTAAAAAAATGGGGAACACGGCAAGTCCAACATTAGGATTTTAAACAAATCTAGGTTTTTTTCCATTCTTAACACTTAAACTCTGCTGATTCACAACAATGCAGTTTAATTATAATGAAGCACAAAAACAAGTGCAAAAACAAAATCAGGAATGGCAAGACAAGTGACTATGTCCTATGGATCTACGAAACGCACTTGCCCAAAGATAGACTTTTCATGTGAACATTTTTAAGATGTGCACTTAATGTAAAATGTATCAAGAGGTCACATTTTTGTGAAATAGGTAGTGTGCGCCACTTAGAAAATGTTAACTAAACCTGGAACAAACTAAAACTTACCAAAAAGATTTAAGAGTAAATTGAAGCAACCATATAGAGATGTACATAGTTGTAAAAAACTTAAGAAGTCACTTGTTAAAACGCAAAATAAAACTTTACCCTAGCCTACCATTGTTTGTTTTCATGGCCTAAAGGCCTACAGTAGTCTAACTCTCAACCAGCCACCTTTTAACCAGGGTCCGCTTTAACCGGCCTTCCCGGGCTCAAAAAAACAACATCTTTTTAACTAGCCATTTTTACCTCAACATTGCTTTAACCGGCCATGTTTCGCAAGAAACTTTGTTTTTTAGCTACTGTATCATTCAATTCAACATAATATCATGATATTTTCACGCCACCTAAAATGTACTGTTCTGGAAGGAAGTGTATTTAATTGTAATGGCATAATTGTATTTAAGCCATATGAAATTGTAGGTTGGCATTTTTAAATGTACATCGGTTTAACCCGCGAAATCATTATTTGCTCGAGGCCTGGTCCCGAGTTGGCCGGTTAAGAGGGAGTCTACTGTACTTGGTACGCACACCTGGTATTTTGCCAGCATACATTTAGTATGTCATAATTGACTCTATGCCACAAAATGCGCCAATGTGATTAAATGTGATGTCAATGACATTCAATAAAGATATATGTATTATGCATTGTAATAGGGCCTAATACCACTTTGGCAGGCTTAATTGGTTTCCAATATTGCCCTGGCATCTGGAAAGCTAAAAATACAGTAAAGAGTCAATTTTCCGAATGTCAGTTACTGTAACCCCAGAATGACATGTACTATTCACTGGTCCGTACTTCAAAATAAAAATTTTGAAAAGACAAACATAGAGCAAGTAGCCTATATTTCCAACAAATAACCAATAATGATATTACAAGTAAAATCATAAAGAATTACCTTACTAAATTAGACACGTTGCTTAATGGGGTCTTCAAGGTACAGGTTTCAAATTAAAATACACGTTCTAGATTAATATAAGCTCAGCATTTAACAAAATTAGTAGGCTAGTGTTTTAATAAAAAATTACAAAATTCGCATATAAGCTAATTGTTTTATTACGATTCAATTGTGGTTGCTTTAAGCATCTAATCTCGAAATAGTGTGATCATATGTGAGTGAGAACGATGATTTGGTCGAGCCACATCCATGTGGCTACGTTTTATTTTGGATGGAAGACCGTCCATAACCTCTAAATTTTTAATATGTTTACTACAGTAATTTTGTCGCAGATAAAGTAGGCAACGATTGTATTTTGCCTTTAAGCCACTCATGAGATATTTAAAACACTCGTGGCTAAAAGGCCCTCATAAAAGAATCGCTGCATAAACTACTATTAATAAATATTTCCGGTATTACTCGGTTTAACCAACCTTTTTAGTTATCCGACCGTAGTCCGGTCCCGTAGAGGTCGGTTAAGAGAGCTTCTACTGTATTCGATGTACAACTTTCCGGTGGTTATAAATCGTAAATGATTTTTGTGTTTAATATTCAAACAATTTGGTTATCTGAACCATCCCTGGTAACAATTGCTTGGATACTTGACACTTTACTGTACTTCGATTTTTGTTAATCAGAACATCCCTTTGCCGCTCCACAGTTGTGATTTATTTGGCGAGTCATTGTATGTGTGATTTCTTTACTATAAATTATCTTTAAAAGTATTCCCTACATATTAAGCAATAAAATGACGAACTTATAACCACCCTAGCGTGAAACTGGCTAAGTACGGTACATAGTATGGCAGGCCTGTGTCGCGACCGAGGGTGGAAATTCATTCTGAATTCCTAACAGACATAAATGTCTATTGGGAATCAGAACTCACAAGATGTTCAACATAGATACTTTTTGCTGTGTTACCGTAATAAAACCCACCAATGGGCGCAACAATATTGAAATGTCATTTCGCACAAGCTAAAGTTGCTTATGCAATAAAAAAATTAAAAAATCATTCTTTTAAAAAATTACCATATGTACTTAAAAAATTAAATAGGATTAATTTTTATGCATATAATAAATACAGAATGCTATAGTATTTTATCTAAGTATGCCTAATGTCTTAATAAATATGTAAGGAGGTTCAAAGAATTAGGCGGACGTGAAATAATAATATATAATAATATGTTAATTAGAAGTTAAATTCATCATAATAATCATAATAAAAGAGTACATTTTGTGTTACCGGTGCTGTATTAATTTGTAACTTGAAACAATATTGTTCACATCAGTCATCTTCATCTACCTTCATACTATTTTTATTAAGTTTAAATTCACAATGTAAATATGGTATTGCAGTTTTTTTATTCTTAAATAATGTAAAATCTATAATTATTTAATACTCTAAGGGAATTTTTTTTGTAATTGGACTACTCCTACAATTCTTGATCAATTTTCAAGTTTTTGGTGTCATTGAGTGAGTAGTGCTTGGTCTGTAGTTGTTTCTGCCAAAAAATAATGAAGATCGGACTTAAAATAAGAGAGCTAGGCTATTCATCATTTAAATTGGAAAATTTCCCACTAAAATAACATTTTGATAGGATTGAGCGTTTTAAGCATCTGTTAATAAAGCTGTAAAAACATGAATTTTTGGGTGATTATTGTTAATCACAATATTGGATTGGTCCGGTGTAATTGATTTAGAACCAAATGTAACATTTTTAGCAATGACAGTTCATAGTTAAATTGAATTGCAACAAGTACATTAAACTTAGTTATTTAAAGTGTAGCATTACACAGTTAAAAGACTGCACTCGAAGTAATGATCTAACATTATACAACTCTATCGTCGCCTTCCAGGCATAAGGTCGTATCTAAAAAAAAATGGATTTTTAGGTTACGACAGTTTTTGAATCTCCCAGACAGCCTCTACACATCACACAAATCGTCGTATGTCTATCCCTCCTTGTTTAGAAGATACAGGCTATGGTTTATGAGTCGTATCTCAAAAAATTGTAAATTTAAATCAGACGAAAGGTCGTATCAATTAATGATACCGACTGTTTGCCTGATACAACCCAGTCAAAAAAGGCGTCGTATCTCAAGATACGACTTTTCGTCTGAACTATAATGTTGACCTTGCCTAGTATAACCTTGCATAAAGTATTCAGGCAAACTGTCGTATCTTGTTTATATATATAATTTTCAAAGTATATATATATTTCCAAATCTCTTAGCGTGTACTTTAAAGTTTAGGGTGTCATGCATTACTAGCCTAAAAATAAAGTTTCTAAGTTCATTCGTTTAGAATCTCTGAAGCAAAATGTAGGTGTGGTTTTTGTTTTTCTGCTCTCCTGAAAAATCACTGAAAATGAGATACGACCATATGCCTGGAAAGCGACGCTATATTGTATACACCAGGAACGCTCATACAAGACAAAACTCGAACCAAAAACTGCTACCTGTGTTCTAAAGGGCAGACAAAAACGCAAAATGAGCATCTAAAGCTTTTGTGTGCGCGCTTAGGCTACTTACCTACACGCTCCTCTACGGATGCTAAATTTATAAATTTATTAAAACTTATAAAATAGTTTTAAAGCCAAATGCTGGCTGATTATAAGAGCGTAAATATCTTAGCCATTACATTTAATTAGAAAACCCCATGACCAAAAAACGTACGTCAATACACAACTAAGACAGGAAAAAGTTATTAAGCGTAAACTTTTTTTATTTGTTGGTTAGGAAAAAACTTGCAAGCTACAAAATTGTAGATAATGAAATGGACTTTAATCTTTAAATTCAACATTTCTTGACAAAGTGAACAGTAAAATGAAGAAAATGTGTAAACTTGTGCGTGGCGGGTCGCTGAGGATTTCAGAGAATTGCGTCTTCATTTTCAATGTCCGGAATGATATATAAGCCTATTTAGAAACCCGTTCATGCAATGTGGAGTGTTTTTACTTACTCTCAGTACAAATTATTTAATTAAGCTATTTATGTTAAATAAACATGTTAGACAAAGATTAACGCACCCGCCTAAACAGTCATTTAGCAATGCAGTGGCATAACACGGTGTTGCATAGCCTTTAATGCAGCAGCAAGAGGAAAACAACTGACTACTGCTTTGTGCTCAATTATTAGACAAACTAAAAATTATTACGAAAAAAATGTTAAATGTAAACTTTTTAGATCAACTTATAATCTGAAACTTTGCCACTGGAAATTCGTTCTTAGCCCAAAAATGAAAAAAAAACTTTCTTGTTTATAAACTTTTTCATGTAACGTTTTCAAAAGTATTTGTTTTCTTATTTTTGTAATTTTATAATATTTAATATAACTTAGGACTAACAAATATTTTTATACCGTCAGAATCAGCAATTTATGCAAATTAAGAATAAATACGGTTCAATTTATGTATTGTGTGTGCGAGAAACCAGCATGTAAATGACAGTGTTCGCACTGCCAGTATCAGTAATTTGGTCATTCTTGCCTGTCTTCTTTCATAAGGTGGCGGGGTCTGATAACGGTGTGAGCGTTCTAGATGTACATATAGATTTATATGCTTAATGAAAGGCACTTTAAAGCATAGGTAGAATATCATATTTGGAAATACAAATTTAAATAAGTAGTTATTTTGGTAACAAATAACCTAAAATACATTAAGTAAAACATACCGTTTCATCCCTTCACTGAATTTGGCTTGTATCAGTCGCTAACACTTGCAGGAATAAGAATGATAACTTATCCTTTGTAGTGGATCCAAAGTGTTCTCAAGCATGCGTCTGGAATACAAACATAAAACTCAGTAGACATGTAATATCCAATTTAGGACATGAATAAAAGTTACAAGATTCGTATTTCAAAAGATGAAATGTAGGTCTAAATCTACATCCCTCATCAGCGCTGTACTAAATTTAGATAAACAATGTGTTTAGTCATTTAATGGATAAGGTATTACTTAACTGTTATGTAGTATTCAGCCTCTTATTTGTGATGTCTTATTTTTACATTACTTTTTTGTTAGCTCAGCCCACAATAGTATATTTCGTCACTAGTCCGGAAAGTGGTTGTTATCGGTGCAAGATCAAGTTTCAAGTACTAGGCGAAGCCGAGTACTTGAATTCGATCGAGCACCGATATACCACTTTCGGACAAGTTACGAACAGTACTTTTCCTCATACCACCTTTAATAAATTTACAGTTTGGATAAAAAATTAATAAATTTTAACCTAAATGTGAACAAAAATAAAATTCTTAATTTTTAACCATCTTACGTTGTTATTTGTTTATCTTGTATTTGAACTATTTACAGCTGTTATTAAAAATAAAAATAAATTAAACTTGTTTAGTGTCCTGAAAACCACGGTTCGCGGTCTAGTCGCGTGATTCAAAATATAGGCTATTAAATTGTTAAGTTATTGAAATAGCTTAGATTGTCAAATTAAAAAAAAATGAGAATAAAATGAGAAAAAAACATTCTAAAAAAATGAGAATGTCTAAAAAATGAGAAAAAAATGAGAATTTGCGTGTCTTGTTTCGCGGTCTAGCCCCGAAATAGTAGTTTTCATCACTAGGAGCAAAAGTGGGTCTTTTTGGTGCGCAATCGTGTTTTGAAAACGAGGCGCAGCCGAGTTTTTAAAAACGATTAAGCATCAAAAAGACACTTTTGCTCCGAGTAATGAACAAGGTTTTTTTATCATAAAGCAAAATTAGGATTTTGATCGTTTAAAATATTAACTATAAAGTTGTATTTTCGAGGTTATATTTACAAAGTAAGTAATATGCAGTGTTTACATTTCTGTTATTTACAAACAATGCTCTTTATAACTTTTGAATTTCAAAATTCTGCTTCTGAACATTAATAAATCAATAATAATATACTTAGCAAACAGCTGACTTTTCAGTCCTAGGACCTAAAAAATTCTCCAGATGTTTTTTCAGACCTAGGACAAGAAAGAGTCGGTTTTGGTACTATTGAGAGAACAAAAAACAGGCTGATTTCGTGCAGAATGATAAAAACTTTGTTTACCAACACGTTTATCCAACCCACCGGGAATCAACTAGTTTCGATCACAGCTGACCGTTCCAAAAACAACGTTTATAGCAATGGTATGATGAAAAGATATAAAGAATGTCTGAAATAGGCCAGCCAGATTGAGCAAAGTTTCTTAAATAAAATTGGAAGAAACTTATATGTTGGTAGAATTAAAAACTGTCCTATATGAAAAGGGAATAAGGTTAGTACCTACTGTAGTATTATTACTGAATTTGTTATAGGACCACATTAATTATTTTAAGGCTGCACTTGCCAAAACAAAGCATACTTTGACATCACATTTACTTCAAGAATCATTACCTGTTCTTTTTACAAATATAACTTATTTTGCAATAGCCTAAGTAATCTATTGAGCCTAAAAGTGTGTCTAAGCCAGAGGTTGACAACCAAAAGTTATTGACTTTAGCCACATGAATATAACAGTAAAAGTTGATAACTTTTGGCTGTCAACCTCTATTGTAAACACACCTTAATATGTAAAGGTGTGTTTACAATAGAGGTTACCATATCATACAAAAACAATAGAATACTATACCATATCATTAGCAAAAATGTAGGCTAGCCTTTTGTACAAAAAATTTGTAGCCTAATGGAAAGCCAGTAGTTGAAGTAGGTTATTCGGCTGTTTTCTTCTTGACAGCACTAAGTCTAGATTTAGTTGTTAGTAGTAATAATAGCAGGTAATAAATATCATTTTTCTTATTTTCATTAAAGGAATGTGGCAATAACTTAGTCACATAAAGAATTAAGCCCGGGATGGTGTTACTTTTTTGTTTTGCCATCAACAAATAAAGCAAAAGATGTGTCCGCTAATATTTACCATGCGTCTGTTAACATGATAACTTTTTAAAGAAGCCTCCGATGTAGATAAAGTTTGGTAGAAAAGGCATCATCTATTTTAAAAATCAGTTCGCAAACCAATAATTGTATCATGGGAACGTGATTTTTAGGGTTTCAAAAGGTGAAAGGTGTGTTTTAGGGATTTTTATTCTCATTTTTTTAAATTTGACAATCTAAGCTATTTCAATAACTTAACAATTTAATAGCCTATATTTTGAATAATTAACTAAAATTAGTTACCAGTACAAAGAAAATAAAATCAAGTTTTCTGCTGTACCTATATCATTATTAAGGGAAATATAAAGAAACCTTGCCTTATATTGCTTATTCATCAACATACTTTTGATAAGTTTATTTGATTAGTAAGTAACTTAGCTTTATGCATTAAGAATTAACATTATTGCATGCGCCTTCCTTCACTAGGTTGTTGGTAACCCTTATTTTTACTTAAAAACTCCGTGGAAACAATACTACAAACTAAATCCCAAGCTATCTAATGCAAAATTGGTTTATTGTTTAAGAGAGCAAATAGATATATGGTGTTTGTTCTTAATTATCTGCTCAACTGTCTTCCTCATTCCTAAGATTTAAAAAATTTATGTTTTGGGATTTGTAAACATAAACAGATCATTTATTTGTAATGGCAGCTTTGGTTGTGCACTTCAAATAGTACAGGTTAACACATTCACTGCAGCATGTGAAATGATTGACCTTCCCCCTATGCTGAAAAATTTTGCATAAAAACATGCCTTGTGGTTGCTGAATACCATCTGTTTGCATGAAAAGCGCTTCCCGATTAATTTTCTTTGCCAGCCACCATTTTTAAAATAGTACTCACTGGTGAGTGCTCAGCACCTGGCGCCCTCTCCCACATTTTCCAGCCATATCAAAGATAACGTTATTTTAATAAAATGTAACTAAATTTTTCACTAATCAGAAAAAAGCACTAAAAGTTTTAAAAATGTATATACGATTATTTTAAAAGAGCTCTGTCATGGCACTCACTGGTGAACGATTAGCACCTCTAGCGTTGTCATTAATTTTGTCGACTGCAATTTAGAAATGTTTGATCATTGTCTATGTCATCTCTGGACCCATTGTTCTTTTATGGGATAAAGCCATAGTTTTACTTAAGATAAAACTATTATTATAATGTAGCCCTAAACACATGTAAAATGAATGCAAAATTTTGTAAAATATAATAGCTAGCAATACGCTTAGAGATGTTCGGAAACGGATTGCACAATTAATTAGACAGCCTGAGTCGTCCATAAAACGTGGGCAAAAGCGGCCCTTACCTCACCAGTGAACTGCCGCACAGCAACTGAATGAAGTAGACGATACAGGAACGCTCACCGGTGAGTGCGCAGCACGCAGAAAATAACAAGACCACTCACTGGTGAATGCCCTGCAGCAAATGTGTTAACAAAATAAGTTAATTCATCATAACATACAGTAACACCATTATACCAATAGTAAAATAATGAACCTTAGGTTTAGGCCTACTTAAAATGAGAGTGGAAATATATGCTTTATTTTATTGTGAGGATTATTTATTAGATTATTAAGAATTTTTTTGTCTTAGGGTCTAACTGTAACTGGCTGGGTAGCTGAGTGGTTATAGTGCTCGTCTTTGAATCCAAAGGTTGCTGGTTTGATCCTAAGGAAAGTTAGTAGCTTTTTAAAGGATCGATTCCGGACCCAGTTGCCATTTGTCATTGGGCTAATTAATTAATGATGCTTTCTAACAACTGGTCGATGTTAGATAGTAACAAGACTGGGGTTTGGACCGTTCCCCGTAAAAACGTTAAAAAATGCCTCTGGCGTAGATAGACACAAAATACAAAAATACAAAAAATACAAAATAACTTAAATAAAATTAACCATTGGAAATCCGGTGAGAAAGCGGATCTGTTACAACGAGTTTTATGATTGACATTGGCGATACAAGTGCTTTGTTATACTTGTATGACTCCATTTATATTATTAACTACCATACCCGGCATCTTTGCAAAGCTAACCAGAGGAAGTTAAAACTTCCTCTGGTTTTGCCCCTTCAGATGAGCTCGTTTGCTACGCTCACTTGCTGTCTCGCGACTCGCTGCAAGTCTATAATTTTCCTCTTGGTTTTATTATTACCGAAATCCGTTCAATACTTTAAGTGAAAACAGCTGTTTAAATAACTAATATTTCTAAATGTAAAAATATGTTCCAATACAAAAATGTTGCTTCCATAAGAATAACATGGTAACTTTGAAAATGTGAAGAACGGAGCCCTGTGGAATTTTCTTAACTTTTTCTTTCTTACCTTTTCCTGTCAATAACAAACACAACAAAAAAAAAATAATTATATCAATCCAGCCGTTCATGTGTGATGCCATTACCAAAGAAATATTGATCCATTTTTATGTGTAGATATCTAGGTAGGCCTATGGTATGTAGGTGAAAGCAACATTGCAATCTTACCATTAAACTTAGGGCCCAACAAGTAATCAATTTTTTTTTTAAGAGTTCTTATCATTCATTAGGCTAACTTATTGAACACTGAAAATGCTTCTAGGCTAGAAAATTAATGAACAGAAACAGACAGATAACTAAGTAAGTTTAGGCCTAACACTAATTTTGTGGTTTTTTGCTTCTATAAACATAGGCTACTGTACCATTCCTAAGTTATAAACTATCAAATAAAATATCTGAAAGATAGTCAAACATATAAAACTTAGTTTGTTAGAAATTAGACAGCTAGTTGATGCTGTCAAATATGAATCAGAAAGGTATTTTTTGCTTTTGTATTGAGGGAATATGAGTTTTAAATGTTTCCAAACACCATTAATTTTGTTGTTACAAACATCACTGTCAATAAAAGTGACGGTTTACGGTTAGATTGTTAGGTTACATTATGATACATTTTCGTTAATGATTGTATTACGCATATCTTAACTCAAACGATTACAACTATCGAATAATCGAAATATCCAAATTGCAACTTTGATAATAACGGTGGAGTAGGATGACGAAGTTTCGCAAAAATTTGTAGACTCTACTTGTTTTTGTTACTGTATTTTCAGTTACTTGTTTGCAATGTAATTTTTTTATTGTCAAAAGGTTAGGCTTATGTTTAATATCTTAGAACAAAACTAAATTCGGGGATAAAATTGTAATCGTATCGTGGAATTGTAT
>CM061532.1:224024260-224112775 GCA_030545055.2 Neoaliturus tenellus
ATCATGTAAGAGAATAGTAATTCAATTTTTAGATACAAAACAATAATTTTATTAATTTCAGTAAAATTAAACAAACTACTATCATTGTAGCTGATGTGGCTCTGTCATTTCAGGAGCGTCCTCGTCAAACCTGTATCTGACATGTAATTTATCACCGTGTGTAATTTCAGTGCTTCTCGTTTGTAAAGAATTCACTTTTCACATTCAATTACACGACTGTGATATTTTAACATTGTTAAATATATTATTGTAATATTAATTTAAATATTAAATTATCGTATTTATAATGGTGATATCATTATTTTCAAAATGAACAATGACAATCTATCTTATTTTTAATTTGATAAATGATGTAACATTTGGTATATAGGTATACTCGCCTACGGCTCGATGGGGGCTCCGCCCCCATGCCCCCTTTGAGGGTTGCCCCGAATTTGTTAATTGTTCCAAGTCTTAAGAACTGAACAGGCTAGTTGAGTCCTCCACCCCAACTCACCACAAAATTTGAGGCATGTATGTGTCATAAAAGTAAACGATAAATATTGAAATAGAGCAGTTTTTGTAAAATAATTACGATATTGTGAAAGTACGCCCCTCTTTACGGGTGAAGAAGGTGAGATACGGCAAAATTACATAGGACCGAACTTGTAGAAAGTCAAAAGTAGAATATAATACTAACAAAACAAATATCATTATTGAAGTATATTTGGCAGAATAAAGTAATTTACAACACTTTACACGAAAAAGTGTTAAGAATAGTGTGTTAAGAAAAATTTTTTTAAGCTTAATTATAATTGAAATTGGTCAATGGCTGCCGCTATGGTAAGACCTAGTTGAGATCACAATATCTACTAAAGCTCAAGCATCCGTGTGCTATATTAGTAAATAAAAAATTTTAAAATAGCGAGATTTTTGTAAAAACATTTGGAAATTTTAAAAGTAAGCCCCTTTTTAAGGATGAAGGGAGTGAGATAAGGCAAAATTTCACAGGACTAAACTTGTAGAACGTCTAATTCCTGACCATGAATTTTCCCTCAGATTCGAGATAGGACCTCTCGTTACAGCGTATTTAGAAAAGTCTTACATAGTGTAGATTTTACCACTAAAAAAACATTTTTTGAGGGGGTTAAAATTTGAAAATTCAATGTTTGGGGATTTTCCCTATGTATTGACCATACAAACTACGTGTGTACCAAATTTCAAGTTTCTAGCTCATCCGGACTAAAATTACGATTTATCTATTGGACCAGAACCCACTATTTACCTCTACTAATGTTCCCAAAATTGGAAAAAAGTGAAAAATGTATTTTGAGAGTAAACGGGAAGAGATACGGCAAAGTATGTTAGAATCAAAATTGTATATATTAAAAAGACCTATAAAAGTTGTCATTTAAACATTTTTGTAGGACAAACCATTTAGTCGCTAGAGCCCGAAATCTAAATATAAATTTCACAAAAATCTGTTTGGAGGGTAAACGGTGCGATGTACGACAAAAAGTCAAAGGACCAAAATTATAGATCATCCAATTCCCTATCGTAATATTGCTCTCAGATTTCAGATAAGACTAACCGTTAGGCCTCTAGAGCTGAAATACTAAAATTACGATTTCTCTAGTGGACCAGAACCGGTATTTTCCCACTACTTACGTTCACAAAATCCGGAAAAAGTGAAAAATGTATTTTTTAAGTAAACGAGAAGAGATACATTTGGCAGCTAAAGCTGAAATACTAAAATTACGATTTCTCTAGTGTCCCAGAACCGGTCTTTTCCCACTACTTATGTTCAAAAATCCGGAAAAAGTGAAAAATGAAATTTGTGAGTAAAAGAGTAGAGATACGGCAAAATATATAGGGAGAAAAATTGTAGATATTAAAAAGATCTATCGAAACAAACCTTAAAATATATTTTACGACTATCCGTTTAGTCACTAGAGCCCGAAAACCGAAAACGGCATTTCATTAAAAACGCTCTGGAGGCTTAACGGTGCGAGATACGATAAAAAGTCAAAGGACCGAAATTGTAGAAAATTAAATTTCCTATCGTAGTATTGTTCACAGATTTTAGATAGGACGAAGCGTTTGGCCGCTAGAGCCAAAAAACTAAAATTACAATTTCGGAAGTCCGCCATTTTGAATTTTTTTAGTGGGTTAAAACTACAAATTTGCAAGTTTAAGATTTTATCCTTAGCATTGACCATTCAGGCTAGACGCATGCAAAATTTCAAGTCTCTAGCTTAAATAGTTATGTCAGAAATTCGTATCCCATATAAGTGAGTGAGTCAGTTACACATGTGGCTGTATATATTATAGATTTTGTTATTTCTGTAGCCGACCCGGTGCACGCCGCCACCTGATGGCCACTTGACCTCGAGCTGCAGTCCCACACCCACGTAGTGTGATCGCAGCGAACAACACGCTACTCTAGACTCTAGAGCGTGTGCGAGGTCAGGGTTTGTCCTGTGACAGCCGTCAGTGCTCGCTTACCAAACGCGTTCCGGCGTTGTCAGCCCTTGTAACTCTTCTGTTGATCAGTCCCACACCCACGTAGTGTGATCGCAGCGAACAACACGCTACTCTAGACTCTAGAGCGTGTGCTAGGTCAGGGTTTGACTGGTGACAGCCGTCAGTGCTCGCTTACCAAACGCGGTCTGGCGTTGTCAGCCCTTGTAACTCTTCTGTTGATCAGTCCCACACCCACGTAGTGTGATCGCAGCGAACAACACGCTACTCTAGACTCTAGAGCGTGTGCGAGGTCAGGGTTTGACTGGTGACAGCCGTCAGTGCTCGCTTACCAAACGCGTTCCGGCGTTGTCAGCCCTTGTAACTCTTCTGTTGATGTTGATCCGATTACAGAGAATTTCTATCACCACTTCCTTGCCAGGAAAGAGGATCCAGATTTTTTCAGTTTATCGTCACTTTTTTAGGTGTTAACTAACTAATTTTTATTGAAAAAATGGAGTATTTACAATTTCGTACCACCATACAGTAAAAATAATTAGATTTGCTTTGTGCATCGTGAATGATAATCTATGTGATGCATAGTTACAAAAGAGTGTAGCCGCAAAATATAATTCTAATTTTAATCAATATTTGTGAGGTAAGATTACATTTCATTGTTGATAATGAGAAAGGAAGTTTATGAGTGGTAACTTTTTAGTCGTTTAAAACACTTAATTGCCTATCAAGGCGGAAATTGGAAACAACGTTCTTCTCCCAGTCTGAGCTCTGGCAACGGTGAATCAAGCAACAACCGAGGAGGAGGGAAACTAACAGGAAACAATTACTTAAAAAATAAAGAAAGAAACTTCTTTCATTAAAAAAAAAAAAATCGGAACAGTTTTAATTTGTTTTGAGAATAATTCAATATTTTTTGGGAAACACGATTAAAGTTATCCCCGATTGAAACGATTGAGCCTTTTGAGATTCCAACGCAAAATAATTGTGGTCAAAACAAAAAATTATTGTTTAAGTTGAGGAAGTCTGAGAACTGGTAAACGATCTACAACTGCCTCTCTGTAATGTCTCTTGTAATCTGGATTTGTACAGATTTCATCAGAATAATGTTTTCCAAACAAGGAGCTTGTGGTAAAGTCGTAATCCTATGACTGGTTCTAATGGTCTTCCTAGAAATGAAAATTGCTCCTACTTAATTTCGTAGTTTAATTCCATTATCAGAAATTGGCATTTAAAGTGTGGTTACATTATGATTAGAATAATCTGGTTAGAGAAGATTGGGTTTAAGTTTTTATTTCTTAAAGATATTTTCACTTTACACTTTTTATACAATCTGATTAGTTAAAAAAAGAGCTCAACAAAAAGCTCGACAATGGGTTGCACTTTGGCAATGTTGAAAGGCGGCGGTAATTAAAATACACTCAGACAATTGAGTAATGTACTTAGAATTCAATTTCTACCGGTCGGATAACATAATGAAGTTTTGTCGGGAGGAGATTGTCGACGGGGACTGAAGAAGTTCTAAATTGCCTGAATTCAATTTACGGCGCTCCCCATTGTGAAATGCGCCATAGCTTTGTTTAGCGTCGTTTGGCAATTCTTACTTGTAAATTTTCGACCATATTCACTTCGGTGAGTTGCGACTTATATGAAAGTGCTTATAACTATGTTGTAAGTTTATACGTTTTATTAATATTTTGAAATATGAAACACTCAACCCACTGTAAAGAGCTGTTCGTAAATGTGGTTTGTTTTAGAGGGTGTCTCGTTAAATTTATAAGTAATATTTTATTTTAACCGCAAGAATATAGACGATGTGAATGTTGAACAAAGCATGTACAGTATAAGTTTCAGAGCCTCCAATGCCTTTGAGGAGATAACACTTTATTAGCAATAACAGAGATAATGTGACTCAAACACCAGGTTTATGAGGTACGCTACATTACAGCATGTATGTACTGTAACAGATTTTCTACTGAATGACTTTCGGTAATTTTCCTCTTTCAAAAGACAAAGATTTTCATGGAAAAGATACATTGTATGAATTGACTAAACAACGACGGAAATTTAATGACTTGAGATAATTAGTAACATTTTGGCCCTCATAGATATATTAATGAAAACCAATAATAATTCCTGTCATTCGCCCTGAATACGGACCGCCACAAATTACCACGATGACCAAACGTCGTTGTTGAGTATATCATCCTGTAGTATGCCCTATATATACTCAATGGTTGTATGCTATTTTTTTGCATTTTATACTCAATGGTTGTATGCTATTTTTTTGCAACTGTATAACTTTGTAACAACAATATAACGACAATTACAACAACAATTACAACAATATAACGTTTTCACATTTTGACGGAATTGTTAGTTTCTATTGTTTGTTTAGCCGAATAATATTCCTTAATGAACAAATTATATTTATGAATTTTACTTGTCCTATAGCTTATCAATGCATATGATTTAGCTGCGTTGCTATATTTAACATTAGTTTTAGATAAATAAAATATTTTTCTAAAATAAATGATTGTGAGGGAAACGAGTGAAGATTTAGGTGTATGATCTTAACATAAGACGCTGTCATTTCATTATTCCCTAAAATGTAAAACACATTTTATTTGATTAGGTCAGGTTACTGTAGTTGTTATGGAATTTTGCAATACCGTTAGGGAAATTTCGGCTATCTTCTTAGATAAATTTTGTCTATATTTAATCCGCTTAATGTTCGATATATCATGTAAGATGTTTCATTTTGCTCTTTCTTTAATATTGACCGATATTATTGTCTACAATATATAGTTTCTCTGTTTATTATATGACTTGGCTTACCAATTTTACTAAAATTAATGCTAACGTTAACTTTTTTATTACAAATTTTTAACTCTTATATAAAATAAACGTCCACTATATAGTTTCGTCCAGGGTTTGCAGTAAGGTAACGGTAGTGCGGCCTTGCGGTGATCGTACGTGTGTGGTTTGAGGCCATTTAAATAATTGCCATATAACCACACACCACAATACATTCTAACACAGTGACAGCTTTTAATTGTTTTTTTCTTATTTTGGATTTTCAAGTAATTAAAAATAAACTGTAAAAATAGTTTGATATTAAGTTGTTACATCAAAATATTGAAGGGGGGTTGTGATTGTTGTAGGTGACAGTGAAAAATTTATTGAAACAACCAAAAATTTCGGTAATATTAAACTGGATTTTTTGTTGTTTGATGCAGAATTTTCTGGCGGTTATTGAGAATCCTCTTACAAAACCCATCTCGCAGGTATTATGATGTACTAGAAACTTAAACGCTAGAAGTGATCTAAAAGTTGTTAAGAAAATGTTGTAACAAAGACGAAAGAAATCAAAGAAGCAAGTAAACTCGGACTGGCGTTGCTGTTAGACATTTGCGATGTCCGGAATGTAAATGTGCTCGGAATCGCTGCTCAGTGGCAGTGTCGCAACGGCAACACTAACATAACACTATCGAGGCGATCACAACACTGTCTGTATTGGGCCATTTGCGGTTGCATTGCTATATGCCTAGACAATCGGTTGAGTTTTTTTTATTTGTCTTGTCAAAGATTAATCACCTTTTAGCTAAAATTTTATAGTTATGATTATCATTGCCATTCTCGGACATAAGTTTCACGATTCATTTAAAAAGATTTTTACGTGTTTACAAAATACTTAAATTTGACCAGTAAACGGCTGACTAGTATTTTATATTATGCAGTTCCGTGATAAAATAGTACGCAAAAAAGCTAATCATGTCAAGTTTTTTTGTATAAATTTATTACGAAACCAATGTAATTATTTCATTAGGAGATAACCCATCGGGATTGAGAGAATCAAAATTTGATCTTTGTAGTAAGAATTAGCAGTAATTTATCCTGGGTCAGCGGTAAAGAGAATAATAAATTCTTAATTGCCTAACACAACAATTACTTGTAACTGATAAGAGTTTTAATAATATTGTGCAACTTTAATCGGCAGTGGAACCCCGTGTACATCGGTCGCAGTTCGCAGTATGGGTACGATTCTCAGAGATAAAACCCTAGCTGCAGTGAGGTCATCAGTTTGGGCGTGCATCAACTGCGCGAATTGTCCTGAGCCAGGTAGCTAGAGATGCATCAACTGCGCGAAACGCTCCAAGGGACGATCAGAGATGTGCATTAACTGCGCGAAGTGGTGGGTCTATTTTACTACTATATCATGAGACAACATAGGGTTTTAATATTTGAAAATTAGATAATTTTACATAAGATTAAAATAATAAAAAAAAACTTAAATATGTTTATTATTTTTTATTTTTGTTGATTTAAAGAAGTCAACAAAAATAAAAAGTATTAAGTAGAGAATGGATAAATTTGTTGTTGGAAATCTGTTCGCCGGAGTAGCTCAGGGTTATGTTCATTTCCATTACGTGTGGATACATTTTTGGATATGAATTTAAATCTAGTTCCCATACGGACGAAATATTATCATACTATGACGATTTTAAAACTTTTTGGAACCTACATCCGGCCTTAACTATTAAATTTTATACTCTTTCACTGATATATTTTTCGGTGAAAAATATACATCCAAAATCATTCTACTATTTTTAACGACAAATATAAGTGAGCCTACTTTTACAAAGCAAACAACAAAATATTTACAGTTCGCACACTTTCAAAAAACATTGTAGACTATTTACGAAAAATCCAAGTCAACGTAGGTGATGTTGTCTCTTTAAAAACCACCGTAACGGACCGAAATAACCAATGAAATAACATGGGGAGTTGAGTTAAGAAAATCACTTAAATATTTACGAATACTAGTGCCAAAGCTAAGAGTTTGACCACACTTTGTTATATGGGAGGTTGGGATGAACCTGTAAACTAGGAGATTTCTTCGGCCGCCAACTACCGTATACCTGGCTCGGGTTTCGCGCAGTTGATGCACATTTTTGGGAGACCCTTTTTGGTTTTCGCGCAGTTGATGCAAATCGAAGGAATTTTTCGCGCAGTTGATGTGCGACCATCAGTTTAAGGTGGGTTTTCCTAGGCGCGGAAGCGGAGGGCGGAACGCGGAGAGCGGAGTCGGCTCTCCGCCCGTCGGTCTTCAGCTAGCCGAATTGTGTTTTCCTAGACGCGGACTTTAACTCTGGCGGAGAGCGGAACTGATGCTCAGTTGTATACTCACAGTCGTATAGTGAAGTCAACATGGACGCTGAAACCAGGCCTGCTGTGTTATTACAGTTGGAAGAGGATGAGGAGGAAGAAATGGAGGAGGAGGAATTTTTGTTACTGCATTTCATCACTCCATATGACTTCTTTCTTGGCAACATTCTTATAGTTTTTTATGTTAAATTCCAAATCATTGGGTGGCCGTGAACCAACTCAATAAGTAGTTCATCATCGGAGGCAGTAAACTTACTAACACTCATGTTGCTTGGAAAGATACGAACGCAAAATCCACAAAAACCAAAATAAACCACTACAACAAGCACGTGCACCCACCTATTCCGCCAGCGGAGAGCCGACTACTCTGCTCTTGGAGCAGAGGAGGGCGGACGAGCGAGTTCCGCCCGGCCGACTCCGCTTATAGGAAAACAGAACCATTATTGTACCTATGAACAGAGGAGAACCGACTCCGCTCTCCGCGTTCCGCCCTCCGCTTCCGCGCCTAGGAAAACCCACCTTTAGGTGACCCAGAGCTTGCTCCAAGCAGCTACACAGCTGCCCAGCGCGTTCACCGATAAGAGGCGTGTGTCCGTCAACAATACTGGTGATAACAGTAATCAATCGCCGACAATCACGGCTGATGATAACAGTAATTAGGCCGCTCGTTGGTGATTGACGGATGCTTAACAACAACAAACATAATCATTATTTGTTTGCGCTGTGATGAATCAGTGGAAAACGTTACGAACATTAACAAGTTGTTATACGAAAGGCAATACAACTTCTACATTAACTGCACTGATAACATTTTGTCTACTAATCGGTTTAACGGGAAAATGATGATTATTTTAACAGTTTTGAACTTTGGGAATTGCATTGCATCATACAATGTTTTCATCAAGTTTATATTTAGTCGAAAGAGATTTTTAATCGTTCTTGTTAATAATACATCAGTATTGATACACTTTGTTATATTTATCGAAACCTCTAAAACCTATTGAATATAGTCCGCTGTAAAAATCATCAGTATTTTAGCAATTAACTGTATCCCCACTTAACGATATTTAACAAACCCTCACTATATCACTATCCTGAGACAGGGACCTCACATAGCGGGTATTTTAATTTGTAAATGAAGAAAAAATCTGCTAATGATAAGATCAAATAAATAGTTGTGTGATGTTTAAACGTTATCAATCAAATCAAATAATTTATTTGCATATAAGATTTGTATACAATATGTTGTAACAAATATGATGCAGTGTCCATGTATCACTAAAACTAAAACATAACATAAAAAAGACTACAAAGGTAACAGAAAAATATTCTTGGTAGGTCTTAGGTTATTGTATCTTTATAACATGTGTAGGTACACAATTTATGTTAAAAAACAAGATTAATTACAAAACTTCAATTGATAAAAACCAAACTTCCCGCCGGCGCGGTGGCTGGTATTGGTTATCTCGCCTCCCATGCACGGCAACCGCGAGTGGGCCGATATGTCTGCGTGTCTGGTGTGCAGCCGCGCCGCGCCGGCGCGCGGTGGGAAGAGATTGTAACTTTCAATTTGACTTGATGAGCAATTAATGATTTTCCGAGACTGCTGAAATTACTGCTCTCATCCGACCCTTGATGGGGTTTGGCGCTAATGGGGATGAAACAAGACTTCAACAAACTGTGATATATAAGTGGAGGGTTGAAGGGGCTCTCTGGTTTTATCTATCTCACAAATAAAATGTATTACCATGATATTTTCCAACCATTTCTTATTTGTAATGTTCTAAAGTTTGATTAACAAAATTTTGTATTGTAATCTAAAAAAATGAAAGCCTACACTTTATTTTCTGAAGTCTTCATTAACCTTTATTATGTCTTATTGCCGTATCTCTTTCACTTGATTGCTATTCACGCGACGTATTTAAGACCACGAGGTCTTATAGTTTTTTCCTGGAGACAGAGAATTTTCCAAACTTGAGTAATATTCATAAAGGTAACACAATTTTAATAGCGTTCTACCATAATTGGTCCCTGAAACTATGGCTACCGTAACTGTAAATCTGTTTTATGTTTTTCTTGTTTCATTGTTTTTTAATCGTATCTGCATAAGCAAAATTATGTTGAATGATAGGAGGTGTATTGTCAGAACTTATAACAATCAGCGTTTCGATTGAGGCAGGGTTGCAAAATTTTCTGTGAGTGTACAATGGTTCAGTAGTATTAAATCCTCAAATGTGTTTATGAAATGGGAGGTATAAGTAAAAGCGCACTATAAATATTAATTTTAAAAATTTTTTAAAGTGAAACATTTTTTAAGTAATGGTCTAAGTAATGGTTTAAGTGCTGGTCGCAACTCGTCCCCCTGTCCCCTTCAATTTACGTCGTTGTTTACTGTTTGGTAGAAATCTGTTAACCAGTAATTAAGCCATCCAGTCATGCAATTCAATCGCATTTATAAAAGAGTCATACCGTATTAGTTATGGTTGGAAATAACAAAAACCAACATTCACTTTATATAACGCGACAATTCTCTAATTGGGTGGTCACAATTAACGAAATAAAATAAATTTTAAAGATTTGTTTTGTAAAAGTTAAGGTTTCATTTGGGTATATAGGTCGTCAAATGACTATCAGACGGAGTTATTCGCTGTGCGACAAGTTGTGAAGGCTGCTGTCTCTCTCAGAGGCTTGCCTCACTATAGAGTGCGGTGATCACATGCGACAAGACGTCGCGTTGATCAGGGCTTGGAGAACAAATACTTCACGGATATTCAAGCTAATATGCAGGATTACGAGGATCTGAAAATCCTTACACTTTTAACGACCTTGTATAGTAAATTACACTAGTGATGATATATTTTATGTTATAATACATTTTGCTTCTTCCCCTTTGAGAATGAAGATGAAATTCACATTTAGTAAAACTAGAGATCGCCTCTGATCGAAATTCGATCAAAATTTCAGTTGATGGACAATTGGACCGAAGAAACTTAAAAACATTTTAGAACTAAACATCTGTTCTACCTAATTTTCTAGCGGTTGTTTTTACAACAGCTGTCTAAAGATTCATTCAATTCTTCTTTCTCCATAAAATTAACATTGGAACTTTGGAAGCCTGTGGGGCGTAGCCCTGGAGTCCGATGTGAATTAAAATGTGATTCTGCTCATCTACAGGAATATACCTTTCTAACGGTATGCTCGGATTTCTTCTATGATGTACACGAGCTGAGAAAAAAGGAGGAAATGAAACATGCTTGCGTATTAATATATAGATGCTGGGAGGTAAATGCCAATACATAGCAATCGTAAAAATATCGCGTTTGGAGGGATATCTGCCCGTTAGTTTGACTCGGGGCAAAACAATGTTCGTCATCTGTATATTTTCCACGTTACTCATCCGACACCCCCGCCAGTAATCCCGCCGCCAGCCATGCCGATGTCGCTCGAACGCCGACGTTCCCGCCCCCCCTCCCCCCCCACCGACAGCCTGTAATACTTTTGTTTTATTGCCTTTTCAACGGACATTTTGAGTTCAATTCATTAGGTCTTCCAAAGGGATTATATTCTGGTTTATGAAGTCGAGTTTACTAGTCTGCACAATTATTAAACAAATCTACAAGAAAAGGGAAAGTGTTTTGTTTGGATATATTTTTATCCATGTTGAAGCCTTCCGGAATTGGTTATCGATAATATATGGTTTACGTACCTTGACGTCACAATTCCTTGATAGTACAACTGGTCTTGACTATAGTTTCGACTTCCACGAAGTCATTGTCAAAACGATAAGAATATTAAAACATTTTCCTGAATGTCGTCAAATTTTAAAACTTACACACAACAAAAACACAATAGAAATTTTTGACATTATTTAGTACGGTTCGCCGGCCGGCACACGTCACTGAACTGGTTGATTCCTTAACGGTTAGCCCGTATCACTCAGGTTATCAGCTGTTCTTCCAGGACTGCTGCTGCCAACATAACTGTGATTAAAACAATCTAATACTGTATTAAATAGTTTGTTTGAGCCGTAATTTAGTTTTTCATTTAGCATATTCTGAGGGTCTGTTTTGGTAGCTTTATATATCTCGAATTCTTCGAGTGTGTCTAGCATGTAGCTCTTTTTGCAAATGTGAAGGATTTCTGCATTTTCATTGAAACTATTTACATTGTGGTTAGAATTGATTAAATGCTCTGCAAACTTTGACTTTTGTTCTGTGAGTTTTGGTTTGGGTAAATGTTCTGAAAAACGTTTCTTAAACGACCTGCCAGTTTGGCCTATATAGTAACTTGGGCAGTCTGAGCATTTGATTTTGTATGTCCCCGTGGCCATATCTTTTGGTTGTTTATTAACCACGGTTTTGTTCAACTTTTGCCCCAGTTTGTTTGATGTTTTGAAGGCTAAAGTTAAGCCATGCGGTTTCAATTCTCGTTTTAGAATATAATGTAGGCTACTATTGTATTCTACGGTAACGAATCGTTTATTATTATCAGACATATTACTGTTAGATTGGCGTTTTCTCATCAGCTTATTTATTATCCTATCGACTATGCTGCTATTATACCCATTTTCTACGGCTATGTACTTAATTATATTTAATTCATTGTTATAATCTTCGTTTGACAAAGGCATTGATAATAGACGGTGTACCATACTATTGTATGCGGCCATTTTATGGGTTTCAGGATGATATGAAGTATTGTGGATGGTATGGTCAGTTGCTGTGGGCTTCCGGTAAATTTTGTAATTAAGTTTTCCAGAATTCTTTGTGATGGTTGTATCTAAAAAGTTTATGCTGCTGTTCTCCTCAGTTTCTAATGTGAACTTCAGATTCTCGGTGATGTTGTTTAGGTAATTTTTAAGGAGTTCAAGTTGTCTTTTAGTGCCATTAAATATCACAAAAGTATCGTCAACATAACGATAGTAGGCCTTTATCTTTGAAGCATATTTGTTTTGGTCAGAAAATATGTGGGTGTTTTCAATGTAGTTTAGGTACGCCTCAGACAATATGCTTGATAAGGGGGAGCCCATAGCCAGCCCGTTAGTTTGCCTATAATATTTTCCATCAAATTGGAAGTAGTTTTGCTGTAAAACCAGTTCAAGTAACGATATTAACTCATTTGTATACTCGGATGTTATGTTAGGGTTCAGTGACAAGTTTTGTTTAATTACATTCAAGGTTACATCTAATGGTACATTGGTGAACAGGTTAACTATATCAAATGATGCCATTAACATATGATTCTCAACTTGTAGTTGTTTTGTACTTTCAACAAATTCTGTGCTGTTCTTAATACTATGGCTATTATTTACAGTTGTATAACTGTAAATAATAGCCATAGTATTAAGAACAGCACAGAATTTGTTGAAAGTACAAAACAACTACAAGTTGAGAATCATATGTTAATGGCATCATTTGATATAGTTAACCTGTTCACCAATGTACCATTAGATGTAACCTTGAATGTAATTAAACAAAACTTGTCACTGAACCCTAACATAACATCCGAGTATACAAATGAGTTAATATCGTTACTTGAACTGGTTTTACAGCAAAACTACTTCCAATTTGATGGAAAATATTATAGGCAAACTAACGGGCTGGCTATGGGCTCCCCCTTATCAAGCATATTGTCTGAGGCGTACCTAAACTACATTGAAAACACCCACATATTTTCTGACCAAAACAAATATGCTTCAAAGATAAAGGCCTACTATCGTTATGTTGACGATACTTTTGTGATATTTAATGGCACTAAAAGACAACTTGAACTCCTTAAAAATTACCTAAACAACATCACCGAGAATCTGAAGTTCACATTAGAAACTGAGGAGAACAGCAGCATAAACTTTTTAGATACAACCATCACAAAGAATTCTGGAAAACTTAATTACAAAATTTACCGGAAGCCCACAGCAACTGACCATACCATCCACAATACTTCATATCATCCTGAAACCCATAAAATGGCCGCATACAATAGTATGGTACACCGTCTATTATCAATGCCTTTGTCAAACGAAGATTATAACAATGAATTAAATATAATTAAGTACATAGCCGTAGAAAATGGGTATAATAGCAGCATAGTCGATAGGATAATAAATAAGCTGATGAGAAAACGCCAATCTAACAGTAATATGTCTGATAATAATAAACGATTCGTTACCGTAGAATACAATAGTAGCCTACATTATATTCTAAAACGAGAATTGAAACCGCATGGCTTAACTTTAGCCTTCAAAACATCAAACAAACTGGGGCAAAAGTTGAACAAAACCGTGGTTAATAAACAACCAAAAGATATGGCCACGGGGACATACAAAATCAAATGCTCAGACTGCCCAAGTTACTATATAGGCCAAACTGGCAGGTCGTTTAAGAAACGTTTTTCAGAACATTTACCCAAACCAAAACTCACAGAACAAAAGTCAAAGTTTGCAGAGCATTTAATCAATTCTAACCACAATGTAAATAGTTTCAATGAAAATGCAGAAATCCTTCACATTTGCAAAAAGAGCTACATGCTAGACACACTCGAAGAATTCGAGATATATAAAGCTACCAAAACAGACCCTCAGAATATGCTAAATGAAAAACTAAATTACGGCTCAAACAAACTATTTAATACAGTATTAGATTGTTTTAATCACAGTTATGTTGGCAGCAGCAGTCCTGGAAGAACAGCTGATAACCTGAGTGATACGGGCTAACCGTTAAGGAATCAACCAGTTCAGTGACGTGTGCCGGCCGGCGAACCGTACTAAATAATGTCAAAAATTTCTATTGTGTTTTTGTTGTGTGTAAGTTTTAAAATTTGACGACATTCAGGAAAATGTTTTAATATTCTTATCGTTTTGACAATGACTTCGTGGAAGTCGAAACTATAGTCAAGACCAGTTGTACTATCAAGGAATTGTGACGTCAAGGTACGTAAACCATATATTATATATATTTTTAGTGTCTTTAACTGAACAGCACATGTAATATGTTGAAGGTAAAACTACTGTTAACTCTCGGGAGGTCGCTTTGTCTATTTTTTAAAGCGCTTTTTATTGCCACAATGTTTTAGTGCGCGGTTTCCCAAACTCCATTTCCCTAGCCAAGTCCTTAACCCTCAACATTGCAGATCAGTGATGTTATGGGTTTCATCGGGTAAACACGTGCTGCTCTCAATGTCATTTGATCACTTTGATATAGTGCGACCACTTCCGTTTTATAACTGAGTTATCGACTTGTTACATTTTATACATAATTTTTATCATTTCATATATAATTTTTCAATTTATTTAATGTACATTAATAATAATTAAATTGTATATAATTGGATTTTAAACTATTTTTAAAACTTTGTATCATTTTGATAGTGCGACCTTTCCCGTTTTATAAGTGAGTTATCTAATTGTTACATTTTGTAAACAATTTTTATCATTTTTATGTGTATAATTTTCAATATATCTCCAACTAAGCTCACTAATAACTAAATGTATGCGATTGCATTTTTACTAATTTTGAAAACTTTTTATCATTTTGATACAATGCGCAGAGTAATGCAGTAGTTTTTATAATTTCAAAAAATATACCTGAATTTTTGTATTAATAACTAAACAGTTTAATGGCTTTCAGAATTTCAAAAATATTCAGTTCTTAGGTAATAACTAAAAATAGTATTGCTTAGTAGCATTAAACATTGAATTAAATGCAAGTATCAATGTGATGCAGTGCGACACTTAATGTAATTTTTTTGTGCGACCAACGGAGGGTTAAAATCACTAAATATTGGAGAAAGTTTTTAATACACAGTAACTGGCTTTTCCATTGCGTTACACAGTACATCTTAATTTCATCGCTTTCGTAGAAGAAGTTTCTGAAGCTAAGATTGCGGTATTCAATAGCGTTCGACAAAACCGTAGATTGTGTCCATTAGCCAAAGTGGTGGGATCCGGCCCTCGCAGTCCGCCCTCTCGACGTAATTAAAAACAGGAATGCCGCCCCAATAGAGGACTGCCGTACCTCTTTAATACATTCTCTTCTTGATTCTAATACTTATTTACTTACTGATTCTACATTAATTTGACCCAAATAACACTGAATATGTAAAAATAACATGTATACAAATTTACTCAGTTTTATTTTTTGGCATACCTTATACTTAAAATACTTTTAACTAAGTGAAATAAGAATTTGGGGTTTGTCAAGCGCTCAGAAGTGGAATAATTGATCATCCCTCGTTTGTTGTAAGTCGAGCATCCATTCATCACTAATTGGTGGATTAAATGCCTCTTGCCTCTCACTGTATTAGGAGCGCCAGCACACTGAATAATTAATTACTTAATCGGCTCGGTTTCCTTCTTATAAGCTGAATAATGCATATTTAGAAATCTTGGATAAATATTTTATTCTGTTAGAATCCAACTGCGTTGCCATTAAAGAAGTCGGTACTTTTTGAAGAACTTAGACTTTACAAGAAAAATTGTCGTAGGCCTATATCATCTAAGGTAACGCTGTTTGAAGGGCGAAATCCATTAGTAGTACTAGGCGAATAGTGATAAATAGTTATAGGTTTAGCGTTTTTAGATCGAGTGTTTTTTATGTATTATAATATACGTCACTGCACTTACCATAGAAAAATAACTAACACAGCTTTTCCTATCATTATGCATAGGGAATGATACAACAAACTCAAAACCGAAGAACTTTGGAATCCGTTGCCGTTGTAATCGACGTGTAAGTCCCAAACTTTGAAACTTTAGAATAAGTTTCCAAAGCTGCAGCACGTATAGAGATTGCTTTAATATTTTAAATTTGTGGATAAAGATAATGTCAACCCGATCACGTGTTCATAGAATGAAGCCAATATTTTCAATTTTTTACATTCCTTTACGCTTTAGAAGAAAGTCATATTATATTTTTGTATATTAAGTGACAACGGGTAAAAGTAAAATATTGTAAAAGCGTTAAAAGCCATTTATTAATAGTCGAAATCATTCCATAAATCGTTGCAGGCGAATGCCAACATGAGTGTAAACGCAAACCTTGGTTATTTGAAAGGCTTTGGGCTACCACGTGCCGGTATATGAAGTAAGACAGGAACTGCTGGTGTTGAAACTTGGGCTTCTGCGGAATTATGTTTGTCTCTTTTGTTGCAGCTCTAAACATTTGAATGGGGTCGATGCTCTCTTTGTCTACGGTATTGATTCTGTTTCCCCTCTGAAAAATTCTTTTGCATTTATTTTACGTAAAAAATGCATAATTCGTCAAACTTTTAAATTTTACTTTTTAGAGTTAAAATTTTTTCTTGCTGTGTTGCTATCAAGTGTATCAAAAGGGCATATAAAAACGGGTTTTTATCGGTAATTGGAGCTAGATATGAAGTGTTTTAAGTGACTCGCAAGAACCGGCCATTTGGACGTTTGGATAGTTTGATCAATAATCTATATACCAATTGTTAATAATTTTTAAAAACAATTAATTGTTTTAATTCCGGGACGTACCTCGCAATCTGTCTGTTATAGTACGTAAATGTACACGATAGTTGCAAACCGACATGCATTAATGAAATCATATTGTAAGACTATACAAATATATCTTTTATCATACTTAGCTATTGGTTGGTGTTATGACACCGTTAATTAAATGACAGTGGTTGGGATTTACAAAGTATAATAAGAAATATTAAACCAGAACAAAATAATTGAATTAAAATTGTTTCGTACAGAATAATATAAAGTTAATAAGAACATTTGCGGTTCGAAAGCGAGGTGCCCGCCTCGCCGCAAATCGCTCCATTATCCGCCCTTTCAACGGGTGAACTCTCATAAATTGGGCCCACATTTAGTTCCGCTTTGTTCCCAAATTTCTTTCAGCTTTCTTCCATGCGTCACAGAATCAACTAGCATGTAATTAGTGTGGTATTCTTTCACTTTAATTCTAAATTTACGTAATTGGGTAGAATACCTTCTTTTATCTCGCTCAGAAATTGAGGGTACAAATCTTCTCGTTACTGATCTTCAACTATGTAAGTCATACGATAGTAGAATTGTGTAAAATATAATAATCTATTTGAAGTAAATTACTTAAAACAACCTTCGTAAATCCTACGCATGTAATTAAAATGAATCATCTTTCCAAATTTAAATTTATTAATATCTTAACAGTATTGCCATTGCCCATGACGGTGCCGTATTTTTATTGTTTTAACTGTAACACAACAAACTTTTTTTTATTTAGGGTGGGCAATAAGTTTGATTTTTAAACCATGTTTGTAATCCAAGGAGCAATCGGAAATTAATTTATTACGCTACCAGTCAATGTTTGACACACATAACCTTTATCAAAACAATTAATTAGTTTGTTAACGACGCAACGGTGTTTTAATGCCGACATTTGCCTTGTGTTTCTCGATATAGTAGAAATACAAATAACATGAAGTAGGTACTATCCTATTCATTTGTTTGTTAACGGACAATAATAAATTGAATAGCAATCCCGCATAGTGTCGACGTTTTCGTCGTTTCCATCCTATAAAATATTTATATGATGATACACTATTGTGTCGTTTGCAGGCCAGTGTGTCCAGACAGCAAATTTAATGAAAGCTGTGCTCCAGTAACACTCCAGGGAAATTTGATACAGAACTTCATTTTCCCCGCCGTCAAAGGGCGAGTTTGGTTTCTTTTTTCTCAAACCCTCATTATAATCCACCTCGCAACGGTCTATTCAGCTAGTGTTCGTAAATAGTTCTTTTATTAAAGTTCATTTTATTTTATGTTTGGCTGTGTTTAACTCGCAAGAGTTTTAACTAGTGGATCGCTTTGACACGACATTTTATTTAACGAACAAACTGTTTTTTACTAAAGTAATTTTCGTTTTTTTGCTTCATGAAAGATGTACGAAAGGTTTTGATGTGTGCCTAATTTACACTTTTATGATTTTACTGTATGAAAAGATACACCATTAACACGTGTACCTTCACGTACTTAACCTTCAGAATAATGAATTTTCAAGTTCTTTAAAATTTTGCAATCAGATCTACTGAAAATATCAATATTGTAAACGTGATGCAAAACTATGGACACGATTTTTACTCTTTTCATAAAAAATTTGTAGTTGAGGAAACCACAATAGAAAAGCGACGTTGCTGAGATTCAGTACCTAGTGAAGCAGAGGTAACTTTCTTATCAGAGAAAGTTGAGCCAGAGGGCCAACACCACTGAACAATGGTGATAGTACACCTCAAGTCGCCCGACTTCAGCTTAGTCCTATCGCGTTATCAGCATGGATAGACTTATCATCCGCGTTATTGTCTAACTAGAATTTGCAGAACATCATTTACCTCTTCATTTCTACCAAAAGTCTTTTTCAAGACGCCGAGTGTGTGTGTGTGCGCGCGCGTGTGTGTGAGAATGGTTGCATATTTCGTCTATAGGCTATTTTATAAACATAACTTGCATATTCTGATAGTGCTTAAGTATTATTTTACGAGTTTCTTATCATGCGAGACACATTAGTGTAATTACAATTGCTTTCGATAACAACAGCTCAATCCGTAAGGAGATAATGTAGGGTACAATCAATGTATACAATACAATACAATATAACTAGTTGTAACAGCTTTTATAAATTATTTTAATCTTATAGCTAATTGCTTGATTACAGTAATAAAAAAATAAACCTATAATTTTCACTGTGGGGATCACTCATACGTAGACCACACTACGTAGACACACTCACGTAGACACCTCGGACTAAGTATAACTGGACCGCGCATTCAATGGGCGAAAATCGTGGACGTCTCAGGACCATTGGGTGGCAAAAAGCAGCGGAACCGAGCGACGGAAACCAAAACAGCGCTTCATTAAACCTGTATTTTTACCTACTAAACCGTTACTTAAATACATAAACTTTATATTAAAATTTTCTGCTTGAAATGGTGATTCTTACAGTATTTAATCGATTATGAAAAGGTTTTGTAAATAATAATAATACATAGTTTAATCAAACTTACTTTTAATTCAATTCAGTAATGACATGAAAAAGTAAGATGCAGGAAAGTTTTTTATTTTTTGGCCAAATAAAAACTGTCAGCGGGAGTATTGTAGCTAAGATTCTGAATTTTATTTTTTATCTCAAGCATTTCTTCGTGAGACCTTTAGATATCGTTGTACAAATTATTTTCTAGAGCGTCTGAGTATTTCGCGGAAGCGCGCGCGATTATCTCGCATCTACTTGTTATGATATGAGCTGATATTACAGTGCAGTTTATATACAACAGAGAGTAACATTATTTCAGTTTGCTACAAATTGGTGTTTGAAGAGATAAATGGGTGGTAGAATAAAAGACTTTAAACACTCACACTCTGTTTATTTACAATCCCTGTTAAACATGACTAAATAGAATTAACTTGTTTAGTTTTTGTCTAGTTCCTGGAGATACATTAAATTTGCTTCAGCAGTTGCTTTCTTAGCCAAATCATGGTGACGAATTAACAGACAAACATTAAACTTATCATCTTAATTAATTTTATTCAGTGAGGGTCAACCCCACATTCCTCTACTGATGGATGTTTTGAAAAAACCTTTGTCCCCAGTTCATTGCATGCAAGCAATTCTATCTTGTTTACAAAATTCATAGATATTTGCGTTTGGTTACAATTGTTAACAATTTGTTCTAAAGCTTTGACAATGAGCAATACATATTAACTTACTTTTAAGAGACATGACAATCTCGATTGCGATTTCCTGGCATTAAATCTAATATAAAATGATATAAAATATAAATATAAATCTAATATAAAATATAGATGATGTGATATAAAACATGTTATTTAAAATATATTTAAAAAATATTACTATGATGTTTAGAACTAAAAATACTCACCTGAAAAATGACAGGTCTTTGTTCTGTCCGTCAGCTCGGTTGGTGCAATTAAAGATTTTACCATAGCTAAAAAACTATAAAAACTACATAGCCATAACTAAAAATTGATCACAAACAGCAACTACATCCTCTCTTCACGGTGTCCTAAATACTGACTGAATTTATATATATATTTGCCAGACAATAGGGTTTATTGATAGCACGGTATTGTGTATGTGTGTGGTTCGCGCTCTTGCGTCGAGCTCGCGGATATCCAAGAATCAGCGCTCGCGCCGAATCCATTGAAATAAAATATTATCTGTAGCGGAAACGGCTAATGTTAGAAAAGATTACTTGAGATAAAAAAAATTATTTGGAATGTCCTCTACAACTTCTCCGCGGACACTTTTTACCTGACCCAAAAATAAAAAACTTTCTCGCTTACTACTTTTGTCGTGTCACTAATTAAGACGAACTAAAAAGAATTTTAGTTTAACTAATATTAAAAATTAATAGCAGATAATTTAAAGTTTAAATACATACCATTAGATTCACAATTTCATGATGAAAATTTTAATATAATTTTAAATTTTTTACTTTCATTCAGAATGGCTTAAATGTCAGGTTACATGAAGCGCTGTTTGGATGTTCTTCGCTCGGGTCCCGCGACATCGGATCCTTTTGCCACCCGTCGGGCTCCAGACTTCCACGTTTTTTGGTTCAGTTTTGCATGGCAGGGCTCGGTCCAGTTATACTTAGTCCGAGGTAGACACATGCTACAAAAATAACCTCGCCAAGAAATATAATGGCATTTAATTTCTTTGTATCCTTTGTTATATTGTTAAAGGTATTCTTTATAAGTTATTAAATTTATAAATAACTATACAACAAATGTAAATATTTAGTTACAATTCACCTGAAAGTTTTCTCTGTAGGTACAATTTTGTTGAATTTATGTTATGTCATGCTGGATGTAACAAAATACTGTATCCCCAATATTTCAGTATTGAATTTGTTGATGTATACTCTTGAGAATTAGGTTTCAAGTGTACTGTATTCACTTTATATCTTGAAACGTCTTTCATATCCCCACATATCCTTAGATATTTAAGATAACATCAATAAAAAGTAGTTTCATACGCACGGCATTTGATAATTAATTCATTAATTAATTGGATTAACGGATCGAAGAGCAGTAAAATCCTCATACATACTAATTGAATTGAATTGATGAGACCCGATTTCAATGCCCGTCGATAACTTTCGAAAGTATCACAGTTGAAATAAATAGAGAAACGTATACTAACAAAAAGCCTACATCCCTTTGTACAGTATAAGTAGTTAATTTCATTATTTGATAATTATTTATTTTCGTTTCAAAGCTATTTATTTTTATAAACTTTTTTATAAAACTTTATTAGTACTAAATGAGACAAACTACCGCATTATGTTACACATAGGTTATTTACGATAATATTTTGTTATTATTACTCTCAGATAACCTTTACTATAGATTCCTTAATCAAGTTAGTAAGAAAATATTACGCAAATTTTAGTAGAGGTACGAATTTATTTGCGTGTGCTATTACATTATTGGCATGTGTTTTATTTTATTTTCGAAAAATAATTTATTTGTTCATCCCTATATGCGCAGAATAAAACGTACTTACATTTATTAAACGTATCGTTCGCGCCTGCCCTCGTCGTTATGCAACCTGGTGATCCAATGTTGTGTTACTTGTGACATCAAATGAGCATTTCTCTGCTGGACGTCTCGCTAATGAACATTCTCGTCTGATAACCTTGTTCATTACCATCTCGAAACTTGCTGGTCGCGTTCGCCATTTGTTTAAGGTTAGCTTGAATTATGAAAAAGATTTTTTTGGTGTAATATTCCTTTACAGGAAGAAGTTTCCTCGGAAATGAGTTCTACGCCTTGCTCACCTGGAGTATAAGAAATGATGCAGAATGAGTAATACAGGGGGAAAAATCAATTTATTGATAAAATTAAAATTGACAACAGACTGTAACTACAATTGCCACAAGGATCCTGCACACAATACCAAATTATTTTTATATTTTAAAAAATAAATTATTGTTAAAAATATACACAGAGTCTTTGATAACACACGACAGTTATTTTTAACAACTTTTAAAGGAATTTGATATGTTTTGAAGAATAAAACTAAAAAGTTTGAAACAGTTCCTCGACTCCCAATAAAAATTCCACTCCCCAATTTTCGATGTCATATTTATTTTGCAAATATTCCATACGGATTGTAGATTTATTTTTTCTCCGAATTTACTTTTTATGGTTGTTTAACATTTTTCTCTGAAAACGAACTGTTACATGTATGGCAAAGCATTTTATTTATTTTTATTTATTTAGTTTATTTTTAGACTTAAAAACTCTTATTTTATGTTCATAGTAGACTAAATTATTTTGTCGTCGTATAGTCCAACATCGGAATTAAGTTAAATATGCTCATGTCAATAAGTATATATTATTCAGGCTCAATTCATTGATAAATCACGAATGCAACCCTGACGACTATGACAATTTTCCTTCGAAATATTATGGCAATACAAGCAACGGACTTACACTTTGAAATTTTCACTTCGTCCAATGTTTTCACTTTCACTGTTTGTATTACAGTATTGGATATCTTGCAATGTATATTGAATCAAAAATGTTTCAGCCATTTGACTAGTTATTTTTAGTCTTTTCATCGCCTTTTTATTCAAATTTTATTTATGTTTGCACATTTTAACCATCAATTTTTATAGTGATAATACACTTTTCGTACTTTTTTACCCAGCAACAATTAGATTTTTAACAGGGTCATTAAATTACATAAAAACGCTTTGCGTGTTCAAGAACTAAAGTAGACCCATTTCAGATAAAGAAGCGCAAGTAAACTTAGTACAAAAGACGGACGTTCTGTAGATAGTGATTGTTGTATCGTGGCGGTTTGGACAACAATGCAGGTTTGTGTTGTGTGCTTTCCCTCTAATGTATCGGCCATCACAAGCCCACGCCACCGCAATGACGGCATTGCCACATTGCCCCAGTACAGTGAGCGTGCCGTGCCGTGCGATGGTGCCGTGCCGCCGCCACATGCGATACGATCGTTTTATTGCTATCGACCTGTTTGCTTTGTATGTCACATTTCTCGCAAAGAATCGAATGCATTTCCCCTAAGTATTTTGCGATTAAAGAATACTTTGTGACAATGACCGTTTGGTTTCGTAAAAAGGTACCCCTCCAAACAGAAATGTTAATTTACAATTTTATTTTATTTGGTACAAAATAGTTTTAATAGCTTCACCGAGGTTTATTCCAGGTTCTTCCTCGCAAATTTTACAATGAAACAGTAAAAATTTTTTTCTATTTGAAAAAAAAAACTTTTAAAACTTAAGTTGTAAAACAAAAGACACTTGAGTGCGGTACTCATTTTATCGAGGGTATATCGGCGGTGGCGCCAAACCATGGGACGAAATTTTGGCGGTTCTCCAGTTGTATGCACCACTGCAACGTACTTTTGGCTCTGGAAACCTAACCTTATTCTCAGTTTTAATGTCATGGCAACGATTTTAACAATAGGCTAATATCATAAAGAGTCTGAGATGCCCGATAATGAACCTTTGAATAGATAAAAACACCCTTAGAAGATCACTCAGTGAATTTTTTAAATTGTACTCTATATAATAGAATGTGATCATAAAGTCTATGCAGCTATGAAAATTAATTTATTTTCGATCAACCCATTAATTAGCCTTAATAATATTAGCCATAGCAAATGGAAACAAGAGATTGGAAAAAGAACCAGAACGCTGTGTTTACGAAGAATTATTTTCATCTATCAATTTTTCTTTTTTAATGGACCATAAAAACCACTTATGACATGGCGATAAAGCTTTTTATTAATTATCAAATAACTAAGCGACTAAATTATTATATTCACAAACAGAAAAATTATTCGTTCAAAATGTAAATTATTTTAGATATGAATGATGTAAATTATTATGAATGAAATCAACATATAAGCCTCAACAATCTCCGACACCTCAGTCAATAAACTTGGTTAAAATAAATCATTGTTGAACACCACTTTTGAGAAGTCAGGACGCATGCGTTGTGATAAATTTGCAATTAGCCGGGTTACATTTAATTGTAATATTTCAAATAGTATTGATCTGCTTAGAGTTGAAGTGTTACAGTGTTTGACTTCTTAAATGTTGTTTCTTTCGTATAACATCCTTGACAGTCTATAGCAGTTTTGCAATTATTTACATTTTTGGTACATGTATAAAACAGTTGGATTTTTAATGTAATGCACACATAATCAAGCTTTGAATAGATCGACTACTTCTTCAGCTGCGCTTAAGTTTGAAGATTACCGACTTCTTGTCATGTGGAACATAAAAGCCCTATCGGCCTTGTCGGGTTGATGAAGCCATGCCAGAACACCGGCGACAAGGCTTACTCTGGTGCTGTCAAAATAACGATTACGGAGATAATACAGTGTGATACTGGTCGATCGTAGCCAATCAAATCTGTGATGGATGTCAAAGACGTCACAACAGTGAAAATTGAAGATGAATTTGGTGCTAGAAATGTATTGTCGTCACTGTAACACAGTTTAAAACTGGTAAAGTTGGTTAGCATAATAGAGATTAGACGTTTTGGGAGTGGAAACCAAAACTAATCTGATTTTAAATAAATGTATGTAGCTAAAAAAACTGTTTGTGAAGCCCAAGCAAAGTTAAACTTGGCTACTGCTAAGTTCAGTGAAATTCGACTTAACCTCCATTTCTTTGATTAAAATAGTTTCCATCAATATTACATACCGTATTCTTTAAGTAAAAATGTGAAGCAAAAAGTAACCCATGTTTTTTAAAGATTCTAAAACTGAATCAAATTTTTGAAAGGGATGGCGTAGTATATGTTTGAGATCGAGGCTATTAAAATATTTTTTTATTTAAATATTTTACATAAACAAATAGAAAAAAATGTAATCTGATGCAAGGAATCTAAAATAAATTTATTTTAGAGTCCTTGATCTCATGTAAAAACAAATTATTGCACTCTTCTATACATTAAAAAAGTTATGCGACACCAGGAAATCGCGAGTTAAAAAAGTATACCTATTTAGTGAGTGTTAATAAAAAACAACATGAAAATTTGTTAAAATATAAACAGTTACCTTTAAGATTTACTCACTGTGTGACCGACCAGAAGGAAAAGCAACTGACTGGAAAGTTTAAAGTTGACGATTGTTAATAAATCCAGTGAACCTAATAAATCAAATTTCACTCTTGGCCAGCTTTATCGATAAATTTCATCCCTCCAAAGTCTCTTCTGTTTTACGCTTTTAGAATGTCTTTCCATCGAGATACTGAAAGTTATTTGTACTATGGGTAAAAGTCAAATTTTATTTGTTTTAAGCACCTGGTGAAACTAATTTCATGAGATTATACATTTTACCTATGATATCGCGATAACTTCGGGTATTAGATTTTCACTGCATTACATCGGAAGATTAAAGTTAATTGTGTAAATGAAGCGTGAACGATAACGGTCGCACTTGGCAATAACCCTGCCTTGCTATGTTATCCCCATAAACCACTGATAGTATTGATCACTATCGGTGACGTTAACGTACCGTAGCTAACAACCTATGACGTAAGTCCGCTCATTTACTCTAGTTTCACTATTTCCCGTTAAGTGGAATGGATAAATCTGCTGTAAGAGTCCATTGAATGAAACATTCAAAACTATCATAAAATGTGTTTATTCCCAATGAACCCCTAAAGTAGTGTGTTTATTATTCTGTTGTTTAATAGTAATTTAAATTATTTTTGGGTCTGTTATGGTTTTGATTATGAAAATATATTTATTAGTAATGTTTATGTTTTGAAAACTGTAACTACAGTGTGTTGTCAAGACAGACATCAACTTGTTACCTGTAAAGGCTGTTTGCAAGCTTTAAAATAACGCCATGTTATGCATGACCGCATTGTAAATAAACCACTTTATAATAAGGACGACATAAACAGGTGGGAGATAGGGTGTGGCATTTTAAAATATGAAGTTGTTCAAATATCAGGTTTGTGGCCAAATGCATCTTGGCACACAAGAACGCAGGGCTTAGGCGTTTCAGGTGACCTTGAAAACAATATAGCAAGTACTGTATCAAACTTAGTCAGTTTTCTCTAGCCACTTTATTCGAATTGTAATAAATTGATATTAATAGCGTGGACAATGACTCGGTTTTTTATGAAAAAATTAATATTTTTGTTTTTAACTAATAAGGTAATGATTATAACAATTCTGTACCCACACAATATAAAGATGAGTTCCTAACTATTAATATTGTTATTACTGTTACCAGAAATTTAAGAAAAATATGAAAACTAAAATAAAATGCAAGGAAACATAAAGTTTAAAGTTGTGGAGTGCTAAAATATTGTACAAATCTTCAAAAAGTATCTCTCTTAAAACCAGTAGCTAAAACAGTCCGATTAAATGGATACAATGTTATTGAATTTTGTTTATCGTCAACGTAAATAGCTATTGTAAAGTCCATTGCTTTAAAATTTTGTGATGAGTTCCAATAAAAGTAACAAATGTGTTCAAATCATTAATTATTTGTTAATCATAGTATCAGAGAAAATTTATCAAATTCTAACTTAACCTTATAATTTATTATATTTTCAAAACTATAAATGCCAATGCTGGTGTCTATAGTTTTGACTTTGAAGTCGGTCGTGTTCATCACTCATCAGGATCTCGAAACTTAAAATTGGTAATTTGCTCTGGTAACATCAGCGTCTGCCGTGCTCGTTTAGTGAATGCAAATCAATTAAAATTATTAACTTACGTGAATAGGCTGTACAAAATTAACTTATTTTACATAATACAGCCATGCTTCTAAGTAGAACGTAAGGTATGCCTAGGCTTCTACTCGTATATGCTGGGCATACGTGTGGCTGAGTTAGGCTTAAGTGGGGACGATTGCATCGGGAAATATTGAGGCCATGCGCATCATCCGCTGCATACAAACCAGCCCTGCACACGACACAATAGTGCAGCTGTGCAGCGATACACGTCAACACACCGCGCAGCGCACAGGCGGGACCCGCTCTCGCGTATGTCCAACGCATTCTCAAAATGTTAGGACGTTGGGGTCCATCCCCGTTTCGCCTTGTTCCCATAAGAGCAATGATGACCGGGAATGCAATAACTCCTTGTATTTGAAATCAAAATACCCCCGTCGCAGCAGACCTGCGTACTCAGCGAATTTCCAATGGAATTTCAGACTATTTACTTTCCCCATAAAAACACCATATGATCAAGTATGTAGGTTTGCTGCCATTGGGTGTTGTTAGAAAATCTAAGTTAATCAATAATTGGTGAATGTAAACACAAAATTGTATCAAACTCTGGCAATTTTTTTTCCCCATAAACCCCATGGGGGTGAGTATGTAGGTTTGCTGCCATATGGGTTTTGTAAACAAGTGTAAGTTAAACGTTATATAGATAATGTGCATACCAAATTTGATTAAGTTATGTCAATAAATAAGCAAGATATAGGGGTTTCTTGATTTCCCATAAGAATAACATGGAAAACACATTTTTGGATTTGCCCCGTAACCAGTTATGCTATGATAAAAATTCAAAATACCAAATTGTTTGTTTTTCTAAGCTCTTTTAAATGGTTTCAGTTAAAGTTGAATTTTAAAAATTAAGGTCTAAAAATGCCAAAAACCCATTTTTGACCCCTTTGAAACCCCATAAAACCCCGTTCCCATAACCCGACAATGCTGGTTCGCGAACTCATGAAAATAGACCTGGTCTTACACCTCCATACCAAATTTCATAAAAATCGGAGGTCCCCTTCAAAAGTTATCAGTACCACGGACACATAGATATATAGATATATATATACATATAAGTAGATAGTAATATGGGGTTCCTGGCTCACTTTTGGAGACAATCAAAAATCAAACAAATTTCACAGTTTTTCAGTACAATTATGCAATCAATATTTTTGCCATTTTTTGGCCAATTTTTAGTTTTTGTCAAACTGTCATAAAAAAGATGCAAATTTAATGAAATTTTTAATAAATATGCATAAATTTATATGAAATTGTTTACAGAATAAAAAGTTTTTTAAAACCAGTAAAATTATAATTTTTTACAAAACCTAATTATAAAAAAAAAAACCTTTTTTAAAACTAAATTTTCTTAAATAATTGTTTAACTATTTATGATATCATAACACTAATGTTATTTTTGAATTTCTCATAAAAATCTAATGTTATTTCATGTATCACATGTCCTAAATTGATAAGAAATAATTTAAAATCTTAAATATACGATTATAAAAATGTTATCAAATTAATAATCTTGAAATAAAAAGATAAGTATTGATTAATATGGAAAATAAATATCAGCAATGAAAAGCTCATCAAAAGTTAATGCATTTTCATATATTATAAGTTTCTGTATGATTAAAAATAATGTAGAAACCTTAATAAACATATTTTAGTGGAAAAACAGTCCCCACTGGTCAAAATTCTGACTTTTCAAATTCATTTTTATAAAAATGGAAGAGATAGATAATAAACTAATTCCTTATGAAAAGTTATTATTGTTTGAAGTAAGTTAAATAATATGATTTTTATATAGTTTTATAAAAACACTCATTATAGTACATATTTTAGATAGTTTATCAACAATTGTTCTGATGCTTATTCCTCTATGTAGAGAGACTTGACGTTACCTTGAAAAAATTTTCAGTAGATTTGGGTGTGGTCGTGTCATAGTCATAGTCTTATTAAGGTTATAGTTTTGTGATTTTGATGATGGATAATTATAAAATTGCTTGTGATCAAGAAATAAATGTATATACCAATGTAGAAGAAAATAAGATATATTATGTGAAGATGTTGGATATAATTAAAATGATTGAAGATAGTTGTATTGAAGATGTTCAGAAGAAGGTTGCTGATGGTGAAATAGTAATTCCAAGTAAACCTAATAGTGCATTATGTGATATTTTAAAAACTAAAAGTGTGTTGCAACATAGTAAAAAGGTACAAACTAGTGCAGATCTACATAATAAACTTTGTAAATTGCTAGTGCCTAATATTAAAATACAAAATATTCTTTTACCACATAAAAATAATATGTCAGAAGTATATAAATTTTTAACTCAATATAATTCAGTAGTAAAGAAACATAATGCTTATACATTTTATTTAAATGCATCTTTTGGTTATTTTTTGGATGTTTACTTTAATAATTATAAAACTCAGAATATCCCATGGAAGTTACATACTAAACAAAGCTTTAATATAAGTGAAAGTTATGGAAGGAAATTAAGGATTGTTGGAAGAATTGTAAATAATTATCCAAAATTAAAATTATTAACAATTAAATTTGAACAATTTTACAAATTACATCTCAGTATACAAAAAATGTTGGAAGATCCAGAGTATAGTGATTTTTGGAAGGCATAGGACATTATGCAATATATGAAGAAGAAGACTTATACCATATGATACTCAAGGACATAGCGTTCCGTGCCGAACGCCTGACTCATTTGTGATGTTTGTTGAATCTTCTATTGCATGAAAAATAAAAGTTATTTGTGGAAGACTTATACCATATGGTACTCAAGGACAAAGCGTTCGGTGCCGAACGCCTGACTCATTAATCAAATTGGACTTTTCTATGAAACCTACCAGCTATTGTGCATGCTCTTCAATTGGGACTTTTAAATCAAACATGCTAATTTGTGTATATTTTTGATTTGTGTGTAAAATAAATGAAAGTTGTTTAAAGATTAGAGTTTTATTTTCCTATACCAAATGAAATTATGGTAAAATTATGGTATAATTATGGTACAAATATGGTATTAAAACCTTAAAGTGATATATCTTTAATTCTTTTTAACCAATTTTTATTCATTTTGGTACACATTCTTATTGAATATTAAATAATGTTTTGACTTATGTTAGGGGTAGTTTAACCCCTTATTTTAAATATTACTTTTAAAAATTCTAAAAATCATCATATGATTCTGAAATTTTGGTAAAGAGTTAGTTTAATGTTTAATCACTTGATTTTAGTAAATTTTCATGTTTTTGGGTAATTGACCATAAATATCAAACCTTAATATTTTGATTATTTTTTAAGATATATTCATGAAATTTTATATGGTATACCTCTTAGGTAAGTATTATTTAATTATTTTATTAAACTTATAAACTATTTTATTTCAATTATATCATTTTTGATTATGTTATATTCAAGTAATTTTTCAGATACAATAATAATATAACAATTTGTTTTACTAGTAGCTATTATATCATAATCAAAATCTGCATTAATAATAATATCATTTTTTGAACTTGAAATATTTGTTGGATTTTTTGTAGTATCAATTACATAAATTGGTCTATTTTCTAGAAATTCTGTTGGATTATAATACATTTTACTACTATTATAATAAACTTTTTTATAATCTTGATACATTTCATACATAATTCTAAATTTTTCATTGAATATATCAAAGTTTTCCAATTCATCAGGGTAATAATGACCATTTAGTTTTACTCTTATATTTTTTACATACATACTATCAAATTTAGAAGTATCATATAACTGATCATTTGTTCTTGATTTTTGAAATCCAATTATAATAAATTTTGGATTATAAATATTTCTATAGATATTTGTTATATCCAAACTTAAATTCTTTCCTGTAATATTTTTTTGTTCAATGCATTGCCAATGATTAAAATGAAAATTTACTTTTTCAAATTTGCTTAGTTCATTAATTAATTGAATTTTACTTGTTGTTTTGTATTCAATTATAGGAACTCTAATAAAAAATTCATTAATTGTTATTTTACCTTCAGTTGGTAATGTAGCATTATCATAACTTCCATCTTCTTTTTTAGTTTTCCATCTAAAAATTGCATCATTATCTTCTGATCTAATAAATGTTATATTAAAACCTCCTTTGTATATTGGAATATTTACATTTTCAAAAAATCCTAATCCAAAATGAGATAAATTACCAATTGCTTCAAATTTATTTTTAAAATTTGATTCAAAACCATTATTTATTTGATTTATTTCTGATTTTGAATAAGTTATAGTGCCTTTAATTGTACTTAATAGACCAGGATATTCAATTTCATCAATCAATTTATTATGTTTTCTAACTTCAATTTTTGAAAATAAAAATGGAACAAAATTATCAATTAATTTTATATTAGCACCATTATCATATGCATTTCCATCAGATTTAGTCAATTTACCAGATATATAAAATTGAAATTTAGAAGTACAAAATCCATCTCCAAAATCTATATTAAATTCAGTTTTTTTATTAGGTTCATTTAAATGTAATTTAGATAATGGATAGAAATTTTTGTATTCAGCTCTTTCAATATCATTTATATATTTTTTGTAATCAGCCATTTATTAAGGATAAATTTTTTAAATCAGAAGCTTTTTTAAAACAAGTAAAATTTTTATGATTTAATGATGTCAAATTTTATTATTTTTATGTATCAATTTCATTTTTACTTTTAAAATATTCAATTTCAGTAGCATGATCAAGTATAAATTTTGCTGATATTTTTTGATGTTCTAAAATTAATTCCCAATTTAATGTAAATGCATAATCATGAATGAAATATTCAGTTAAATCTTGATATTTACAAATCAAATCAATATAATCTTTTAATTGATAATTTATGAATTCAGTAATAAAATCTATAGTTAAATTTTGATATTGAGCAATTTTTTGCCAATTTAATTTATTTTGAAACAATCTCATCATATTAATACTCAATTCATATTTTTCAGAAATATCATCCCAATCATCTTTGTTTAATTGATTTTGGTTTCTGATAATGAATAAATCAAATGAACTGTATAGAGCCATTTATTAGGGAGAAAATTTTGTAAAACAACTTTTCTTTGAATTACAAATGCAACATTTTGATTTAATTATATTTATATTTTTCAATTTTATTATCTGAATATCTTTAGAATTAGTTTTTTGTTTACATTTAAGACAATAAATCAACTCCATTTATATAAAATAAATTATTGTAATTTATCTATATCTCCTTTAATTAGTATTATTTCTGCATTTAATTCTTTTATTGATTTATTGACTCCATCAAATAGAAATTTTAGTTCTTTTTCTAATTTTTCTTCTAAATTTTCAACATGTTTTCCAATATTAATTAAAAATTCTAAAATTTTATTTAAATCTTTTTTAGTTTCTGAATAATCACTACCAACTTCAATAATTGAATCTAAAACTTCATCTAATTCTGATTTAACTATAACATCATATTTATTTATACTTGGTTTTACATTAACAATTCTTTTACCATTAATATTTATATAATTTTTTGATAAACCAATAGCATTTACTAAATTTTCAGTCTTTTTTACATGACTTTTAAAACTTTTACTAAAATTATTAAAAAATATATTTAATTTAGAATTTATATAATCTTCTTTAATATTAATTGGATGTTTTTTCTGTCTACCAAACAGATCAAATATATTTTGTGAATCCATATTTATTAAGGATTAATTTATTTATTATGTTATCAAATTTTTTATTTTTATTTATTTCATTTAATATAAAAATACATAAATGACCACAAATTGGTGGATCATTATAATTTTGAATTTGATTATCATTATAAAATATATTATCTTTTCCTAAATATTTAACTAATTCTATTGGTGGTTTATTAATTATATTTCCATATGAATCAAAATAATATTTAATTTTATCTTTTTTATAATAACAAACCCAATGAGTTCCATTTCCATCAAATGAATCTAAATTTATAATTCCACATTCAAATTTATTAACTTTATTAGGTAATATATCTCTCATAAATACACCTCTAAAATATTTTATATTTTTACACAATTTTTCTAATTCACCTAATGTTAGTGGTTCAAAATTTTTTTATAATTTTGTTTCATATATTTTAATGTTTTTTTATCTAAACCAGATCCTTCTACATTTTTTAATTCATGATCTAACCAATCAACAAAATTTCTAAATTTAGGAATTATAGATTCTTTTACTACTTTTGCTCCCTTTCTAACATTTGGTGTATAATTTTTAACTATAGGTATATTATCAGCAAAATCTAAAATTTCTTTTAGTAAGCCACCATTTTTTATTTCTTTTAATTGATTATATGAAAATTCAAATCTTAATCCTTTATTTAATTTTTTATGTTTATTTAGTTTATTAATTTGTCTTTTAGATAATAATATAATATCTTTTCCATTTTCATTAAATTGATCAATATTAAATTGAATTATAACTGATCTTTTATTTTTAAATGCTAATTTTATTTTTGATTTTTGATTATCTGTCAAGTTTATATTTGTTTTTTCCATTTATTAAGAAAAAAATTTATAGTTTTTTATAATATAGATTAATATAATTAATAAAAAAATTTTATTAAAATTTTAATCCTACTTCTAAACCCATACCAAATTTTCTTTTCATCCACATAGCACCTGATGTTGGTAATGCAATTAATCTTTCACCAATTCCATGATCATTTGATGTTACTATATCCCATGCTTTATCTTGTAAAATTTTATCAGCTATTTCATTTCTAGATTTTGTATCTTTATGATCTCTATAAAATAAATCATGTTCTTTAGCAGCTTTATCTAAATCATTTATTCCAGGATCACTTCTTTTTATTCTTTTATTTAATTTAGTTCCAGGCCCTAGATATTGATAACCAGGTACATGTAATTCAAAAGGTAAATTATTTATAACATCATTTAAAATACCTGATCCATCTTTTAATAATGGTGATGAAATATTTGCCAAAATTCTTTTTAAATACTTAATTCCTTCAGGTTTTTCAATTAATTCATCTAATTTATTTGATATAAAGTCTTTAATTGCTCTCTTTTCATTTAAAAAATTATTATTACCAGCTTTTTCTTGTGCATATATATAATTAATAATATTATCTAATTTATTTAAATCATCTATAAATCTATATTCAATTTTATTTTCTGTATATTGTCTGATTCCTGAACCTTCAATTTCACCTTTTAATTCCCAAATATGTTTAATTAAATTAATATATTTATCACCTTTACTAGATTTTGGTTTCTTACTATTTGGATCATTATTTTTATAAATTGAATTAGTTTCCCATAAAATCTTTGAATAATTATTTAAATCATCTTGTGTATATAAATTATTATCTGGTTTCTTTTCATAAGTTAACAATCTCCATAATCCATGTGTTCCATTATATTTTTTATCATCAATTATTAAATCATCATTATCAATTACAGTTATTTTATCACCAATCATAAATGATTTTTTATGTTTATTCCAATATAAACCAAATTTATCATCTTTTGTTCTTGGTAAATATTTTTGTGCTAATGGACCAATAATTTTATCTAATGTTTGAGGTGAAATTAAATTTGGGTCAATAAATGTCGATTCTTCTTGAATTATTGGCTGTCTGATTGGTCTAAATGGAGTACTTGAAGGTAAATTAATTTCTTCAGTTTCTGGTATTGATATATTAGCAAAATTATTAACAACAGGTACCAATTCCATTAGGTTTTTATTTTCATTTAAGACTTCACCAATTTTATTTTCAACTTTACCAATTGCTGATGTTATAGGTTCATACGCTTTTTGTTTAATTTTTTCATAATTATCTTCAATTTTAATTTGATTTTTAAATTCTTTTATTAATTTTTTCTCAATATCATCTAATTTTTTAGCTTCATTAACAGATATTTTATCCATTTATTACAAAGAAAAATTTATGTTCAACACAAATCATGTTAACATAAACACAAATCATATTAACACAAAACACAAATCATGTTAACACAAACACAAATTATGTTAACATAAAAACAAATCATGTTAACACAAAACACAAATCATGTTAACACAAACACAAATCATGTTAAACACAATTCATTTTACTTTATTTCTGTAATTTTCATTAAATATATAAATACTAATGAAATAAATAATACTAATAAAATAAATATTCTATCAATTATTGAATCAAACATACAACAAGCCATTATCATTATTTAATATCAGAAAAATTTTTCATATATTTTCCATCATTTGATTTTTTCAATAAATTAATAGTTAAAAATCCATAGTCTTCTTTCCAACAATCATTACAAATAGTTTTAAATTTATCAAATTTCATATCAGATCCAACAAAATTATTATATATTTTTTTCATATAATGTTCATTTTGTTTAAAGATGCATAACATATTTAAATTATTTCTAATTAATTACATATCAACTTTTGAATAACATTGTGATAAATAAATACATGATATATTTTTATGTCTACCCATTATAAAATATTCTTTAATTTTATCTTGTTTTTCTAAAATACAATCATCAAAAACTACTAATGAATTTGGTTTACATTCATTTAGTGGAATCATATCATCACATGAAAAATGAGAAATTTGTTTATTAATATTTGATTCTATATTTTTAAATCTTTTTTGTAATAATTTATAAGATGGTTGTTCTAATGATTTACTAAAAATATATAAATTTGAATATGGAATTAATCTTTTATAAATAAAATTTAATAATAATGTAGTTTTACCAGATCCACTTGTTCCTATAATTAATAATCTAATAGGTTGATCATTTTTATTATTTTTATCATATGATTCTAATTTTATATTATCTTTTTTTTCTAAAAATTTCTCCATTTAAATAAGATGAAATTATTTAAAATAATTGGTCATTCATCCAAACTAGAATTAAGATTAGAACATCCAATACATTTAGATGGAAAATATAGTATTGGTTTAAGTGGATTTTATTCAGATAATTTTATATCAAATATACCAAATGATTATAAAAACTGTTATGGATATTCTATTAAAGATGAAGATTATAAAATTATAGATCAATATTTTGATATAAATAAAGGAAATTATACAATTGAAGAAATAAAAAATATTTTTATAAATAGTTTAAAAGAATTTAAAAAGAAATTTAATAAATTTGATGAAAATGATTTTATGTTGAAAAATGATGGACCATATATTATAATAAAATCTCCTGTTAAAATTATAGTAACAAAAATTATAATTGATTTATTAGGATTAGATGATAAAATGATTGAACCAAATGTATTAACAAAAGGAATAAAACTACCAAAAATTAGACCTTTTGATGTTTTTGAAATTCATTGTAATTTAGTTGATCCTAGTTTTGAAAATCATAAAGATCTTTCACATTTACATAAAGAATCAGAAATTCTATATTCATTTTATCCAAATGTTGAATATGGATCAAAAATTAGTGAAAAACCAAATGAAATTGATTATATTCCTTTAAAAAATATAAATAAAATTCAAAATATTGTAATATCTATTCAAGATAGTGATGGAAATCTAATAAATAATGAAAATATTAAAAGTATTGTATATTTAAGATTAAAACAAAATTTGTAATATAAAATTTATCTACATAAATAATAAAAACAATAATTAATTTAACTAACAATAATTTTATATTTAATAATGAATTAATTGTATTTAATAAACAAAATAAACCTTGGTTAAAAAAAAAATATTTGTTATATTTTAAAATATAAAAATTCTAGAAAAGTTTTAATTGATAATGTAAAAGAAAAATATATAAAACTTAAAAAATATCAAGTGTAACCAACAGTTACATTTACATAATGATGATAAATTAATTTACATAAAAATTATAGGTGTCACAAATTATGACACCCTAGAAATTGATGTACAAACATGTTTTTCAGATGCCCTAAAACAGGGCGTCAATAAAATAGATAATAAAACAATGTTTATTAATGAATCTGGTTTATATTTATTAATTTTAAAATAAAAAAAGTAGAAAACAATAAGGATAGATTAAAATTTATAGATATTTTTAGAGGGGACAATTTGTCCCCCCTATCATTTAATGAAAAACATACAAAACTTATTAAAATTAGGTAGGACCCAAAATGGGTCCCATATAAATTAGAATATTTATTTTAAAATTTTAAAAGGAGGTAACCTTATTATACAATAAAAACTTAAGGGTAACAAAATGTTACCCTTCTTAAACATTCAAAAATATTCATAAATATAATAAATTATATACAAATTTGAGACCCGTCTTAAAGACGGGTCTTACTTATAATGATAATAAAGTAAAATTTATAGATATTTTTATGTTAGATATTCAATAAATTATTGAATATATTTCAATTTATTAAAGAAAATATTTAAAAATATACATAAAATTATAGTATAAATTCAATATCATATGGTTATAAATTATTAATATAATTTTGATCATTTTCTTTAAAACTTTCTTTAACATAATTTTTTATTATATTTATAAATGGTTCTATTATAAAATTAAACTTATAATGATATACAAAATAATTTTTATATTTAAAAAGATATATTAAAAATTTATTTGATACTTTAGTTTTAAATAAATATAATTTTATATCAAAATCATTATTTATTAATTCTTTTGGAACAATTAAAATTTCCATTTATTTATAATTATTTTTATACCCCCAAGGTAATGTATTAATTTTATTTTCACAAATAAATCTTTTGTCATCTCTATTACTTAAAGCTAATTTATTTATTGTAATTGTATATAGTTCATGTTTAAAACTTCTAATACAAGTCATCTCTCTATATTGTTCTTGATCATCAAATAAACATTTCTTAAAATCATCCATATGTAATGTTTTATCAACAACACTTTTCTTGATTCCTTTACATTTTACAGGATTTTTATTATTAAATTCATAACTATATAATTTTGATCTTAAACCACAATATTCTTCTAATATTTCACCATTTAACTCATCTTTAAATTTACCAATTATTTTTTTATTCTTTTCACTATAGCATTCATGTTCTTTCATATAATCACTTGTATCAAATTCATTAATATTTTCTTTAATAATTTTATATGGATCCTTTTTAAATTCTATAAAATAACTGTCTGTGTCCATATATAATAACCTTATATTTGGATCAAACTTCTTTAATTTTTCATAATAAAATTGATACATATGTAATTTTGATAAATCAAGTACTGAAAATCCTATATAGATTGGTTTGTCAAACTTAACCTTTTCTTTTATCATATGTGAAGCAATACAGTCTTTATCAAATATACTAAATGTTTTAAAATTAGGTTTTTTTGCTTGTTTTAATGAAAACTTTTCATCACCTAATTTAATATCACATCTATTTCTAACATTTTCCATAGTCTTTCCAAAAACACTATTATTCATCAATTTAAAAAAGTCTTTTTCAAAGTCTGATGTTGATTTGGATCTTAATTTAGTATTTAATTCAATATATTTTTTCATATAGTCATCTTGATCAAATGCTATAACTCTATTGACTTTCTTTAATTTTAATCCTTTTTGTAGATAATATTTTAAGTTTCTTGAATGAATAACATAATCTTTTTTATCAAATAATGTTGTGCAAAGCTTATTATTATAATGTTCAGGTGCTAATGGTAAATCTTTATGATCATCATGTAATTCAATAGGATATTCTAAATCAACATCTAATATATATCCATATTCATCATTTTCATCTAATTCTAATATTGTTTCTTCCCATTCATTTAATGTATATGTATTAGGATTCATCCATGTTATATCTTTATAAGGTAATTTTTGACTTAAAGCCCATCCATATAGATTATTTGCATCTATATATAACATATAACTTTCAGGTTTTGTTTTATCATAATTTTTTGTATATTTATTGTTTGCTTTACAATATCTAGTTATACATTGTGAAATACCACCTCTAATACCTTTTTCAATCATTAAATACATATTATAATCACTTATTAATTCTAGTTTAATTTTTGTTAATTTTAACATAGAATCCCAAGCTAATGATGGTGATGTTAGATAATGTGCTGGATCTAATTGATAATTTTTCAAACAAACAGATCTAAAATTTTCAAATATATCAGCTAATAAAAGAACATCTTGAATATTATATAAATCTGAATAATTACCTAATGTTTTTACTTTTAATTTATTCCAGACTTTTATATAATGTTTATAATCATCATCACTTATATTTTCATTAGTTAAACAACTATAAAATTGATCTTTTTCTAATATTTTATCATAGTTTAATTTTTCAACATTATCAATAAATTCATATGGAAATATACCTTTAGAAGTTAATATTTTTAAAGTTTCATTATCATATTCAATTATATCATTTTCTTTTATAAATTTATTTATATGCTTAAATTCTTTAAGATTTTTAGCTAATTTTTCAATTGATGTAGCCATAAATCTAAATGTATCTACAAATGAGAATTTTATAAATTTTCTAGGTTTATCACCTCCAAACTCATAACCATAACCAGAATTTACTGAATAGTTTATATATTTTTCATCTGTATTAGCTAACAAATCAATTTTACCATATTTTTTAGCCAATTCTTTTATAAACAAATGTGTATCATAATTTGAACTATTATGACAGAATATAGGAATATTTTGAGGGAATTTTAGATTTAAATTACAATTAAAATGTGCAGCACCTCTAAATTTTCCTGTTAAATGACAATGATCTCTTACTTTTATTCTTTTATCATCATCAAAACCACTATTTTCACAAATATGACAAATATTTGTTTTCTGATAATTAATTTCTTCTTCAACAGTTAAATTCATAGGCTTTTTATTTTTTGAATTATATTTTTTAGCTATATATTTTGAAATTTCATCTAAATATTCAAATAATTTATTTGGTACATTTATTATTTCCTCTTCATTTTTTGCTCTATAACAAATAGGTTTATACATTTTATTAGTTACTCTAGATACTAAATAGATTGTAAATCCATATGGTTTATGTTTTTGAATTTTATTTGTATATGAGCAATTTGGATTATTTTTACAATTATCAATCTTTTCTAATATACTTTCAAAATCCATATAAATTACATATGGATGTTCAAACTTTTTATAATAATTTTTAAAACTTACAGTTTGACCTGGAAATGGCATTATAGGTCTACAAGGTTCTAATGATTTACATATTTCTAAATGATTATTCAAGTCTTTATTTTTGTAGAAATGAGTCAAACATCTTCTACAAATATATTTTTTTGTTTTATGTTTTGATAATTGAGAATATACCAATTTATTTAAATCTGTTATTAATATATAATGACAATTATTACCAATTTTATAATATAATAAATCAATTTCTAATTTTACATTATAATATTCAGATATTTGTAATGGCACTATTTTTTCATCTTCATCAATTCTATAAATATTTATTGACATTGATGGATAGTTATATTTAGAGTCAAACGATCTTTTTTCAAATAATTTAATATCTTTCAATGATATTGGATAATCAAAACCTTTAAAAATATCATCATTTATATATTTTTGATATTGTTTAACTCTTTCAGCATTTTTGTTTGGTTTATCAATAGCACATCTAATTGCATAAATAAAACAATATTCATCTTTATTTTTAAAATTTACACAACATTTTTTATTCTTAATTTCATTTGGTAATTCTATATATGATCCAGCATTTAATGAATTATTTTTAGATAATTTTAGATTTAATTCAACACATCTTTTTAATGACCAACCAGAGCCTTTTGATGGTTGATTTAGTTGTTCTCTAACTATTAATTTCTTAAATTGATCATCAATAAAATCATCTATATTTAAAATATCTGAACTTTTTATACAAAAATACATATTACTATTTTGAATTTCACCATTTACTAATTTTCTTTCATATTCACATTCTAAAGCCATCTGTCCTTTAATATTTTTGAATTTTTGTTTTTCTATCAATTTTTTTATTTCATTTCTTTGAGTTTCTAAATAATCATTAATATCTAAATCATCATTTGAATTTGTTAAAATATAATCTTGAAAATATCCTTTTAATGACGAAGCTTCTTGAATATTTATTATATTTTCTTTTGGAATTGGTTTATTTTTAAAATAATCATTTAATAATCCAATCAATTCTTTTCTAGTTTTATTAACAATTTTAATACTATTTTTAATTGCTAAATTTTGAATATATTTTAATGATCTATATTCTAAATTATTTGGATTTTCTTTAATTTTATTTAATCTTTTAATTAGTTCATCTCTAGATAAATTTTCATAATTTTTGACAGATAATTTTTTTGCAATTTCATTTAATTTTTCTATATTAAATAATGAATAATTTGTAAGATCAAATGTTTCTTTAATATTTGTTAATTCATCTAAAGTTTTATTTTTATAATTATATATATTATTATTTTTACACCAATGTTTTAATTCAAATATTTTATTATCATATTTTTGTTTATTTAATAAATGCTTAGATGAGCTATAATGTCTATCATAATTTTTATATAATATATTTTTATTACAATAAGGACAATTAATATTTTTATTTCTTCGTTCCATTTATTAGGGAGAAATTCTTTATTTATTAAAAATAATTTTTACTTAAAAATAAAACTCTTAAAAATATAAGAAGTTTTTCCACTTTTACTAGGTAATTTATAATTTAAATCATATATTTTTAAATAAAATTTGAATTTTTTTAAAATAAGTAAAATTTTTTGTTTATTTTTTATTATATTTTTAAATTTTCTAGTTTTGGTATATTTTTCTCATGAATTTTAGTTTCTAAATGTCTTGAATAATTTTTAGTCCATTTAATATTTCTTCCACATTCACAAAATTGTGGTTTTAAAAACATTTCTCTAATACATTGTATACAAATTGCATTTTTTCTATCTTTACTGTAATGATAATTATTAAAATTTGAAATATCTTTAATTTCTTTACATTTATGACATTGTTTTTCATTTAATTCAATAACTTTAATATTATCATATAATTTTTTATAATACACATCCTTACATTCTTTACAATAATAATATAACCCATCTTTATTATTTTTGTATTTATAAAATTTAGATATATCTTTATATAATTTACACCTTAAACATTTCTTTTCCATTTATATAAAATAAAATTTACAAATTGGTTTTTTTCAATTTATATTCATAAAAATTTCCAATAATATCTTCATTATTTTCATCTTTTATACTATATGTAACTGGATTTGTAATATTAATTTTAGAAATTATAAATATTTCTCTAGACCAATTATTTTTATATTTATTAGAAAATGTTGATTTTTTATTTCCAATTCTAACTCTATCATTTATTTTAAATTTTGATTTAGTTATTATTTTTGGTGGTTTATGTTTAAAAACAGTATTTAATAAATCCTTTTCATTATTTTTATTTACTTCAATTGGTTTCATTTTAATTGTTGAATGATATGAATTATTATATTCTTTAACAATTTTTGGTAAAATATTTATCCATCTATAATTTTTATTAATTTCAAATTGTATTTTCATTTTTTCATTTTGTGTTCTATTATACCTTTCTATTATACTTGATTTTTCTTCATTTTCTGTATGATACAATTTAATATCATATTTATTTAATATTTCTTTGAATTCTTTATTGATAAATTCTAATCCTTTATCTGTATGTAAAAGATTAGGTGATTTATGATTAATTTTAATTGCATCCTTAATTATTTCTTCAAATGCTTTAGAAACTGTTTTTCCATCTTTTTTCTTTAATGGTTTTGACCAAACATATTTTGAGAAAGTATCTATCACATTTAACATATATTTATAACCATCATTTTCTTTTTCATAATTTTTCATTATAATCAAATCTGCTGCCCATAAATCATCAATACCTAATGTAATTATTTTTCTTTTTAGAAATTTCTTTCTGATTTGAGCATGAATTTCATTTGCTTCAATTATTTGTTCATTTTTAGTTAATTCTTTTTTAATTATAGGTTTAACTTCTTTTTTTAAAATTTTGCTTTTATTTGTTTTACAAATTGAACATTTAGTAGCAATTCTATATAATCCATTTTTCATTTCAACAATTTGTGGATTAATATTTTTAGTTTTTTTCTTACACTTGTGACAATGAATTGGTTCATTCATTTATATATAAAAAATATTTTATACATAAATGAATTGATTCAATTCATTTATGTATAAAATATTTTTTTAATAAATGGATATGTGTTATAGATGTCATAATCAAACTAATTTTACTATTATTGGAAATTGTGTAGGATGTAATATATGTAAAAGAATTATTTATGAAAAAAAGATTAAGAGAAAAAGTAATAAGAATAAACATCTTAAACATATTTTAAGAGAATTTAACCATTTTCAACCATATAAAACACACCAATTAATTAATGAATTATATATTTTATGTATTTCCAATCATTTTGAAATAACACCTAAGAATATAAAATTATTTTTAAAACAAAGGAATTATACAAATTGGATATTTTACTATCAATTTTTAAACAAAATATACAATATTGATTTTGAATTGAATAATGAAGATAAAGAAAAAATTACACTAGTTTTTAATAAATATTTATGTTTTAAGAAAAGTAATATATCATATAAAAAATTATTACCAATGATTTTTAAATATTTAAATATGGATTTTTGTATAAAACCTAATTATGATAATAACTTTTTAACATATCTATCACAAATGAGTTTGTGATATTTTTTCCCTATATAAATGGATCTGTTAGAAGAAATTAATAATATTGGAGAATTAAGATTTAAAGAATATAAACCATTAAAAAGTTTAAATTTAAATGAAAAATATAAAATTGAAAAATTTGAAAGAATTAAAGATAAATATGGATATACAATTATTGTTGAATTAGAAAAATGTAAAATACATTTACCAAAAAGATTTACTAATATAATTGATGATAAAACTGTTAAAGAATTAAATAAAAAAGATTTAAATTTAATTGTCACTGCTTTTAAGACTTTTGATGATAAAGAAACTGCTTTAGTTAAATTTGAATAATTATTTTAGTATAATTGTATTGATAATAAATTTTAAATCATCTTGTAAAAAATTATAATTTTACTGGTTTTAAAAAACTTTTTATTCTGTAAACAATTTCATATAAATTTATGCATATTTATTAAAAATTTCATTAAATTTGCATCTTTTTTATGACAGTTTGACAAAAACTAAAAATTGGCCAAAAAATGGCAAAAATATTGCATAATTGTACTGAAAAACTGTGAAATTTGTTTGATTTTTGATTGTCTCCAAAAGTGAGCCAGGAACCCCATATTACTATCTACTCATATATATGAAAATGAACGAATAGTGTTTTTGGCTTCTGGGGACCTCAAAATGAAAAAGTAAAGTGGTCCCTGGCTTAGGTCTTACCATGGCTACTACCGTAATAGCGTATTCTCTATAGGGAAATTCGCTAAAACTATGGTTTACCATAGTGTGGTGGCTTAGAGACAATATCAGCAAGGATCGTGACCTGATGGATTAAAGCCACAGACTTTGCACGTTACTTCCATACCCTAAATACAAACAATTTATGGGGGGGTGCCCGATTTTCAGGTCCGCCATCTTGAAATACGACGCCATCTTGTTTTTCATTAGAGGAATTGAACTATTTATTGAAAATGGCCTATTATCACCCAAAAGGACACATTAACGCCATTTGGAATATAATATGTTTTGTTCACAATTAAATTTACTATAAAATGAGATAAAAACCACTTCAATAACTTAAATAGTCTTGAAGATATAAACTGTCAAAGTTGAAAATTTGATATTTTTCCTCTACGTTACATGTAGTTTTTGCTGTATATCACTCAAACGGTCAAGAGTACGTAATTGTTATAATAATATGTTTTATTCGCTGTTAAATTTGCTACAAAATGAGGTAAAAATCTCTTAAGTAACTTAAATAGCTATTAAGATACAAACTGTTAAAGTTATAAATTTGATTTATTCTTGTATGCAGTAGGTCCGTGTGTCTTAAAAGCCATGACCATTTGTTTTACCTGCACGTATTGCGTTAGAAGACTGCAACTTCGCACATCAATACTGGACTTAAAAAAGTACTTTCCAAAGGTCTTCTTGACATTTTCCTCCCAAAGGGGGTCGGCCCACAAGGAGTAAGTTGAAAATCCTAAATAAAAGGATAGGTCATGATGCGTATCAAATTAAAGGGATTTACTAGTAGAACTCGTTACCACAAACCGCTCTTTTAAAGGACAAGTGGGTCAAAAGTTATACCACTTTATAGTTTTGCTTATAGAGTTTTCATGCAAACTTTGACTGGCAGCCATTTATGACTGGATCGTTCTTTTGGGTGAGCGAATTTTCACATCGAGCAGGGCAGGTCATGACGTCATAGTTTATGCGATAGACTCATGAAGTCGATATTGTAGGTAGGCCTAGTCATATCGATATAAATATGTCTATCGATATCGGTATGAGATTGAGATTATCGCTTTTGTCCTTCATCGTCCATCCGACACTGTCATTTAATAAATGCAAATTACTCCCTTCCATTTTCTACTAGAGAGAAGTTCAAAAAACCATTATTAAAGATGCGAAACTGGCCATGATATATTAGGTATCGATAAATAAAAGGATAACATCCGTCTTAAAAATAACATTAATTAATTGATGTTTTGTTGCTTGAACCAAAGCCAACTAATGAAAAGTTGATATTTCCTAGGCCTAGTGTAATCGTTTATTAGGCAAATATTGTACTGAAATGAAGGACGTTTTTGCCCGTATTTGCTAAATTAGCATTAAATGCTCCCTCTGCGAAGGAAGACTCCCCATATTAGGAATACATAGTCCAATCAAAACATTGCTCATTCTATCTAAAGACTAAATAAATTAAGCATATGGCAAGACATAGGTTACACCCTTTAGTAGTATATGGATGGTCTTGTTACTTTTCCTCATCAACTTCAAACCAAACCCATTCTCATTGGTACATCTGATGCTTGGAGAGTATTGTACTTTACCTCCGAACCTGAGGTTGAACAGAAGTTTTCTATTTTGCCACTGTTAATTAAATGCAAAATTAATACAACAAATACTCATTCACTGGTAACTTAAAAACCTTCCGAAAAATAACAAAGGCTGTTTAATAATAAAGACAATATTGATGAATTTCTTAATTTTGTAACGGCTGCTATAATAGTTAAATGAAAAGTTTGTAACATGTCAATTAAAGGAAAAAAAAACTAATCATACTTAAACAATTTTAGCTATTTTTACTGTATTAAGACCAGGTAAGGTAGGTCAGAGTCCCTATAAAGTTACGTCACGTGTTCGAACCGTCGAAAAATATACTCAAACCATTGACTTTAGATAGCCAATGCTCAAACGCTCGGAGGTCGAAAAGCTGGGCCGAAAAATCCACGAATAACACTCGGAAGGTAAGGCCTAATGATTCCATTACAAAAATGTTTAAGAAAGCTTAAATTAAATAGCCTATACTAAACGGGAAACCCCATCAGTAGGCCTATAATGAACATTTCTTTAGGCCCATAAAACTTAGGCCTAAGTGGCATTATTGTTGTTAAGCTTACAAGTTTTGAAAACAACAGAATATAACTTCATAATCCTGTTAAAGGTTAGTAAAAAGTCACTATACGAATTTGCATAGTTAAATTTATTTTCCGATTGGTTCTGTTGTCACTTTGCCTTCTTCCATTTTCGGACGAGCAGTGATGCAAGGATGACTGGATCAGGACTCTACTGACCAAGGAAGGGGAACAGACAACAGAAAATGGAGGATTTCGATTATACCGAATATCGAAACCAGATCAAAGAACCAATAACTTTCTTCCGTACGAAGCTCAACTATGACGTCATGACCTGCCCTGCTCGATGTGAAAATTCGCTCACCATTCTTTTGAACTCCAGATTACGGCAACGTGTTTTACTGATTAAGACCTTTAATTTGATACGCATCATGACCTATGCTTTTATTTAGGATTTTCAACTTACTCCTTGTGGGCCGACCCCCTTTGGGAGGAAAAAGTCAAGAAGACCTTTGGAAAGTACTATTTTAAGTCCAGTATTGATGTGAGAAGTTGCAGTCTTCTAACGCAATACGTGCAGGTAAAACAAATGGTCATGGCTTTTTAGACACACGGACCTACTGCATACAAGAATAAATCAAATTTATAACTTTAACAGTTTGTATCTTCATAGCTATTTAAGTTACTTAAGAGATTTTTACCTCATTTTGTAGCAAATTTAACAGCGAATAAAACATATTATTATAACAATTACGTACTCTTGACCGTTTGAGTGATATACAGCAAAAACTACATGTAACGTAGAGGAAAAATATCAAATTTTCAACTTTGACAGTTTATATCTTCAAGACTATTTAAGTTATTGAAGTGGTTTTTATCTCATTTTATAGTAAATTTAATTGTGAACAAAACATATTATATTCCAAATGGCGTTAATGTGTCCTTTTGGGTGATAATAGGCCATTTTCAATAAATAGTTCAATTCCTCTAATGAAAAACAAGATGGCGTCGTATTTCAAGATGGCGGACCTGAAAATCGGGCACCCCCCCATAAATTGTTTGTATTTAGGGTATGGAAGTAACGTGCAAAGTCTGTGGCTTTAATCCATCAGGTCAAGATCATTTCGTTAAGCCACCACACTATAAGTGATGGGACGGATTTGGGATACAGTTTGTCATAAAATGATGAGTATAGTTTTTTTCAAAATTAAAAAAAGGACATACATTATTTTAACAACATTAAAAAGGATTTGATTAAGTTTTCACAAAGAATCGTTCTCGAAAAAGAGACGGTAAACTTAATTGAGATTCAAATACACTTTATTCAAAACCAATCAGACATAATCGAAGAAATCGAATGACAAGCGATGGGGATTAAATCCATCGTAAGCTCTAATGGAAATTAAATCCAACATGGCGACACTTCATCGCCCTCGTAATACCTAGAGGTCCGAACGTTTTACGCATATCTGCTGGGGATATACTATACAGGTTTGTAGATACATGTCGTAAAAGATTGTAAATTTGTTGTACAGATTTGGAGATATGCCGTAACAGTTATAGATGCACAGTATCTTTAAATATGTTTCCTCCAAAGGTGAGATATTCCATGCTAATTTATTGGGTTTATACCATCAATTTAAACTACGTACGTATTTAACGTATATGTAACTCATTGCCATCTAAAATTTAATAGGTTGTCAAAATGTGCACACTTGCATTGTGTCGTGTACCGCTCAATGCTATTTAGGGGGATTTGATGGTTGTAACAAAACTGTGACACTTCATATTAATGCTATTTGATTTACTCCTTGTGCTTGAATTTGTCATAAACACTTTCATTGTTGTCGATCGTTTATTTGTATACAACTAACGTAATTTGTCTTTTTTCAGGTATGGTTTTACTGAGTTGCAAGTATAATATTGTAAGTATAATAAATATACAACAAACATTAACTGTTACCGCTACCACAGTATGCCTCAACTTATATCACTATATCACTATCTTGAGACAGGGGCCTCAACATAGTGGGTATTTTAACCTGAATATGAATATGAGTGTAGGATGATTGTGGCGCGATCTTGTAGTCTTGTTAAGGCCGACGTTCTCCTTATAGACAGGACTGTTAATTAATAGCCCAACAGCCAATGGTATCTAGAGACCTACAGTTTAACGTATATATACATAAACATTTATAGCGGGATAGCACCGCCCCCGCGGATACTGTCCATTACCCTCGTGGACGTGTCCATGTCCAGTTTATGTGTTTGTTTTCATCCGCGACCCCCATCGCGTTTTGTTCAATTACCGCGCGTCCAATCAATGTTGTACCGTTGATTAAAACGTATCAAACTATTAACTTTTCAGTTGCCGCGTTCAATTATTTTATTGTACCTATCAACCGCTGTTTTAGTATTTAAATACTATATTTTTTATGGTAAAAAATTTGTGAATACTGGTGGGCTAACTTTTTTTGTAATTAACCGGCTATGCAATCGAGATTTGAAAATATATATATATATTCATATATTTATATAATATATATATTGGTATATTTGTATATATTGAAAATATTTGTTTGCTAAGCAGGTTTATCTTAGAAATTATAAGTTAAAATTAATTACTATGTTTAATAGAAGAAACAGATAAAATATCCCGCAAACAACACTAACCTAAATAGAAATTTAGATTTTTAAATAAAAAATTTTTTTGGTTTTTTAGGATGTTAAAAAGTTCTCATTTACACGCGAAAGAACACATAGTACTACATTTTGAAGACAGCTAGCTAGATGATAATAATCTTACAAACAGGTTTCTCGTATTAATTCATGATTAAAATCTTACATTTTATTTTTTTAACTCCTATATTTTATATGGTTTGTATTTTAGTCTATACAGTATAAATTTAGAGAAGAAACCTTTCGCCTTACACTCGAGGGAAATTTGCCGCGCTAAACCTCATTGACTAACCTACTCTTTTCCAATGCGTTTTAGTCCTATAGCCTAAGTTTAATAGACCTTTCTTACCTTCGAACATTACTCTCGTACTTTTCATGGGCGTAATCTCATTAACCAAGACGACTTTTTAGCTAGTTTAATCTGCCTTCATTTATAATTTTTGTTAACTAGAGAGACTTATGTTAACTAAGTCTCCCATTCCTTCTGAGCTTTATTTTATTGGAACTCAAAATTATACAACCATTGACTATAGATTTTATACACAAGCCTATAAGTCAAGTACAAGTGTGTCTATCATCAATAATGATACAACTGCTTTTATAAACCACTAGTTTGCCCCATTAGAACTTTTCACAAAACCATTTTTGTTGAAACACATTCCTTATACATTCGCCTCATTTTTATCAGAACAACCCCCCGCACTACTATCTAGATCCGTGTACTCCTATACACGTACAGCAATAAACATTCTGTCATGCAAGAGCTTCGGGCACACATGCGATATGGCTTGTGTTATATCGATTTGGCTATCTGCGTTGTTCTCAACCTGTTAACCTCCTCCATTCATTTGTATTTTTGATGTCTACATATATGAATTCATTGATAAACCCATGGGTAAACTCATAGACGTATAAGACAATCGATTTATATTTTTAGAGACGTTAAATTCTAACATTAGTGTAATAAATTAGAACGACTTCAACATAGAAAAACCAACCAGGTACCTGGTTGGTTTTTCTGATTATAACTTTTTTAAGCATTTACGACTTATCTTCTGTCATTCTTTTTACGTCCCTTTTTGTATTTTTTCAAGTATTTTTTGCGCTAGTTATATTATGATTTTAGATGTGTAGCCTTAAAAAAGAATCTTGTGTGTTATCTCTTTTGAAAAAGGCGAGTTTATTTCTAGTTTTTTATTGTTTAATCCGAACTTAGAAGCCATCAGGAAATTGGTCCGTCTGGCATTATTTTTGGACATTTTACAGAGACTAGGGCTATACACTTACTGCAGTGTACACAAGTAGTCGTTCGCTGCAAGCTATTGTAACACTAAGATATGACGTTTGGCGGCGCTCCAGTGCGGTGCATGAACCAGTGCAACTTCCGTTGCCTGACTTGACTCCGTTTGTTTCAAACATCAACTACAACAGTCTGCATTTACATTTATTTTTAAAACGTTTATTTTCGGGTTTCTTTTTTACTCATCATATTTTTAATTTTTTTTTAGACTTTACTTTTTTCAAATATCAAAAATATATTTTTACCGCTGTTGTAACTTACAAATATTTTGTAAGTATACAACTGAATTTCTGTTGAAAGACGGATGAAGTTTTTTAATTTAATAACGTAATTTATTGTGTATCGAATCCTATACAATTAATACCAAAGTTGTTACAGTTAAATTTCTGTTTGGAAAAGTATCTCGAAGCGTTGTACAACTACTAGTAAAGATTTCAAAAACTCCATCCAAGAAGGCCTATGTTTATCTTATTCCAAAATTGGATATGAGTGACGGTTCATGAATATAAAATTAATTAAGCGTGCTATAGCGTTTAAGTTGCACCTTAACACCGCAGTCTCCCCTCCCTCCTCTATCCTCAGGTCGAGTACGGATTGTGCGGAGTGTGCAGTTACTTATTCACGACGCCATAGTCGGTTCGTCAACAGGTAGCGGCACAGTTGCACCGTGGTGGTAGTGTATTGTGTATTGTGTAGCGACTGCGGGTCGTCGCGAGGTTCTCGTAAACAATTAACACCTCCCCAAGGCCCTCCCTTGTTGCACGACTAGCGTCATCAATTAGCGAGAAGCACCGCTCCGTAGAGAACTGCGGGATGCTACTGCTCAGTTCGGGTGGAGCCGACCGAGATGACATAATGACAAATGTTTGGAACGCTCTGCTTCTGACAAGTGTTTTATTTCAGCAAACTTGTACGTGTTTATCTTATTACTGTAATCATACTCGTATATTACACAATTCGTCGTTCTTGGTAATTTGGTTGAGTATTAATTTTATTACAATAATAATAATGAATATGAAGAAGTTTAATTTAACACCTTTATCGACATTAAAGTAGATGGTCGATTCGTGTCTGCGGTTCCTACACGTTGTTCGGGACGAGGGAGCTTGTTGGGGAATTTGTATGGAAATTGCAGAGTCCCTACCTCCTAAAGATGTAAATTATGGTAAATACTCGATTCTCAGGAACGTTGAGAAATATTTTCCATTTACGTTTGTATTTCTGATATGTCATAAAAATCTGGTGTTTATGTTTATTAATGATTATTCTTACTCTAATAAAGCAGAATAAAATTAAAATTTTTAAGTCTGAATAAATGTTTAAAAATACTTCTCAGAACTATTCAGAAGTTCAAACATCCTACTGTAATTGTTTAAGATTGAACAAACCCAGCTTAAATCTCCCTTGTGACAGTTTTTTAAAGTGTAATTAAAATAGTAAAGCAATCTCCCCATAATTACTTTGAATAATCAATTTAGAGCGTTTCTTGCATGTCTTATCCTCTTTTCATTACGAACCTTAGCTGTGGAAACCCGCTCCGTACAATGCTTAACTTGACGACTGAATTACAGTAGTGTATCATATTTTGCATATATGAATATGTTGTATGCGCGTAGAGAGGCCAGGAGTGTTGTGATCCGTCACCTCCATGTATGTTCGTTGTATCCGTAGCGAGCTCATTAATGCGGGCTCAGCCGCCAGCTGATCACCCCGGACGTGACTGAGCATACCGGGCCGGTCTCACCCTTCACCTTCACCAGTCACCTTCCAACCCTTCCATTCTACCGTCCAACTAATGATGCCGTCACTCAACAACTACTGATTCATTGATAATTAATAGCTGTTTAAGTTGTCTGATAGATAGATCTATAAATGTGAAAGTTAAACCCTGTATTATTATTATTGTCTCAATACCCTATACATTACTTTGATATTACGTGGCCCAAGTCGCTCACGTTGAATAACATGCCCATTCGTATTTAAACGACGATTAGTTAAAATTTTGATTAATTGCATTGTGTAATCACATTTTTCGCCATTGAAAAATAAAAATTACAATTAAAGATTTACATTTGTGTCAAACCTCATGCTGTCAAGTGACTGCTGTTGGTTATATTAAAATTATATATTTTTGTAGATAATTTTAAAAACTGGCTTTACACAACATTGCTAAGTTTGAATAGGGGATTTTTTTAGCGAATTTCCCTATAGGGAATACGCTATTACGGTTGTAGTCACGGTAAGACTTAAGCCCGGGACCATGATACTTTTTCGTTTTGAGGTCCCTAGAAGCCAAAAACACCGTTCGTTCAAATTGATATATATGTATATATATATATATATATATATATATATATATATATATATATATATATATATATGTGTGTGTATGTATGTATGTGTCCGTGAACACGATAACTTTTGAACGGAATCTCCGATTTTGATGAAATTTGGTACAGGGGTGTAAGCCAGCGTCTACTAGGTTGAGTTCGCGAACCAGAATGATCGGACCATGGGAACAGGGTTTTATGGGGTTTCAAAAGGGTAAAAAATGAGTTTTTAGCTTTTTTTCCTTTTATTTATGAAATTCAACAATTTCAACTTAAACCATTAAAAAGAGCTTAAAAAAACAAACAATCTAGTATTTTGAATTTTTTACGTAGCATAAATCGTTATGGAGAAAATCCAAAAACTATGTTTTCCATGTTATTCTTATGGGAAATTAACAAAACCTTCTATCTTGCTTATTTATAGACATATCTTGATAAAATTTAGTAAGTACATTCATTCGGAAGCGTTCAACTTATATTTGCTTAGAAAACCCATATGGCGGCAAACCTAAGTACTCACCCCTATGGGGTTTATTGGGAAAATAAAAAGAACACCATAACCGGATAAAATTTGGTATGTACATTCACTAGGTAGGGTTTAACTTATATTTACCAACAAAACCCATATGGCGGCAAACCTACATACTCTCATCCCCATGGATTTTATGGGGAAATAGAAAATATACCAAGATTCCATTGGAAATTCGCTGAGTACGCAGGTCTGCTGCGACGGGGGTATTTCTATTCGTCGCAGGAGTATATTGTGTAAACCACTGATGTATACTACGGTACTAGTAATACATCATACTCATATTATTCTATATATTAATACGCAAGCATGTTTCATTTCCTCCTTTTTTCTCAGCTCGTGGGCATCGTAGGAGAAATCCGAGCATACCGTTAGAAAGGTATAGTCCTGTAGATGAGCAGAATCCCATTCTAATTCACATCGGACTCCAGGGCTACGCCCCACAGGCTTTCAAAGTTCCAATGTTAAACTTATGGGGAAATTAAAATTGGATGAATCATAAGACAGCTGTTGTAAAACAACTGCTAGAAAATTAGGAAGAACACATGTTTAGTTCTAAAATGTTTTTAAGCTTCTTGGGTCCAGATCAACTGAAATTTTGATCGAATTTCGATCAGTAGGCGATCTCTAGTCTATATATTAATACACGCAAGCATGTTTCATTTCCTCCTTTTTTCTCAGCTCGTGTGCATCGTAGGAGAAATCCACGCATACCGTTAGAAAGGTATAGTCCTGTATATGAACAGAATCACATTCTAATTCACATCGGACACCAGGGCCACGCCCCACAGGCTTTCAAATTTCCAATGTTAATCTTATGGAGGTAGGAGACTGATTGAATCATTATACAGCTGTTGTAAAAACAACTGGTAGAAAAACAGGAAGAACAGATGTTTCAGTTATAAAATGTTTTTAAACTTCTTGGGTCCAGAGCAACTGAAATTTTGATCGAATTTCGATCAGGAGGCGATCTCTAGTCTCTATATATTAATAGGCAAGCATGTTTCATTTCCTCCTTTTTTCTCAGCTCGTGTACATCGTAGGATAAATCCGAGCATACCGTTAGAAAGGTATAGTCCTGTAGATGAGCAGAATCCCATTCTAATTTACATCGGACTCCAGGGCTACTCCCCACAGGCTTTCAAAGTTCCAATGTTAATCTTATGGAGAAAGGAGAATTGGATGAATCTTAAGACAGATGTTGTAATAACAACTGCTAGAAAATTAGGAAGAACAAGCAGATGTTTTGTTCTAAAATGTTTTTAATCTTCTTGGGTCCAGATCAACTGAAATTTTGATCGAATTTCGATCAGGAGGCGAGCTCTAGTCTATATATTAATAGGCAAGCATGTTTCATTTCCTCCTTTTTTCTCAGCTTGTGTGCATCGTAGGAGAAATCCACGCATACCGTTAGAAAGGTATTGTGCTGTAGATGAGCAGAATCACGTTTTAATTCAAATCGGCCCACGGGGCTACGCCCAACAGGCTTTCAAAATTTCAATGTTAATCTTATGGGAGAAGGATAATTGATTGAATCATATGACAGCTGTTGTAATAACAGATGCTAGCAAATGAGGAACAGATGTTTCATCTATAAAACATTTTAAAAATAATTGGCTCAAGATCAACTGAATTTTTTGTCGAATTTCGACCAGTGGGCGATCTCTAGTAGTAATAATTATAGTAAATGATAGTAATACTGTAGTACTACGGTATCAATGGTGCAAACCCGAATGTATAACCTGCAAAGATCCTCAGCTTCAGCATTAGAGCCAAGCGCAACACTGTAGACTGGAAAGGCTACAGCGCCCTAAAAGCAACTTATTGCCTGTTAAAAGGTCGTTATTGCTCCATGTTTCATAGTAGGCATATCTCATCCACTTTAGCACTAGTCAAGCGAAATTTCATATACTATACTGTGTAGAGCGCTCTAGGAAGTTACTTTTGCCAGTTTAAACGTTTTACAGTAGCAGTAGCATATTCTGGATAAGCTCAACGCCAGACAAGGACAACATGGTAGAATCTAGAGCTCTCTGGAAATAACTTGTTGCCATTGTAAACGTAGCCAGAGTAGCGTGTTTCTCGCTCGAGTCAATTAATGTTAATAGCTCACAATGAAAACATAGTGCGAGGTCTGCAGCGGCGGCGGAACTGAGAAATTGGCGTATCCTCCTCCCCCTACCGGCCCCAACCCCCCAGTCCCCCAGTCCTCCTGGTCCCCCGGGCCTCCATCGTTACCACAACAGCCTGGCTTAACCGCTTTTAATTTGATTTCGCCCGCGGGCTCAACCGCTAGGACAATATATTACATGGTAGGGTGGCAAGTAAGACGAGTAAGTGGTTTCAAATTGCCTCGATAAAGCTTGGGACTTCCTTCAATCTTCCTGGTTAAGACTTTGTAGTAAATAAGGGACCTAATAAAAACACACATTTTAGTTTAAGCTATTTTCTGTAGCATAAAAAATCTCTTACTCGCAGTTCACTACCATTTTTCAAAGACCTTGTTAAAAGAGTTTGATTGTGATTAATTTTTTTATATATTGCATAACTGAACGCTTTTAAGACTTGATCAAAGCTGGATATCCTAGAAACTAATTTTTTGCAGCCAAGACGAATAATTACTTGAACAAGTACCTGAACTTCTGAGTACAACAGAACATTATTACAGTACAGATTTACAGTACAGAACTTGACGAATAAATTACAGTAGTGTATCATATTTCGAATGTATGATCAGCTCCTTAACATATCAACACAATGGTGCAAAACCATTAATTATTCTTTGACGTTCAAGTCTTTCGAGTTTTAAAAGTTGTCACATCTATTTGCCAAAATCCAGGCAACTTTTTTATGCTGAAATTTTACAATATTTTTCATGAAACAGATGCTCGGCCTTTTAATTACAAGTTGAATGAAAATCCAATTTTAGAGTTATACATTTTTTTGTAGTAGTAATAATTTTATTCCTCCGACAAAGTTTTAAATTGCATGGGAATTTACAAATTAAATTAAAATTTTTGCACTTATTTACAATTTTACACATTCCCACTTGATTTTAATTTCATTTTCTCTATACCTTTTCGTTATTCTAAGCTCATTTGAAATTTTTTTCTTTTTTTTATTAAAAATTCTGCTAAGCAGCACGAACCCTATAGTTTTTACTGAGCGGTTAATTGTCTTTCAAGCTGCAAGTACTCTCAAATCAAAGGGACGTCATTTTAATTGTTTCCACATCGCTGGAACGAGTAAAACTCTGTTAAATCAACGACGGACAGCTCTTCGTCGTTGTTTGTGATGTTGAATTTTCTTTTTCAGAACAAAAAAATATGTTAGGCATTTTCCTCTTACAATAAGATTTTCTTTTAAGTTGTGGCTTTACTCTTAACATTAAATAATCACGATATGTAACTGTTGTGAGAATATATTCGTAGCTGCGTCTTTTTCGTTTAGATATTAATACAATAAATAATGTAAGAAAAATCTGTGCTAATTTTGAAATATATTACGTTTCTACAATTTAATAATACTGTATAGGTTACACTACTTCTATACAGTCTTTCAAAAGGAAGTGAGTTAACAAGTGATGTCTAGACATTGAACCTTGAATACATTTTAGTTCAGTGAACTGAACCCTATTTTAAATTGGCTAAATTGAAAGAAATTGGTCTGGAAGGTAGGCGATTTCTGTCTCCATTTCAAATTACCTTTCAGCGTGGAGATGAGGTACGACTAAAATGCAAATGATTCGTTTGTGCATTAAGTATTAGATTTCATCCATGTTTATTTGTAGGCCCTACCCTCTTTGTTTACTATTTTTTGCAATCTTTCATTAAGTTGTAAAAAGTTAACAAGTTGTTGAATTATTTACTGTTGCACAAATATTTAGATTTTGCATAACGAACTAAAACCAGTTGTATTGTATAAACCGAGTTTAGCGCGCTTCACACTGACGAGAGGGGGCGAAGTTTTTAGTAAAGCACGTTAAATTCGGTTTTACGTTAAATTTTGGCTGTTCGGATTGTCTCCCTGATAAAGCTAACTATAGGATACTTATTGTTTAAAATTCATTGTTTGTGAATAGTCGCCGAATTACGAACATGTTTTTTAAATGCTAAATACCTGAAAAACTTAATATTTTAAAATATACACCATCGGTAATATCTTAGAAAATACACGTACTACACTGAGAAAAAACAAATTTTTCAGTAGAGCGGAAATTTTTTTTATGATTTTTTTTAAATGAGGGCTTAAAGCTTTCCAATTAATATACATCATGAATTATTTGTGCATTTTGAGTTCAGGTGATCCTTTTTGTAATTCAATGTTTCCCTTTAAGATTTTCTTTTCAGAGCGGGGTCAGTTTTCGTATGTTTATCAAATCAATCAATCGAAATCAAATTGGTATGTTTTCATAATTATCAACGTTTTACCATACGATCCCAGGATAGTGTCCGAAGGTGAAAGGGGAGTAGTTTTTAGTCAATAGTCGGCAGGATTTTTGTAGGAGTCCCACACTACAGGTTGGCCTCCTGTGTGCGTAAAAGCATGGTTTATTCTCTCCCTATGGACGATATTCAATTTTAAAAACCCTGTGTTGTATATATTTATTGTGCTATGTGTTGAAAAACATACCATGGAAAACTTGTACCGATTTATCGGTGATGTTGTGCATTGGGAGCGCGAGTGGGCAGAAGCTAGATAACCGCGGTGTAGGGAGGTGTTTGTTGTGATGGGTCATATCTGTGTGTCAGCCGCACACACCATCAGCGGTATCGCCGTCACCGTCACCGTCAACACACATACAGTCAACACATGTTCACAACCCACAACATGTCCATTCTGACACGTTGATATTGGATTTTCATGATTGACATTTTTTGGAACTGACTTCAAACTGTTACAGGTTTTAGGTGCAGTTTGATAAATATTTTCTACATTATTTTAATTAACTTTTCACGTAGTCTAACAAAACAAATTGTTTGGTAATTAAGAGCACACATGGAGAGTAAAAACTCTCAGTATATTCTCGAATTACTCTTTCCTCGGTATGAAATATATTCCTTTCTGAATTTGGATTATAGTTTCGAAAACTTAATTTTACCTCCCAAGTCCCTTTTCATAAATAAAAACACTGTTTCTGGAGTAGTTATATTACTTACAGTATTTAAACCAACAGCCGAAATTCTTAATTTTAGTCCATCTTTATTCTTTTGTAAGCGGGGGAGGTATTCTGTTAGTCCGCGTGGGCTAAGGTAATCGCAAACCTACTGTTAGCTCACGATGAATCTGGTGGGGGTTATCATTCGACCTGACGTTTGTCGTCCAACCCGGCCCACCAAGGCAGTGATGTCAATGCTCTGCGTTAGCCGCTTTACCCGTGTTTCCGCACATGTACGGGCTCCCACGTTAATCCCGTACATCCCTCCCCCCCACCCGGCCACCCACGGAGCTGTGTATACACTCGCCGAAATAATTAGGGTCTCTCTTGAATAATGTCACAGTATTATATTAACGCTAATATGCAATTCTTTTTTATATTAAAAATGAAATTGTTTTATTGGTTGAAATTGGTTTAAACCGGTTCTGTTGTTGAGGTGAAATTCAATTGAATGAAAATCAAAATATTGAGACTGAAGAAGACTTATCGGGTTTTTATTTTGAAGAAATGATACCTCCCTCGGACAAATCAGTTTTCAACTTTTTAACGTGTTGTGGAGCTACTTTTAAAGTTCATTTTACAATTTCAACGAGATATGATATCCTTAACAAAATTACTTGCGAAAAAAGACGTTTTCTGTTATCTAGGCATACTATCTTTGCATTATAAGTATGAATCAATTTTCAATCCGTTAGTTTTCAAAATATTCTATTTAGTTCGCTGATGTAATATGATTAATATGTGCACTTTTTCGTATTGCCAACAGTTTAAAATTACCCTCTATCACACATTTAGAAAATGTTGTAAACTTGCAATACGGTTCCCGGTTAATTCAAACCAGAGTTTATACTCATAAGCTGAATAGGCCTAATAATTGACCGGATAGTTTTGATGATCGGTAAACATTTTAATAATTTTTTCTTACTATCGCTAATTATATCGGACAGTCCGGTTTCATTCCGTCAAAGACTATACTAATATGTAGGCTATGGCATTATACAAAAAACCTGTCTTAAAAACTAATCGCTTAAGTATCAATCGGTATGCTTTTAAAGTATTTAAGCTCTTGAAATTTAAGGGGAAAACCAATCGTGACATTTAAAAAATAACTGCTCAAACAAACCCTTAAGGTTGGATGTAACAGCGCACAAAACTGGCGGCTTAAGGTTCGCGTCTTGTGTGGAAATGTCAGAGGTTTGACGTACCCGAGGAGCCGCACATAAATCATAATCAACATAGCAAATTATGAGGCATCTGCTAAACTGCCGCATCCTTTATGTCTCGAACATGGATGTTTCAAGATTACGTAATGAGCTTGGATTATGGGTAATTTTTACTATACAGAAACCGTTTAAGGTAACCGTTTGGTAAGTGCACTTATAGTTCGCTGCAAAGGAAAATTAAATTTCCATAATATTGTTTTAATCTACGTCATCATCATCATCAATTATTTGTAAAGCAATGGACAACACATGTCACTGTACAATGTGATTAGTTATAAAACAGATGACATTTCAGAGGTGTTATATTAAACACCCTTTCGTTTCATTTCGTCAAACTTTATTTAATTTATGTTTAATAATATAATTTTTTGACGTTCTGAGTTTGGGTTACTTACTTAGCGTATTATAAAAAAATACTGTCAAAATCCAATTGGGTTTTATAGTGTTATTTTGTCATGGTTCCTGTAAAGTCTGGTTGTTCCAAATTCCCTATAAACATGATATACCGGGTGTCCACAAAGTCTTGCCCTAATAAAGAAACCTAATATAGTATAAAATAAAAACAAATGATGGTGTAATAACGTTTCATTTTATTTTTTAACAAGTGATCTTACAAGTTCTCACCTTTCTTACAGCTACTGGTATATGTACAAACTCAATACACCTCTTTAATGCGCCTTGGGTTACTTTTAAATCTTAGGCAACTTTTTAGTTCGTTCCAAATTTGGTTAACATTTCCTACGTGGCATACAATCCTTTCACTAAAAATTTGACTACTCTTGATACTTTCTTACATTAGGTGCACGTTATCGACTATAAAAGTTAAATGAGTTTCGTAGCTCCATATACCACATTGTCACTTCTCTTGCTCACTCATTCAAAATGTTGTGATTCTTCTTCATTGTAAGTAAACTGCATTGTTTTCAATCAGTTGAATTTAGGTGTCACAAACTTAATAATAAAAAAATGAAAAACTACATTTAAATTATCTTGAAAACATTATGTGTTTATCCATGCCCGAGCCCCAATGGTTTCCATACAGCAAAGGTATTGAGCAAGGTAATCAGAGCAAGACTCTATGGACACCCGGTATTTTATTTCACCAGACTAAAGTTCGTATACAAAAAGAGCCAATGTTGTAAATGCGAAAGCCTACCCGGGCGGCTCACCAAACTGTCATTTAGTTTAATATACCCAAAGTAACAACAATAGGTGTTTCTCCAGATCCACAGTTGACGATAATAGTGGCAGACGAGGACGAGGAAGGTCTGTGGAGATGAGGGAAAGTCGCCGCGGATCGTATAAGGCGGCGACGGTGACAGTTGTTTCTCCTTATTGTAATTCCAAGAGACATCGCTCCTGCCAATAATATCAATTTCCTCGTGAACGCTACGAATTCTAAGAGTGCGAAGTGCCTTTTTCTAGACCCATTTACTTCCATCTGATGTCTTTCCTGTAAATAAAAAACATATAGCTATCCATCCTTTTTAGTTATACAGTACGGTACAATAAGTTTCTCTATGCTGTATTCATATGTAGTTGATTTAAATATTTATGTAATGATAAGAAAAGCGTGAATTACCTGGTGGTATGTAATTTTCGATAAAATGGCTGTAGCCATAAAACGTCCACTTTTTTTACCTGTTCCTGAATGTGTGTCTTTCGTGGGCTACCAATCTCATAGTCAAAATTTCATTCAAGATTTTTTACTACATGTGAGAAATTTGGGTATTCAAGGATCTAATATTAACATTATATCCTCAAACAAATTTTGGTGAGTAGTTTACTTCTTAATTTGTACTTACAGATGCTTTATACAGTTTTTAAACGACCATTTCTTAAAGTATTATATGTTCTATAAACACCAAGTTTACCAATTAACACTCATAAACTAAATTTGGCTTTATTTTATCGTTTTATACATTGTTTCTTACCACAGTAAGAACTCGTGAAATAATTGATAGATGGGTTGGTATGTAATAGAACAAGTGTGGAATTTGTTATTTTTTCGCGGCAAGCGGCGACGACAGGCATTACACCACGCTGGTGACAGTTATTGAACCTCCGGTGATTTCTAATGGCCGCCGCGAGCGAGCGATAAACTAGCTGTACTGTAAACAACCTACGATAAACTCCGAGGTGCTTGCGGCGCGGCGGCGGCACAACGCGGCGGCGCGTGGGCAAGGTCAGCACCGGGGAGCAATACCTGTTGCTAAACAAACAGTCAAACAACCTCGTACCTTCCACTTACTTGTTGATTGAGACATGACTGTGACTTTCGTCAGAAAAAAGGAATGCACACCACGATCATTGATTATCATCGATGACCCCGGCTAAAATATGTGGGAGTGATTATATAAGCAGGCTGTAATTGCTCACAAGAAGAAGAAGGAAAAATACAGGCATCGATTTACAGATCACTTAATTACTGTAACAAAGAAAAATGTAATGGTGTATTTGTGTCTATGTAACACAGATTTTAACTCGAGAAGACTTTTTTGTACGGTATTGTATAGTGAAATCGCAAGATAAATTTAAAACAAATGTTTTATAATATTGTTATAAAGTTTTGTATATTTATATATGCTATTAAGGTAGCATAGATATACTTGGTAATGTTTTTTAGAAATTGTCCTTAAAGGGCAAACCGGTTTCAGGAGGATTGGGCTTGTAAGGAAATTGTACTTTATGTAATTGTCGCACTTACACAATGAAGAACGGTTTGTACCAGATTTCTGCAATTTGAATCCCTCAACCAACCAACATGCAAGACACTTTGATATCAAGAGGAAAACACGCTTTTTAATTTATTTGTCATCTTTCCATCGGTTTATTAAATTATTTTCAGTTTTTACTTTTCATCTTTACATGCTCTGCAAAATACAGTACGTCTGCAGTACTCTGTGACTGCGAGTCATTTCTACCATTGAAAATGTTGGCATCAGCGACAGCCGATATGAAAATGGAAAATATTATTATGATAGCCTACATTAAATTACATTAAATGCGTAATTATGATATGTTACGAAACTCAGTGAACATTTTAATATTGTAATTGAGATTACTGTACGCCCATCTAACACGACAAGAAATGTGTTATCTGTTTCTCAACCGGACAAAGAGTTTTATTAAGACACATTATTCGTGGCGTGCCTCTAAATTGTTAGTAATTAAAGAACAAGTGCTATGCAATTAATATCATCCTAATCATCCGATATCATTATTAATATAATAAATTACTCCATTAGATTATAATTCCGAGTGTGTTCCGCCTACCGGTCAGTGTCCGAGCCTGCCGTCCTGGTGGTCGCCGGAGTCATCCCTGTCAAGCTCTTGGCAGGGGAGAGGAAAGCGATTTATCAGAGACAAGGCGAGATCGGCAAGGACACGGCAAGAACAGAAGAGCGCTCCCGAACCTTCCAGCAGTGGCAACACAGCTGGGAGCACGACACCCGAGGACGATGGACTGCGCGACTTATCAAGCAGGTCCAACCATGGGTGGAACGGCGGCATGGGGAGGTGGACTACTACCTGACCCAATTTTTGACAGGTCACGGCTATTTTCGGTCGTACCTGAACCGGATGGGAAAGACCGGTTCACCGGAACACACATTCTTCCGCTGTCCCCGTTGGGAAGGGCCCCGCCTGGAGGCCACACAAATCTTTGGTGCATTTTCGGTGGACTCGGTCTGCCAAAAGATTTTGGAGGATGAGGGCAACTGGGATTGTTTGTCACAGTTTGTCCGGGGCATCCTCCTGGAAAAGAAAACCGATCTAGACCGTGAAGTGGCCGAGATCCCTTGATCGAGTGGTTGGATAAGGAGCGAGCCCCACGGGCGTAAGCCAAATTTAGGCCTAGCCTGACGTAATGTGACAAACAATTCCAGGTTAGATTCCTAAAGAGTAGAGGAGGTTTTTTAGTGGGTAAACCCGTTTTTAGGGGAGCCCCACACTACAGGCTGGCCACCTGTGTGCGTAATGCATTTTCCGCCTCTCCCCCCCCCCCCAAAAAAAAAAAAAAAAAAAATTAGATTATAATTATAACTCCCAACTATTGTGGAAGTAGTATATAAAAATGTTTAACTTAGTTTAACTCTGCATCTGTTATAATGATTTGACATAAAAGAGTAATTCAATTAACTGCTAAACGATGCGCATTTTGTAGATTACGACTAAAATAATGAAAAATTAGTAAATAATATTAGATTTTGTTACAAAAGACAACAACAAAAAGTTTGTTAAAAAACCTAAGTGAAAATGTAGAGATTATTCATGGAAGAGATGTGTCTGAGTGAGAGTGGGACACATGTTGTATTTGCTCGGTCCGGAGCGGTGGAGACGGAAAGAGAGAACACCCGACCACATCCAGGCTCGTGTTGGTTGTCAGCTCAAGTTTGCAGGCTTAAACTTTTCATCCGTGCGGATCACGCCAGCTGCGTTATCTCGGGTTAAAAACTAATTCATTTCTATTGTTATACTGATCATGTTTATTAACGGTATTTAGACCGTTCCCGTAAATAAATCCGATAGTACATATCCGTATTATACCAACAAAGATGTAATATCCACTAAAATTGTATATTTAGTTTAGTATCTAGTTTTTATCCTATTTGTATCATTGATTCAATGTCGAAGAAATGTAATTTGATTAATAATTTACAAGATGGCTCAATAACGATTCAAACAATTTGGAAATTATTCAAATTCAGTTATTCTATCAATTTAAAATTTGTGGGCTTACCACCAAGTAAGTAAGTGTGTTTATTATTTAGTCAGTGTTTGAAGGTTAGGAAATGTTATTAACGCAATTCATAATATTCACTTCATCACTCTTTGAGACTTTAAGAATAAAAATATATATTTATTTTTAAACATGTTTTAGATAAACAAAAAATGTTAACACAGTCAGCACTCGTGTCGAAGGAGCTGCAAAATAACAAACACTTATTTCATTTTGTACCTTTGACTGTGTAGATACACAAGTTAAGCCGAACATCAAGTACTATCAAAGTCAATGGTTGTACAGTACTATACATAGTTATGTTTGTGGTTGTAACAAATTGTTTGGGGTCTACTACTGATTTTCACACTTAATAGTTAAAGTCATTTTTAGTCCACGTCTATTTTCTCATTATTTAGTAGGCCTATTTTGTTTTGCTAGTTCTGGATTAAAAAATGTTTCTCTCATCAACAGTCTTGTAATTAACTTACAACTCCATTGTTATTCAGTAAAAATGGAGTTACAGTGAATGCCTTACACGTTTTCTTTATTAGCATCAACATGTATTAATTATTGTCGTCGGCAGTACGGCTTTGAGTTGTCGCCCATTATTATCACTCACAAACCTCTACACGAGTGTGTATCCAGTAGCCAGTAGCCAGTAGCCAGTAGCCAGTAGCTATTAGCCATTAGCCAGTAGCCAGTAGCCAGTAGCCAGTAGCCAGTAGCCAGTAGCCGTAGTGTAGTGGTGTAGCTGTGGAGGCCCGTCTGTCGTCGCGTCGGGGGCCGGGGACGACACAGTACATCAATACCGGGCCTTTGAGGTAACGTATACATTTGCATACGTTCATCCCTTCAGAACTCCCCGGTCCCGGCACTGCGACACACGATATGTTAGCGACGGATATCATAGAAACATTTGTACAGTAAAAGGATTATTCAGTCTATTAAATTGGTATTAAATTACATACATACTGGATTTGGTCACTTGAGTGTATTTTAATATCCAACAATTCTTGGAAACGTAAAATCTATTTTACTCAGTATATATGACAAGTAGGCCTCACTGCCCGTTGTATTTTTATTGTTTTTTATATTTTTTTATGATTTAAATCTTAACATTATGTTTAGGAGTTTAGCAAACGTTCTAGGTATACAATGTTTTTTACTTTAACTAGGTACCGTAATGCAATTTTTTCGTCGTAAAATATTTCAATACAACATTGATTGATAAATATATTTAACTGACTGTAATATTTGAGTAACTAATAAAACTCCATTGGATGAAAAATTTAACACGAGATAGCAAGTTTTTCGTCACCGAAGCAATTAGGAACTGTATGAACAGGAATTATAGCAGGTTACTTTTTACAGTTCAGTTCTGTCCTTCTCTATTACTAACTCATGGTGTAATATAACTAAATGAACAGCCATATCCCTCCCTCCCAGTCGCCGTCAGAGAGCGTACATCAGATGGTATCACAAGGGGGGGGGGGCAGGGCTACCAAGACTACCACACCCCGGCAAACATTCATCAAACATCCCTTGAACATATGGTAATCACATCAGTCCTTTGACGGTAGGCCCTACCGCATGAGAATACCCGCCAAACGACTCCGTGCTGGCATGTCTGGCATTAAAAGTAATGAAATATGTAATGTTTAATTTAAATAAAGCGGACATGTTAAATCGAAAATTTTATTACTTCAAGTTATATGATTACCAAAGGGAAGACTAATAGAAAAAAACCACAAACACAAAGGTTTACAGCATTACAGTATAGATCTATACTGTTTTTCTTTATATATTTAATGATTCACAATGGATACCTCTGTTTAAAACATTTTATTAGGTAACCATTATGTACATATGTATCATTTACGTTACCAAAACATACTGTAGCTATATGAGTTGGTTAGTTCTTTCGGTATATAAAGTAGTGGTAAGTAACGGAAAATAGATTTGATTGGGGATTGTATGGTTTTGTATGATTTTCTGCTCGAAATCTCTATGAACCTTAACCAATTTTCTATGCAGAACAAAACTAAGTACCAGTATACTGAAATTTAATGCTGCATTGTACATTATAACAGAACTAAGTTTTGGACTTTCTCATTGATTGTGCGTAAATTTTGACTTTCCGTACTTGCCTTCCAATCTCAAAGGACGATTAAAATTTGGAAGGATCAATTCCTAAATACTTTGCCATACCTCAAAAATGTTTAAAAATTTATCACTTTTATGTAATGTACACCTATACAAATTTTCCATTTTCCAAGTTTTATAATATAGTATTCTGACACAATATTCCGGAAAATATATTGAAAGTTGGCGAGTTTTTTGATGAATAAACGATAGGTTTGCTGTTTTTACAGAACGAGGTACAAACTAAAACTCGTTATCATCAAAGAATTCGTTTAACCGACCCGGAATACTTCAATGAGTTCCCATTAGTTTTTTCGTTCCAATTACTTTGAGTATTAATTGAGTCTCCTTGCTATTCAGGTAAATAAATTAAATAACCAGTTTTAATGCAATGAATTCCTTTGTAAAAAATACGGTTCTGGCTAAAGGAGGTAATTTTCTTCATTCTCTATCATGTTCAAATATTCTGTTTACTGTAACATCTTTTTTGATATTTTTAAACATACCAATAAAAGGTCAACTAGCGAAACATAATTTCTTAAAATAATTCCACCACTAATTGATGAATAAATGTTAAATCATGCAAGTATTTTAACAGGTTTTTGTTAAACTTGAATATTACGAAAAATATATCATTTACTTTCAACTTTCATCAACTTATGGTCGATTAATAATATATTTCTTTCACTTCTCAGCCTGTGGATCGTTTCAGATTTTGAATAGGTTATGCAACTAGTTACCTAAACAGCAAAAACACTTAAATAATGATTTACTACCGGTTGTTTTGATTTATTGTCGATATTTTGTATTAATATAGAGATTTCCACGAGAAAAATATTACCCTAAAAATACAGTAGTTTGTTGTACAAATTGTAGTTTATAATCGCTTGTACCATTGTAAACAATTCAGTGTCAAATAATCGACGGCAAATTCAGTTTCAATAACAAGAAATCTATGAAAAGTAATCAAAGAGGATTTGCAATCTAAGGAAGATAACCACAGCTCGTCTTCCCTGGAGCAACGCGATATTTAGTGTCACATACAGACCAACGCTGAGAAAGGGATATGGCAACATTATTGTGTGGGTTTCTCAATAATATCGCTTTTCACAAGTTTGTTATATCAAAATAATTTATTCTCAAATCAAATTAAGAATAGTGTATTGAAAACGTCACGTCTTAGTCTTACGTTGTGCCATAAAAATACTTATAAAAATACTTATAAAAATACACAAGAGGTGATTGTATTATAAATCTTATACACACTAACAAAAACGAGTGATAACGACATGTGGGACGTGTTATGTTGACACATGTCAGATAATATTGCACATTAAACGTTGTAAACCTTGTATATTGCAATTTGTCTAATTGGGAAATTAAATAAAAAACGTAAAATGTAAAATGACTTAGAAACAGAATAGTCTGTCCACAGTTTAATAAAAAATAGACTAAATAAGCAAGGAAATTCAATTGTTTGGAAAAATCGGCTTACACAATGACTGGGAACATCTTGAAGCATTTCTTAGAATCTGGGAAAACACTCTGCATCACAGATACAAAAGTAATGTTCAATTGCGTATAGGTAGCTGTGTGGTCACAAGCAGATATGAATGGATGAGTCAACCGTGTCTTGGCTGATCTGGTAACATTGGCAGTGATCAGGACTCACACCGTGGCAGCGCGCCATCATTACACATCACAGAATGTTCCAGTGTAGTGGAGATAGCTGTGTGGTCACAAACAGATATGAATGGATGAGTCAACCGTGTCTTGGCTGATCTGGTAACATTGGCAGTGATCAGGATTCACACCGTGGCAGCGCGCCATCATTACACATCACAGAATGGTCCAGTGTAGTGGAGGCAGTTGTGTGGTCACAAGCAGATATGAATGGATGAGTCAACCGTGTCTTGGCTGATCTGGTAACATTGGCAGTGATCAGGACAGACACCGTGGCATCGCGCCATCGTTACACATCACAGAATGGTCCAGTATAGTGGAGACAGCTGTGTAGTCACCAGCAGATATGAATGGATGAGTCAACCGTGTCTTGGCTGATCCGGTGACACTGACAGTGATCAGGACAGACACCGTGGCATCGCGCCATCGTTACACATCACAGAATGGTCCAGTATAGTGGAGGCAGCTGTGTAGTCACCAGCAGATATGAATGGATGAGTCAACCGTGTCTTGGCTGATCCGGTGACACTGACAGTGATCAGGACAGACACCGTGGCATCGCGCCATCGTTACAGGTCACAGAATGGTCCAGTATAGTATAGTGGAGGCAGCTGTGTAGTCACCAGCAGATATGAATGGATGAGTCAACCGTGTCTTGGCTGATCCGGTGACACTGACAGTGATCAGGACAGACACCGTGGCATCGCGCCATCGTTACACATCACAGAATGGTCCAGTATAGTGGAGGCAGCTGTGTAGTCACCAGCAGATATGAATGTATGAGTCAACCGTGTCTTGGCTGATCCGGTGACACTGACAGTGATCAGGACAGACACCGTGGCATCGCGCCATCGTTACACACCACAGAATGGTCCAGTATAGTGGAGGCAGCTGTGTAGTCACCAGCAGATATGAATGTATGAGTCAACCGTGTCTTGGCTGATCCGGTGACACTGACAGTGATCAGGACAGACACCGTGGCATCGCGCCATCGTTACACATCACAGAATGGTCCAGTATAGTGGAGGCAGCTGTGTAGTCACCAGCAGATATGAATGGATGAGTTAGTCGTGTCTTGGCGGATCTGGTAACACTGACAGTGATCAGGACAGACACCATGGCATCGCGCCATCGTTACACATCACAGAATGGTCCAGTATAGTGGAGGCAGCTGTGTAGTCACCAGCAGATATGAATGGATGAGTCAACCGTGTCTTGGCTGATCTGGTGACACTGACAGTGATCAGGACAGACACCGTGGCATCGCGCCATCGTTACACATCACAGAATGGTCCAGTATAGTGGAGGCAGCTGTGTAGTCACCAGCAGATATGAATGGATGAGTCAACCGTGTCTTGGCTGATCCGGTGACACTGACAGTGATCAGGACAGACACCGTGGCATCGCGCCATCGTTACACAACACAGAATGGTCCAGTATAGTGGAGGCAGCTGTGTAGTCACCAGCAGATATGAATGGATGAGTCAACCGTGTCTTGGCTGATCCGGTGACACTGACAGTGATCAGGACAGACACCGTGGCATCGCGCCATCGTTACACATCACAGAATGGTCCAGTATAGTGGAGGCAGCTGTGTAGTCACCAGCAGATATGAATGGATGAGTCAACCGTGTCTTGGCTGATCTGGTGACACTGACAGTGATCAGGTCTCACACCGTTGCAGCGCGGCATCATTACACATCACAGAATGGTCCAGTGTAGTGGAGGCAGCTGTATAGTCACCAGCAGATATGAATGGATGAGTCAACCGTGTCTTGGCTGATCCGGTGACACTGACAGTGATCAGGACAGACACCGTGGCATCGCGCCATCGTTACACATCACTGAATGGTCCAGTATAGTGGAGGTAGCTGTGTAGTCACCAGCAGATATGAATAGATGAGTCAACCGTGTCTTGGCTGATCAGGTGACATTGTTAATGATCAGGACTGTCACCGTTTCATCGCGCCATCAAAACCCATCACCAATCACGACACAGCGGTCCCGCGCTCCTGTAGACTGGCGTTCCGATGACTCACTCCGCACTCCGCTCTACTCTAAGTTTGACAACATCTGTCCTGAACATATCAAAATTATTTAATATACAGTACTATTTTATACTGTATATCAACTATCTAATGTACATTAATACACATTATGAAGAAGGATGGACATTATAGTGGTCAGCCATACGTTATAACATAACTTAGAAGGCTCCAAGTCAAACTATTCATTTTCCAAATATAACCCAACTAATAATTGGTTCTCAGCAGCTGTTAATGGCCGTAACATCATCATTGTCGGAACCGTCATGTTCCCTCTACGTACTCGTATATGTCGTGAGTGTGTGTGAGAACACAGCCATGCCAACGTTGTGTCGGCGGCTGTGGTGATGCGGCATGTTTGGCATCATACCCGAGGCCCCAGTTTGTTTTGATGTGGCCAACTTGTATTTCCGCTTTAACCGCCTCCACTTTGCAACTGTTCCAGTTATTCATGGAGTCATTCCTGACGCTCTCTTTATAAATATACGCCAATCTTTCGAGTTCATTTACCTTGAAACAGGTGTTGTTTATTTTACTTTTTAACCAGTTTTACATAGTTGGTAAGTTTAAACTTAATCTAAATGTTGAACTGCTAACATGTCTGGTATGTTATACTTTTGTTGAAGTCGCGTTTGCGGAAAATAATTTGGGACACAAAATGGAAAACTATAAAATAATATTTGTGAGTCAATCCTGAGCAGTGACATTTAATTATTTGATGGTTTGAAAACGAACAATCTTATAAATTTTGAATTTCTGTGATGGCCACTAGTTAAGATTGTAGTTACTAAACTGCTACTCGACTTACGCTACACTTTCTACTCGTCAATAATTGGTTTAAAGTAAATCTTAAGCAAATGTCATATTCTCTTTTCCTTTACTATTTTCACAACGTCGTAATTTAGTTTCCTCTACCTAATTTTCTTTAACTTCGTCGTCAAATGATAATCATGGTTTTCAGATGCACGTCCTAACGTCTAGTCAAACTGTCAAATTCACTAGAAGCAAAATAATAATAACTTTACAGTTCTTAAAACAAAGCGTAGTTTATATTCTGTTTAGTGTGAAACTAGTTATTTACTTTCGGTTTTGTTTTGGATATCACGTTTTTAAACAAACCACAAAGCATTATTATTAGTAGATACACCAATGTTTCGCCAGCAGTTTGCTCGCAGCACGCATGTTGTATTCAGCGGTGGCGAGGCGTGGTGAAGGAGAGGGTGTGGGGATATTCCGTATTCATGACCGCCATTTTCCTTATCACTGCTACACAGTGGTGCTTCTGTTCTATGGCTTGTTGGTAAATGCTTTTTCCGCGTGTTAACGGGTTTAATATTTTTATTATTAATTATTTGTTTTGTTACAGGTAGGCGAAACATCCCCATTTTAATACTGATGGTAAGGCGATTTTTAGTTTTGTCTCATAATTTATAATGACATCAAGCAAAACTAAAATTAAGTCGTCAAGACCAACTGGGTTTCTGGTTATTATACAACTGTCACTATAAAATTATCTTGAAAATAAAGTCGAATCTTAAAATTGTAAAATTTCAAATAACAAATTAAATTAAAATATCTGAATAATTTCAATTAGTTAGTTGGCCCCAAGCACTACAAAACACTCAGTTGCCATATTTTATTTTTTTAATTTTTCCCATGATGATTAATCTTACTTTTTTATTTTACTTTACCTGCTGGTTACAACACATCTCGAGGTAAGGGGCCGAGTAGTGTTTCATGTCTACACGTGAGCTTTGCAGGGATTCAGTCACATGCACGCAACTTAAAGTTATTTTAAAGTCAAATTATTATAATCTTATCAATAATATGTTGAACGCTTTTCCCTCCGGGGTTTTAAAAAATATTTTCTCTGTCATTTTTACCTCTAAAAATTTGTATTAACCAACGATTCAATTATATTGTTCATGTTATGTTTAGGATTAACTTAAATATTTTAATTATAATCCAAGCCAAATGTTCCTTACTGTATTATTTGACCCTTAAATTATTTAGTTGATCCGTAAGAAAGTTGCGCTATCATATTTTACATTAACGAAGTTGCAGCGAACAGGGTATGAAATTTTTGGCCATAAAGTAGTGCAGCTTGACCATAGAACTATAATCATGTTTATACTTCTATGAGCGTAACGCAGATGAATTGTTATGCCTTATTGAGGTAAACTCATCGCTGAATTGTAAAAATGTTTTATTATGTATAATGTTGTAAATAAAAAAACATTCATTGTTAACGCGTAGGTATTGTGTAGGTACATCATCAGTTACATCTGGCTCGGAAATGAAGTTAATTGTCTAATTAAGTCCATGCCATAAATATAAACTCCTCTTTTGTTAGCGAGGCCAAGTATTCAAGGTAATTAACAGGCAAACTTTATTGCAATTTACATCGTTAGTCTTTTTAATACTGTGAATTTATAAAAGTTTAAATTTAATTACCGGTAAGTTTTATTTTACATTACTAGTGTAAATACTTATAATGACTAGTTACCGTAGAATATTTTGGTATTATCTCATCCGACTCTGTTGCTAGTAGGTATGCGTAGGACCCGTAGGCCCCGGTAGGACCCTGGTTTTTATAATTTTTTTAATCTATCTAATTTTTTTTATCGTTCACTTTTGAGTTAGCCTTGAAAGCTTAATAATATATTTGAATTTATATCAATAAATTTATTCTTTTCCTGCAAGATAATCACACCATACCCTTGATCATAATCTTATTTGTAGACTAATATAAAAATAATGTATTGGTATGCCGAAAAAAATTCCCCAAGGTGTTATTTCATACTATGATATGATAACTAGAGTCCGGAAGGGCAGAACAATTACTGTCAGTCGGCCCTTCTTAAATACCGTATACAAGCAATTCAACTCTGATAACAACCCAGGAATTTAAAATTGATCTGTATGGTGTAAAATAACTATAAATCAACTTTTTTTCTAATTAGTTTTGAGTTCTATAAATATAGTGAATTTGCTCTGATTTTTTTTTAAGTTGTTGTGTGAAATCCCAATACAATGTGGTAAATTATTCCAGCGTTATTCCACTTTATGCCAGTGTTCGGCCAGTATTCAATCAAACTTAAGTAGGGCGTTTTTGTCTTTTCCTCAGCTTATCACCAATGATTATGTTAAAAAATTACAGTTAATTTAATGTCGTGAAGGTTTATAAGAGTTTAATAAGATCTTATCAATCACTATTACTGTGCGACTGGTTTAATTTTGTTGGGAATTTAGTATGTGAATATTAGGATATAACGTTATATTGACGTTGGGCCAAGACTCAAGAGAGCACATAGACCGGGAATTGCCAATGAGTCGAAACTATCTAACAGACTCTCTAGTTTCGTGATCGTTGGTTTTAGCCTTTAATAATCGTTTTTAATTTATTGTTCACATTTAGAGACGTCACTATTCATAGTTTACTGGTATCGATAAAACTGGTTGTGTGATAAATTTCCTTAATGTGTATTATTCCCTAACTTACACAGTATTATTTAAGTACTTACTCATTATAATGCATAATATTCGCATAGTATGCATTATTAAGTCTATATTCGAACATGCTTCCTTAATATTATTGTAACAAAAACATTTTGGAAAGTACAACTTACATTAGAATGTAGCCTACTTTGGTTGGTTCACTCCATTAAATCCTGAGTGAAAACGACGTAAGGTGTACAGTATTTCTCTTGTAACAGAATGCATTTCTCCCCTTACTTGTAATGTTAATAACCCCTTGTAAATGACATTATGCTATGATAAAATGTATCTTCAGTGCGAAAATACTGAAATATTCCATAAATTTTCTTCGAAAGATATCCTCAGTAGGGGTCTTTGGCCGAAGACTGGCAGGAGGAGCCGACCCCCCCCCCCCCGAGGACCACCGGCGGCGAGCCCCCCCCCCCCCCCCCGAGACCACCCACGGCGTAACAGTAGAGGACTTTGGTACAACTGGTCCATTTTTTTTTTTTTTTTTTTTTTTTTTTTGCTAAATCCGCGGCAATCCGCGGCAATCCGCGGCAATCCGCGGCAATCCGCGGCAAATCCGCGGCAATCCGCGGCAATCCGCGGCAATCCGCGGCAATCCGCGGCAAATCCGCGGCAATCCGCGGCAATCCGCGGCGAATCCGCGGCGAATCCGCGGCGAATCCGCGGCGAATCCGCGGCAATCCAAAATAGTAGAGGCATTCGGCCAGTGCTGCTATGAGTCATGAATAGTAATACAACTCTTTAACATTTGTTGTATGACAAATCCGCGGCAATCCGCGGCGAATCCGCGGCAATCCAAAATAGTAGAGGCATTCGGCCAGTGCTGCTATAAGTCATGAATAGTAATACAACTCTTTTTAACATTTGTTGTATGGCAAATCCGCGGCAATCCGCGGCGATTCTAAAATAGTAGGGGCATTCGGCCGGTTATTATTATTTTTACGGTGTCGTGGCCGATGGTGGTGGGGCAGTGGTGGGGCAACGGTGGGGAAAAAGTAGTGTGTTTTGGAGACATATAGATCAAGAGGTGTAATGATACTCTTTAAACATTTGGTGCATGTACTTTTCATATTGAATAATAAAGAACTAGAATCTTTTAATATGATTACCTTAATAGCATGCAACTCTTTTTAACATTTGTTGCATATACTTTCATATTGAACATTATTTTCACTTTAACTTTTGCACATGACACATTGTGTTTCATAGCTATTTTTCTTTTTCCTGATTTTGTTTCATTTCAATTAATTTACGTATGCTTTTTCTTTTCTGTACTTACAAGCATTACTGAAACTAAGGTTTTAAGGTTTAACAGTAATCTTCTACTGTCTCTGGGACTTCCGCTCGTGAGACAACTGACTCTGTGCAGCTCCTCGACGACTCTTCTACTGCTCACATTGATGCGATGATCAGAAGTTTTCACTAAATTGTATTAACACTACTATTGGTTGGATTGTAAAACAATATTTCTCTTGTATGTTAAGATATTTCTTTTCTTGTAATAAAAATTAACACTTAACAAACATTTTTCTTTTTTTTAATTCGTATGTAAGTTTCACTTTTGAAGGGACTCACTATTTCAAAGTCAAAAGTGCATTTGTAAAAGTTTTCAAAGTCTGTTAGTTTAACCTTCCTGCAGACTCGACATTACGTTTACTATCAAAGACAAAACAGTCTAGTAATTCACTTTCAAAGTCAAAAGAGTCTGTTAAATTAGTCATCGCACATCTTTGACATAGCTTGTAAAAGTTTTGCACTTCAAATTGAAAAGAGCACTTTCGTTTAACCATTGTGCAGACTCGACATTACATGTTTACTTTCAAAGACAAAAGAGTCTAGTAGATTGCTATTTTACTTTCAAAAGAGTCTGATAGTTTAGTATTTGTACACCTCTGTGTAGACTCATCATTTATATTTTACTTTCAAATTGAAAAGAGTTTGATATATTTAGTATTTTTAAAAAAGCAAAGAGTCTGACAGTGAATGATCTTAACACTATGTGCAAAACTGGAAAATGAAAACAAGTATGTCAATACAAACTGTCAGATTTATTGAAACAATCTTAAAACTAACATCAAGTGTATTGAAAAATGAATCAGCAAAATAGAAACTTTATACATTATCCAAAAATCATAACATTTATAAAAAGACAACAGAATAAATGTTCATATCACAGTTCATCACAGTCCAAAACATTCCTAATATCCAAACAGCGCCTAAACGATCACACTCATGCGACATAAATTAAATTGTGTATTCGTCTACGTCCATCGGTGCAGGCAGAGCTGGAGGTAGCGGTGGTGCTCTTGGTGGTATTGCATAGTGCCCCCACGGAAGAGTGTTTATTCCGTCCTCCGGCATCACGTATCGTTTGTCATCAAACGGAGCCAGAGATCTTTTTCTCACTACCACTGAGTAAATCATATGGTATTTACTTTGAAAGCGTTGATTTTCCGTACTCTTTGTCGTTCTGTTATGAAGACAATCGATGTAATCTTGTACGGTTAGATCATGCAGAGCGACGGCACGATTAACACCCTTCGCTCGTTTGATGGGGGGAGGCGCGATGCAATCATCTCCATCAATTTCATTATTACAAGTACACCTACCGAATGTCATACAGTAGAGTTTTGCCATCAATCCGACAAACATTTCGATGGCTACTCCTCCGGCTTCATCTTTAAACTTTCCCAACACCCTTGCGTTCCGTCCGTCATAACAAACGTGGGTCCTGGGATAGTTACTTGTGTCGAAATCGTCAAGGTGTGTCAACATGTCACGGTAGACGTCTCTGGTACGGATCGCGTAGACTATCCCATCGGTGTCCATGTAGACCATTCTAATCCTTTCGATACCGTACCGCTCTACCATGTCATAGTGGAAACCGTACATCCATCGTTTACTATGGTCCAGAATGCACATTCCCGCGTATACAGGCTTGTCCAGTACGACTCGCACTTTGGCCATATGTAGCAATGCTAGGTTTTCATTGTACCAAACACGATCATTGAAATTCGCCTTAGCCACATGCTTAGTATACATTTTATGGGATGTGACTAGTTTTACGTTTAGGTGTTTTCTCACATTCTGGAGACTCATACCGTATACTGCATTAACCATCAATTTGAACATCTCCACTTCAAATTTATTGTTGGCCTGCTGTCTTAACTCAGTATTTAGCGTCACGTACGGTTTCAACCACGGTGACTGTTTGAAACGTAGAACTCTGTGGATTCGACGAACACGTAGTCCATTCTCTAACGCCTGTTGAAGGTAGCGATAGTGGATTACATATTCCTCCTTATCCGTCAGGGTGGCCATTAATTTCTTAGATGATCCAGCACCGCTGTTGATTACTTGCTCCGATGTGTATGGGAGTTGATACGCTGGTGATTTTCGAACTTCTGGACAGAAGGGCAAGTCTCTGTGTTTATCATGTAGACTTTGGTCTTTCGGGTACTCCAAGTCTACTTCCAATACGTACCCGTACTCGCCCTCCGCCGGTATGTTCGAGATGTCTAATGCGTCAATTTCCTGCTGTGTTAGCCATTCAAAATCTTTGTACGGAAGTGGTTCCGACATGGCCCATCCGTAGAGGTTGTTAGCGTCATAATACATTAAAAATGTATCATTATCACTCTCTACGGAATCTCCACTCGTCGATGCGCAATGGCCGTTTCGGTCACCGCGTCCTCTAGTGTATTTATTATTGGCGATGACGTGCCGAGTTACACATTGAGTCAGACCACCTCGAATACCCTTCTCAAAAAATACATATTGATCCACATCTTGAAGGGTTTCGAGTACCACACCAGTTTTGTACAGCATGACATCCCAGGCGTACGACGGAAGCGTAAGATAATGTGCAGGGTCGAGCTGATAGTGTGTTAGACACATCTCCCTGAACTCCTCAAACACATCGGCTAATAGTAGCACATCGGTTCGTAAATATACATCTGAGTATTCACCGAGCGTGGTACAGTTGAATTTACGCCACACTTGTTGTGCATGTTCATAATCAACATCAGTTACTTCATCACCGAAGGCTTCTTTAGGTGGAAGTAGATCCTCGTTCAGAACATCCTGTGAAGTGATGTATTCATAGGGGAAGACTCCTTTCCTACGTAATAGTCGGAAATCGTCATTGTCCGGGTATCTAGCTTTCATGATTTTCATTTTGTCATCAGGTAGTATGGACGCGAGAGTCGCTAATGATTTCGCCATCAGACGATACGAATCGACAAACTGTAGCTTGATGTTACTATGTCGACCAGGATATTTAAATCGTTTTGAAAATGTAATGTACTTTTCTTCCGTGTTGGCGAGTACTTCTACATCACCTTTGTCGATACCCAGTTCTCTAACTATGAAATGCGCATCATAGTTTGATAAATTATGGAAATAGATGTTTATAGTTTCCTGCTTTCGGTCCTCGGGTCTGTGACGTGCATCCAAAACTTCTCCAATCTTCTTTACGTCATCGCGTACTGCGTTTATAAAGTGTTCAGAGGCATTCTCACCTCTGTAGAGTCTCAATTTTGAATATGTGTTGCTAGTCGGATCAATGTCGTCACAATCACCATCGTTGACATTCCTGTGATTATCATGAATGTAGTACGCGTACGAGTATGGCGTGTGGAGTTTCTTCACATTACTTGGCGCATTCTCGTTGTGATTTATATTAGCACCTCTTGAATTGGCCGGATCCCACGCTGGTGGAAGAGACGTTGGTGTGGGATGAATAAGTTGATTTGGTTCAGTCGGTACGAGCGCACACTCAAAATCCGCATATATAGTGAATCGTGCTTTTTGCGTACGCTCGATGTGCTTAAACCTAATCTCTTTATCTTCAGACAAATCGGTCCTCAGAGGATCATGCGAAGAGCAGTAACGCTTGTGCTCCTCCAACCGTTCAGCTCCAGTGAGACCCAGTTTGTTCGGTCGGTTGTCGAAATGTGCGAAACATCTCCTGCAAATGAACAAACGATGGCCGCGACGTGTCAGCTGGCTGGAAACTAACCTCTCGAAGTCTGCGATGTATGCATAGTGAGTGGTCCGTTCATCTGTTAGGAACAACAGATCGAAGTGGTTTGGTAGCTCCTGATCCACGACGCGAAGCGGGAAGACATAGTGTTCTTCTTTGTTTTGTTGCTTGCTCCGCTTCTTGTTGTCCAGATCATACACGTTAACACTCACCCCCGGGTTGTTGCGCTCAAACTTGCGGATGTCATTGATTTTTACTGGGAATTCAAGTCCCTCAAAATTTAAATTAGCTCGGGCCCTAACCTCTGTAGTAAAGTGCTTAGAGGTGAGCCGATCACGACGAGCTTCATTAACAAACTTAGAAAGAATTGAATACTCAAAACACTGCTCATCCGATTCGTTTAGCACATTAACCACAGAGTGTCTCATGGAGATATCGCGAGGAAGGGGGATGAAGGAGCTACCTCTGAGAGGGCTATAAACATTGACTCTCACCTCCATGTCTAAAACCCTAACAAAGCTCCACCCGGAACCCTTCATCTCGCATGTCTCCTTCTCCAGTAAAATTTTGTTGATGAATTGTTGACATATTTCATCTACATCACTATTTTGGAGGATAGGGACATTTTTGGTCTTGAAGGCTCGCTTGCAAGTCTCACCATGAATATTTGTGAATTGACATTCGATCCAGAGATTGACCTTAATGGCATGAACTATCAATAAAATCCGTCGCATGAGTGTGACAATCGTTGTTCGCAATGAGTTGACAAACTCCTGGAGAGAAACAGTCTCATCAGCGGGCTCCGCAAGCCTGTACGTCTTCAAACGCCCGCGAAATCCTGTCTCGGTCTCCACGAACCCATCTGGTACCAAATCACTGGGAATGATCGAGGATCCATTGACGATCTCGTCATTGACTGTTCCTACAGACGTTGTTGACGATGGGATAGGCGTTGTGGTCGAGATGACAGGCACAGGTGGTTGGACTCCACCGGTCTGCTCCGGTTGTTGGCTCACACGCGCAGCTCTACAGTGGAATCGAGCGTGGAACTGCATATCATCCTTGCGATTGAAGGACCCTCCACACCCGCCACACACATGACCTGAAAAACACATATAGTTGTAGTCACATGCATAATAATGGAAAAAGAAACAGTTTCTAAACCATTATGAAAGTTCTGAATGTATAATGTCATGGCTGAAATTAACTTAATGTTAAAATTGGTTAAAAGTCTTTACATCAGAACTCATTTAGAAAATTAAGAATGATGAACGAACCATTTAGTGTGAAATCAGTTACTACTGCAAATGTCGTATCTATGTTTTAAGTAAAACAAACATCATTAGTTTGAAGTCAAAGAAAAATGCATACCTTTTGTACGAACTCCAACAGGTGGTGGGGCGTGTGTCAGATCCGTTGCGTGCGATGGATTCGGTCTCGAATCGAGGTCAGAAGTGTTAGAGGGACCAGGTCGCGGATCCGAAGGAGTGGAAACAAAATCTATAACAAACGAACATACATGTGATTAGAACATTTTATCTTAAAGCAGATTTATAAGAAGTTGTGATGAATATTTGGTAAGTAAATACTAACACATTTACTTCATTGGATTTTTATAATCAGAGTAGCATTTGAAATTATTGCTATTTATCATCTTGTTCATTTTGAAATAATTTGTTAAAGTTTTCATATTATAAAGGAAATGTTTTCTTGAAGTAAGTGTCCGTGGATATGCATTTGGTTATGCAATTAATCAGTGTCATGGAGTTAGTGACTATATCCAATGTTCAAGATATTATTAAACACATGTTACTAACCTGGTCTGAATGCGGGATGTTGGCGATGGGTGATGTCGATGTGGCGACGAAGGTCAGAATCCCTCGTGTATGATTTCCCACAATCCGGACAGTCAAACTTGACTCCCCTGTGGGCGGAACGTGCGTGCTGGTTAAGATGATCTTTCTTCTTATACGCTTTGCCGCACTCCCCACAAGTGAAGCGGCGTTCCACAGTGTTGTTCATGATCTACAAACAAATAACTCTACGTAATATAAACTATTCAGAGAAGTTTTATGAAAAAACTCAAAGAATGTAATATTACAAGAAACATTCTTTATAATTAACAAACACAACAAGCAAGTGTAAAAGAGTTTCATTGCGTTACATGCTATTGCAGTCTATTTTCACACTAGTGACAAAACTATTAAAATCGTTTTGAAAGTAAATATTCTACTTTGCATTCAGAAATGTTTATAAATGCTTAAGAAGCTATGCATTGTAGTTTATTAACATTCTTCTCTGTTAAACTACTCAACAAAGTGTAAATTTAAAGGCAAGGAGATTATGAATAAGAAAGTTTTATTTTCTTTTACACATTTTACATATCGCAAAGTAAAACACGAAAATAATGTTATGAACTTTTCAGTTAGCACATGATAGAAAGAACGAAGACAATTGACACAAATAAAATCCACATACATCATACGTATTTAAATATAGATAACTATTCTACATTACAAATACTACTTACATTTGAATTGACGTGTACCCAGGAGTAAGACAGTAGTACTATGTCACAGGGCGCTGCGGAGCACTGGAGAACACGTCCGATCGCCGTGAAGTCTGGAGGTAGACTGAGCGAAGAAAGACAGTAGCACTGGAGCACTGGAGCACTGGAAAACACGTCCGTTCACCTTGAAGTCTGGAGAGAGACTGAGCGAAGAAAGGCAGTAGCACTGGACCGCTGGAGCACTGGAGCACTGGAGAACACGTCCGGTCACCGTGAAGTCTGGAGAGAGACTGAGGGCAGCGGAGGTAACGGAGCACTGGAGCACTGGAGCACTGGAGCACACGTCCGATCGCCGCGAAGTCTGGAGAGAGAGAGTGAACGAGCAAATACAGACGATGTGGGATGTGAAAATGGCGCGGGATCGTACATAGTATGCAGCGGCACGACAGGCGATCACCAACGACCATACTCGATTTGAATCTCAGCGTATGCCTAGAGTGTAGAGGTTCATTGAAAATGAGTCAACAACGCGAGAGTGACAAAATCTTAGAACCAACTGCGGCCACTCGGGGACAATGCAGTGTTTAAAATTGTACGAAGTCACCCATCACATTTAGTTTAATATAGAGAAAGAGGTATGAGAACTCGAGGCGTAAGGATATCGTCTCGACACTATGGACTGCGGCTACACCGATACACCGCGCAAACAAAAATCAAGTTGGTGGCGTAGGAATACCGGTCGCCTGCCACGCGCACTATGCATCGGCACAACGGGTGACCATCAACGGCTATACTCAATTTGAGTCTCAGCGTATGCCAAGAGTGTAGAGGCACATTGAAAATGAGTCAACAACGCGAGAGTGACAAAAATTTTAGAACCAACTGCGGCCATTCGGGGACAAGGCAGTGTTTTAAATTGTACGAAGTCACACATCACATTTAGTTCAATATAGAGAAAGAGGTATGAGATCTCATTACACAAGATAACCACTTAAAGACAGTTTTGCTTATGTCGAAACATTAGTCAACTATTTTTGACTCATAAACATTTAACACATTAAATGAAGTCACATGTCGATTGTGCATCACTTCAAAGGAGTAAACATTGGTTGAAAGCTCAACCGCAGCATCACTTCGCATGCAGCACACTCTTTTACATAGAAGCGAGTCGTGCGTAGAAAACCCAACATAACATTATCAAATTATTTTGACCACCTTAGATTGTCTCCTCGAACACATACACTGAACGCATGCGTTTATAAAAAAAATCAAGATGGCGACGTGAGGATATCACCTCGACAATGTGGACTGCTGCTACACCGAACACCGCGCAAACAAAAATCAAGTTGGTGGCGTAGGAATACCGGTGGTCGACCACGCGCACTCAAGCAAAATGCGAGAATTCACATGGTTTCCAGAAATAATGAGGTTTAAAGAGTCCGTTTAAGGACACTTGATGCATGCCGTTCGCGCGCTCGCATTCCATCCGCGCGTAAGATTCAAACACGCGCATTTTTGCGGCATGCATCAAGTGTCCTTAAACGGACTCTTTAAACCTCATTATTTCTGGAAACCATGTGAATTCTCGCATTTTGCTTGAGTGCGCGTGGTCGACCACCGGTATTCCTACGCCACCAACTTGATTTTTGTTTGCGCGGTGTTCGGTGTAGCAGCAGTCCACATTGTCGAGGTGATATCCTCACGTCGCCATCTTGATTTTTTTATAAACGCATGCGTTCAGTGTATGTGTTCGAGGAGACAATCTAAGGTGGTCAAAATAATTTGATAATGTTATGTTGGGTTTTCTACGCACGACTCGCTTCTATGTAAAAGAGTGTGCTGCATGCGAAGTGATGCTGCGGTTGAGCTTTCAACCAATGTTTTACTCCTTTGAAGTGATGCACAATGGACATGTGACTTCATTTAATGTGTTAAATGTTTATGAGTCAAAAATAGTTGACTAATGTTTCGACATAAGCAAAACTGTCTTTAAGTGGTTATCTTGTGTAATGAGATCTCATACCTCTTTCTCTATATTGAACTAAATGTGATGTGTGACTTCGTACAATTTAAAACACTGCCTTGTCCCCGAATGGCCGCAGTTGGTTCTAAAATTTTTGTCACTCTCGCGTTGTTGACTCATTTTCAATGTGCCTCTACACTCTTGGCATACGCTGAGACTCAAATTGAGTATAGCCGTTGATGGTCACCCGTTGTGCCGATGCATAGTGCGCGTGGCAGGCGACCGGTATTCCTACGCCACCAACTTGATTTTTGTTTGCGCGGTGTATCGGTGTAGCCGCAGTCCATAGTGTCGAGACGATATCCTTACGCCTCGAGTTCTCATACCTCTTTCTCTATATTAAACTAAATGTGATGGGTGACTTCGTACAATTTTAAACACTGCATTGTCCCCGAGTGGCCGCAGTTGGTTCTAAGATTTTGTCACTCTCGCGTTGTTGACTCATTTTCAATGAACCTCTACACTCTAGGCATACGCTGAGATTCAAATCGAGTATGGTCGTTGGTGATCGCCTGTCGTGCCGCTGCATACTATGTACGATCCCGCGCCATTTTCACATCCCACATCGTCTGTATTTGCTCGTTCACTCTCTCTCTCCAGACTTCGCGGCGATCGGACGTGTGCTCCAGTGCTCCAGTGCTCCAGTGCTCCGTTACCTCCGCTGCCCTCAGTCTCTCTCCAGACTTCACGGTGACCGGACGTGTTCTCCAGTGCTCCAGTGCTCCAGCGGTCCAGTGCTACTGCCTTTCTTCGCTCAGTCTCTCTCCAGACTTCAAGGTGAACGGACGTGTTTTCCAGTGCTCCAGTGCTCCAGTGCTACTGTCTTTCTTCGCTCAGTCTACCTCCAGACTTCACGGCGATCGGACGTGTTCTCCAGTGCTCCGCAGCGCCCTGTGACATAGTACTACTGTCTTACTCCTGGGTACACGTCAATTCAAATGTAAGTAGTATTTGTAATGTAGAATAGTTATCTATATTTAAATACGTATGATGTATGTGGATTTTATTTGTGTCAATTGTCTTCGTTCTTTCTATCATGTGCTAACTGAAAAGTTCATAACATTATTTTCGTGTTTTACTTTGCGATATGTAAAATGTGTAAAAGAAAATAAAACTTTCTTATTCATAATCTCCTTGCCTTTAAATTTACACTTTGTTGAGTAGTTTAACAGAGAAGAATGTTAATAAACTACAATGCATAGCTTCTTAAGCATTTATAAACATTTCTGAATGCAAAGTAGAATATTTACTTTCAAAACGATTTTAATAGTTTTGTCACTAGTGTGAAAATAGACTGCAATAGCATGTAACGCAATGAAACTCTTTTACACTTGCTTGTTGTGTTTGTTAATTATAAAGAATGTTTCTTGTAATATTACATTCTTTGAGTTTTTTCATAAAACTTCTCTGAATAGTTTATATTACGTAGAGTTATTTGTTTGTAGATCATGAACAACACTGTGGAACGCCGCTTCACTTGTGGGGAGTGCGGCAAAGCGTATCAGAAGAAAGATCATCTTAACCAGCACGCACGTTCCGCCCACAGGGGAGTCAAGTTTGACTGTCCGGATTGTGGGAAATCATACACGAGGGATTCTGACCTTCGTCGCCACATCGACATCACCCATCGCCAACATCCCGCATTCAGACCAGGTTAGTAACATGTGTTTAATAATATCTTGAACATTGGATATAGTCACTAACTCCATGACACTGATTAATTGCATAACCAAATGCATATCCACGGACACTTACTTCAAGAAAACATTTCCTTTATAATATGAAAACTTTAACAAATTATTTCAAAATGAACAAGATGATAAATAGCAATAATTTCAAATGCTACTCTGATTATAAAAATCCAATGAAGTAAATGTGTTAGTATTTACTTACCAAATATTCATCACAACTTCTTATAAATCTGCTTTAAGATAAAATGTTCTAATCACATGTATGTTCGTTTGTTATAGATTTTGTTTCCACTCCTTCGGATCCGCGACCTGGTCCCTCTAACACTTCTGACCTCGATTCGAGACCGAATCCATCGCACGCAACGGATCTGACACACGCCCCACCACCTGTTGGAGTTCGTACAAAAGGTATGCATTTTTCTTTGACTTCAAACTAATGATGTTTGTTTTACTTAAAACATAGATACGACATTTGCAGTAGTAACTGATTTCACACTAAATGGTTCGTTCATCATTCTTAATTTTCTAAATGAGTTCTGATGTAAAGACTTTTAACCAATTTTAACATTAAGTTAATTTCAGCCATGACATTATACATTCAGAACTTTCATAATGGTTTAGAAACTGTTTCTTTTTCCATTATTATGCATGTGACTACAACTATATGTGTTTTTCAGGTCATGTGTGTGGCGGGTGTGGAGGGTCCTTCAATCGCAAGGATGATATGCAGTTCCACGCTCGATTCCACTGTAGAGCTGCGCGTGTGAGCCAACAACCGGAGCAGACCGGTGGAGTCCAACCACCTGTGCCTGTCATCTCGACCACAACGCCTATCCCATCGTCAACAACGTCTGTAGGAACAGTCAATGACGAGATCGTCAATGGATCCTCGATCATTCCCAGTGATTTGGTACCAGATGGGTTCGTGGAGACCGAGACAGGATTTCGCGGGCGTTTGAAGACGTACAGGCTTGCGGAGCCCGCTGATGAGACTGTTTCTCTCCAGGAGTTTGTCAACTCATTGCGAACAACGATTGTCACACTCATGCGACGGATTTTATTGATAGTTCATGCCATTAAGGTCAATCTCTGGATCGAATGTCAATTCACAAATATTCATGGTGAGACTTGCAAGCGAGCCTTCAAGACCAAAAATGTCCCTATCCTCCAAAATAGTGATGTAGATGAAATATGTCAACAATTCATCAACAAAATTTTACTGGAGAAGGAGACATGCGAGATGAAGGGTTCCGGGTGGAGCTTTGTTAGGGTTTTAGACATGGAGGTGAGAGTCAATGTTTATAGCCCTCTCAGAGGTAGCTCCTTCATCCCCCTTCCTCGCGATATCTCCATGAGACACTCTGTGGTTAATGTGCTAAACGAATCGGATGAGCAGTGTTTTGAGTATTCAATTCTTTCTAAGTTTGTTAATGAAGCTCGTCGTGATCGGCTCACCTCTAAGCACTTTACTACAGAGGTTAGGGCCCGAGCTAATTTAAATTTTGAGGGACTTGAATTCCCAGTAAAAATCAATGACATCCGCAAGTTTGAGCGCAACAACCCGGGGGTGAGTGTTAACGTGTATGGTCTGGACAACAAGAAGCGGAGCAAGCAACAAAACAAAGAAGAACACTATGTCTTCCCGCTTCGCGTCGTGGATCAGGAGCTACCAAACCACTTCGATCTGTTGTTCCTAACAGATGAACGGACCACTCACTATGCATACATCGCAGACTTCGAGAGGTTAGTTTCCAGCCAGCTGACACGTCGCGGCCATCGTTTGTTCATTTGCAGGAGATGTTTCGCACATTTCGACAACCGACCGAACAAACTGGGTCTCACTGGAGCTGAACGGTTGGAGGAGCACAAGCGTTACTGCTCTTCGCATGATCCTCTGAGGACCGATTTGTCTGAAGATAAAGAGATTAGGTTTAAGCACATCGAGCGTACGCAAAAAGCACGATTCACTATATATGCGGATTTTGAGTGTGCGCTCGTACCGACTGAACCAAATCAACTTATTCATCCCACACCAACGTCTCTTCCACCAGCGTGGGATCCGGCCAATTCAAGAGGTGCTAATATAAATCACAACGAGAATGCGCCAAGTAATGTGAAGAAACTCCACACGCCATACTCGTACGCGTACTACATTCATGATAATCACAGGAATGTCAACGATGGTGATTGTGACGACATTGATCCGACTAGCAACACATATTCAAAATTGAGACTCTACAGAGGTGAGAATGCCTCTGAACACTTTATAAACGCAGTACGCGATGACGTAAAGAAGATTGGAGAAGTTTTGGATGCACGTCACAGACCCGAGGACCGAAAGCAGGAAACTATAAACATCTATTTCCATAATTTATCAAACTATGATGCGCATTTCATAGTTAGAGAACTGGGTATCGACAAAGGTGATGTAGAAGTACTCGCCAACACGGAAGAAAAGTACATTACATTTTCAAAACGATTTAAATATCCTGGTCGACATAGTAACATCAAGCTACAGTTTGTCGATTCGTATCGTCTGATGGCGAAATCATTAGCGACTCTCGCGTCCATACTACCTGATGACAAAATGAAATCATGAAAGCTAGATACCCGGACAATGACGATTTCCGACTATTACGTAGGAAAGGAGTCTTCCCCTATGAATACATCACTTCACAGGATGTTCTGAACGAGGATCTACTTCCACCTAAAGAAGCCTTCGGTGATGAAGTAACTGATGTTGATTATGAACATGCACAACAAGTGTGGCGTAAATTCAACTGTACCACGCTCGGTGAATACTCAGATGTATATTACGAACCGATGTGCTACTATTAGCCGATGTGTTTGAGGAGTTCAGGGAGATGTGTCTAACACACTATCAGCTCGACCCTGCACATTATCTTACGCTTCCGTCGTACGCCTGGGAT